>JBBBDQ010001704.1:85000-540000 GCA_037127315.1 Ascarosepion bandense | reverse complement strand
TCCAGGACCATAGATTAGTTTTAAAGCTTTCATTACACCCGAGCAACGCCGGGCTATACTGCTAGTTAGAAATAAAACAATACTGAACAAATGGGCGTCGCATGAGTTAAATGACAATTTAATACATTCATTTTAAAATCGACTTCTTATCGTATTGTTAAGAAAATGCATATTATAGGAAGAACAAAACCTCAACCACTTAAATAAATGACTAGATGAAAAGATAACTAGAAAAATATGATTTCTTCTTGCTTGTCGGCAAAGTCTGTAACAACACTTGAATTCCCACGAAACAATCTCATCAAAAAAGTACTAGTGGGAAATCGAAACATTATGCCAGGCATTGCAACGTTTATATCTAATACTGTTAAAATAATATTAGATGTGCGTTGTGGTGCAGTGGATATCGGCTTGAAACAAGAAATCGGAGAGCCGAGTTCGAATTCCAGTTGAATTCATTGCATTCACTTTCTCGCAAATACCCTTGGGAAAGGTATTAATCTGTCTCTTCTTTCCAGTTATGGGTTAAATAACAGAACAGATTGGGTTCTATAGCCTTGGCTGGCAACCAGTCTACCGCAGAAAGCAATGGCAACCTACTGCGGGATAATCTTCTGCCCAGTCAATCATGTCTCTTTCGAGACATGATCGCCCAAGCGTGTTTCATGTATGGCACTTAACTGACTGATTGTTAAAACAACTGACCAATGGATATCTTGGCAATGACTCCGCAGGGTTTGGACGAACTGCGCAACGAAACGCTTCTTCGTTCTGTTCAGACACCAGATTGCTATTAATTTTAAAACGTCTCAGCTTATGCAAGTAACGCTATTAAACGACAAAAGAGCAGCTTGTGAGATAAACAGTACCAGGTTCACGCATTCGTTCTGTTTTAATTCGAGTTCTACCTAACTACTTGGAAACCATTCCACGCAGTCTTAACAACTGATCTTTCCCAACCAAACAACAACATCAAACCCATTCGAAGAATGCATTAGTTCCAGGAACCCAAGATCCTATGTTCTCAGAATTAATAAACTTCTTTACTGTTTATAAAAAAATACGTAAATCTTAATCTTTCTTATTTTGATTAATATATGTTATTCTAATCTGAAATAAACAGCTTTAACAATTGTTAATTAAAACCGCAATTACTTTGTACCAACAATAAATACACACCAGAAATAACATCAGAAATAATATCGGAAATAACCTAAAAAATAATCTTAGAAATAACCTCGCGAATAAACTCGGAAATAAACGCAAATAAAACCTTGAAAACAAACCCAGAAATAGCCTCAAAATATCCTCAGAAAAAAAAAATGGAAATAACTTCAGAACTAAATTAACATCGGAAAAAAATAACGGGAATGAACTCAGAAATAACATCATATATAGGCTGGTAAATAACCTCAGATATAACCTCAGAAATCACCTTGGAAGTCACCTGAGAAGTAAAATCGAAAATAACATCAGATTTAAATTGAGACACAGGCTCGGTAAAAAGCTCAAAAATAACATTGGAAATAACTCCACAAATACCATCAGATATACTCTCGGAAATAACTTCGGAAATAATCTCAGAAATAAGCTTAGAAATAATATCCGAAAAAAAAACTGAAAATAATATCAGAAGTAACCTTAGATAATCTTTGAAATTGACTTTCACTAATAAAATAAAAAAATAACGTCAGAGATCACCACATATAACCTCGGAGAAACATCAGAAATGACATCAGAAAACTATATAACTCATTTTATTTCTTGGAATTTCTATGTTGTTCTGATTCAAAATGGCAAAAGTTCAGATTGGTCACAAGCCAGACGCTTTTATCTCGCTTCTTAAGAATCTAACAGACTTTATTCGTAACTTTTCTTTATTCTTCCAAATTCAATTTGAGTTAGTGGCTGGCTTCAATCTCGTATTTAGTTAGGACTGTAAAATTTATCGTGTTTTATTTGTTAAAGATTTTTTTAATCGTGTAAGCCCAAGCAAGGCATTTTACTGCTACTCTCGAGCAGGGGGTTACATAGGAGGTAAGTTCTGAGAAAGAGTGACAGGTTACAGGTGATGTCAGGAAGAGGGGAATTGAAGGATGGGGATACTGATGAGAGTGGAGTGGACAGAGAAAGAAGCATGCGAGAGAGGATGCAGGTTAGTGAAGTAGGAGATGACTATTGACATTACAGTTAAATTCTTAGAGAATGTAGCCGTCTATCTATCTATCTATCTATCTATCTATCTATCTATCTATCTATCTATCTTTTTTATAATCATATCGCCCCAAGAAAGATATTTTACTGCCACTGTTGAGCAGGGGGTTACATAAGAGGTAAGTTATGAGAAAGAGTGACAGGTTACAGAGGATGTCAGGAAGAGGGTAGGAGAAAGATGAGAATACTGAGAGAGAGTAGAGTGGAAAAAGAAATGAGCATGAGAGAGAGAGAGAGTGTGTGGATGTTAGTGAGAGAGGAGATGACTATTGACTTTACATTTAAATTCTTGAAGATTGTAGCTGTGGGGAAGCAAGTAAACGGAAGTGAATTCCACAGACGGGAGGTGCGAGAGAAGAAGCTGATGGAGTAGAATCTGCGTTTACAATTGATTGGTTTCACAGTAAATAGGTGGGACCTAGTTGCTAATCTTATGGATCGAGCAAATTTATGTATGGGGGGTACCAGTGAGCTAAGTTCATCTGAGAAGAAGGCTATGAAAGTATTTGTAGAAAAGACATAGGGAAGCCACATTGTGCCGGTGAGAAAATGACTGTATCTGAGCTGCCAAGTCGGGATCGATCACATTACAGATTCTGTGTTGAATTTTGTCAAGGACCCCTAGGTGGATAGCAGGAGCAGCAGATCTGATATGGCAGCAGTATTCAATGGACAGGCTGATGGTAGATTTGTGTATGTGCAGAATTTTTTCAGACGGAAAAAACTTCTTGGCCCTACACAGAGAACCGACTTTCTTAGCAGCGGATTTAGCTACGGATTCTATATAGTCATAATTTCTTTAAAATCTTTGTCGATATATTAAGTTGTTAAACTTGAAATTGTCCATTTAAATTCAATTTTAACGAATGCTACACTGCTGCCCATAATTATCAA
The DNA here is from genome assembly GCA_037127315.1 of Ascarosepion bandense. Lineage (NCBI taxonomy): Eukaryota > Metazoa > Mollusca > Cephalopoda > Sepiida > Sepiidae > Ascarosepion > Ascarosepion bandense. Next base: position 536,892 of record JBBBDQ010001704.1, on the reverse strand, counting down.
AAAATTGGGAACCATGCCGAAATTCTAATAAAGTAGAAAGAAACAAAAAAATAAAGTTGTTTTTATATTCTAAGTCGATTGGGTAAAGTCCCAATCTTCATTGTGCAAAATTCTTGTATCGATAATTTTAATGAGCGAACTATTGACCATGTCCTCCATAGTTTATGCATATAGAATACAGCGCAGTACGTAATCTGTTCAATAAAACAACGTCAAAGATTAACACTCGCAAGTCAGACACTCTACTGAATCTGACTATATCGCCAGTACTCGGGAAGATATGGTCGCCTTTATACACATCGTATTGAATATTTTGAGCCTTCTGATTAGTTAACCTTTCTATTGGTGAACTATCAAATGAGTCAGTTCATAGCTGGCTCACGAGTATACAAGGATGCCCAAAAAACTCCAACACGGACGCTTAGTTTTGATAAAATATTGTTACAGTTTATAGACTTCAGGATACAGTAGTTTAGCTCTTTTTGTGCACTAATTGCTGGGGTGAGGAAAGGACGGGCTGTGTCACAGTCATCGGCGCAAGCCGACTTCAAAATCTCGGCTGGGCTGTTGTGTTCCATTTAACACAAATGTCTTTTGGAAATCATGAATACATCGTTTCTCCCTTTCTATATGGATTAAATAACAGGGTAAAGTGTCTCTCTCTAATTGATAGCCAGATAGAATAAAAGGATTACTCTGAATTCTAAACATGAGATAGGCAACAGGAAAATAATTTTATTTTGACGTGTTAGCAATTTTCAGATAATAAATAAATGGAATCTAAGAAGAATTGCAAACACTTACGTCCTGAAAAGATATGGAATTTAAAAAGAAAATGTGTTGTTTACTTAAAAGATTAATTCGTTTTCTATAGCTTATCAACATTTTTCAGGTTATAATAATGATGAAGTTATATAAGTTTTACTAATTAACCCATATTTGGGAAAGAAGTGATAACGAACACAACTGGAATTGGAACACAATTTTCTTATCAAAGATCCCGAACCATTAACTATTACACCACCCACACATTCAAGCTTACTACACATGCTGTCAGCCATATTGGTACTAACTAGACTCAACGTATTTTTAGCTCAGGTGATTTTACGGGGAACTGTTTTTCAATGTGATAAGGCCGCAAGTATTTACTTAAAAGAAAATTATCCTATATACATTCAACCAGCTTTTGAAAGATGATAACACACTTGAGGTCGATGTTTTGACTCCTCATCCGTTTGCTGTTATTGCACAGAGACTAAATCCGTTTTGTATTACATATGTTAATTCTCTATGTCAGCATCATCAACTCACCCTTTTACACCCAATGGTATGTAGGGCAGTAACTTTTTGTTACTGTTTCCGTAATAAACTGTTTTTTACGGAACAGAGTTGTTAGCCCTGTGCCCAACCCCCAAACCAGTGGACCATTATTGGTCCTTACGCTTACAGCACCTGGTATTCCCAAACGGTCACCCATCTAAGTACTGACCAGGCCCGATGTTGCTTAACTTCGATGATCGGACAAGAACCGCTGTATTCAACACGATATAGCCGTAGACAATTCTTTATATAGAGATATATTTATGTAAAAATATACTCAGTTTTAATCCGAGATTATGGACAGTATGGTTAACTAAAATAAAGACAAGAGGAAAACTGTATTTTAAATCGCCTACGCGTTTCGTCCGTGATGGACTTTTTCAAGGCAGAAAGACGAAATGAGCTTTATTCTAAATTACGTATCTATAAACAAAATTAGTGTTGGTAACCACAAATACGCTCACAAAACATTTAAAAAAATTAACGGAATATTTCAGTTTTTAGAATTTCTTCATGTGTAATTGCAAAGTCACGCGACGTTAAGATGAAGGGAATTTATTAGTTTTCTTTGAAAATTGTCCATTCTGTTTGTTTAGTATGTTCCAGAATTCCCCACAATTCAGATTTTAGAATGAAAAAAGGAAATCAACCGTTTTCTTTGAAATTCCCACCATGCATTTTAGTTTGTTTCAATATAGTCTCCACAAGCAATGGTGAGAAATGACTGTGTAGTTATTAATATCAGAAAGGAATAGAAATTAGGAAAGCATCAAACCAAACATAATTATCAAAATAACAAAAATGAGGATAATACTTGAAATATTTAAGGTGACAATGACAGTATCGTAATTTCACGCACTATAAGGCGTGTTGGAATGTGCTCCAGGGCAAATGAAGAGATCAAAACAACAAACATATAGATACTCGTCCGATCCTTGTGTTTTTGTCTAATTTTCAAATTAAGGAATTGTCAAAACTATGCATTGATTTATTCAAGGAACTAGCAGTATAGCCCGGCGTTGCTTGGGTGTAATGAAAGCTTTAAAAATAATCTATGGTCCTGGAGCTCAGACACTTTGGACGTTGGCACGAAAGACTAAAAAGCAATAGTTTTTCCAGTTAAAGCGAAACCGTAGATTGAAAGAAAAATGAATGGATGTAAGTCAAATTTTGATTTCCTGGTATCGATATCAAATAAGTTTTTCGTCGTAAACTGAATTTTGAAGGCTAAATAAGTCCTCTGAGTAAATGGTATCATGACTGAGACTAACTACAATTATACCTACTTAGAGCCGAACCCGAAGCAAAAACTAAAATAGAAGGGCTGAAAAGATACAGGCATACAGGCAGATAAACAGACACACACACAAACATATTGCCTTTTATATATATATATATATATATATATATATATATATATATATATATTATCGATTTTCTGCACTACTGTAAGAACTGCAACCTTGAAATTTCTGGATATCGTTTCTTATGTCTTTATCTATGAGTGTATCAAATTTGATTAAAATCGTACCACTCCTTCTATAACCCGATTTTTTCGATTATCGATTTTCGATATTTATCGGGGGTAGCTCGACACAAAACCAAGCCAAGAACACTCGCAGACGCTTATAGTACAACTATGTACATTTTCACAAAAATTGGTTCAGCAGTTTCGGAGTAACGGACACACGTACACACAGAAAAAGTTCCATTTATTATATAAGTTTAGGTTATTTTCCTTGTTCAGACTTCTACTTTCCGGCTATCTTCAGATGCATATTTAAATGATCAGCGATGTATTGTGTTTGTGCATTTGTATATTATTTCGCAGATTTTAATCATTTAATTGTTTTTTGCTTCTTTCTGTTCAAGCAAAAGTATTTTATGATACGTGCGTATAAAGTGTTCGCTTTCTAATCTAGTAATTGGATTCGCAACATTTTAATAAATGCAAATATTTGTATCAAGGCTTTCCTTGACCGTTAATTTCATTTGGAATCGTTTTATTGTATTTTATGCCAAATCTTGTCAAATGATTCGATATTGGTTATCATGTTGAACTCGTACCGATCGAAAGATTTCAGGACAAGGACAAAAGAACGCAAGAAAGAACGGAAAGGAAGCTGATTTAATGGCTGCTTTCTAAGAAGCATTGAATCTTTTCCTTCTGATTTCTACTTAGCTTCGGTGAGAAAATGGATAATTGAGACAAGAAGCAGATATCATTAAATCGTTATTAAGTGTTTATTGATGAATTGATGGTTTTGAATCAAAAATTTAGTCCTATTCTGGGATTGTAATAATTGATTATTTGGAAGTATCGTCCTGAAATCCGGAGCAGATGTTGAGCATTATGATTTGGAATGGCAGTGCTATTGAAGAATTTATTGTTCTGTCTATGATGTTTCTGCAAACATGGATCCACTGACAAATCAATGGGTCTTTCGTAATGTCCCAAAGGTCTGATTTAAAGATATTTTATACCGGCAATATCTTAACAAAAACATAATCTAATATTTTAATGACAATATTCAAATCAGACAGGAAAATGGTTATGGTAATTGAAAAATAAGCGGTTTTCTTATAAGGAAATATTCAGGTCGAATTCCAGCTGAATCCCTTGCATTCCCTTACGCAAAAATACTTTTGGGAAATGTATCAATCCGTCTCTTCCCTCCAATTATGGGTTAAATAACAGAACAGATTGGGTTCTATAGCCTTGGCTGGCAACCAGTCACTCACAGAAAGTAATGGCAACTTACTGCGGGATAATCCTCTGCCCAGTCAGTCATGTCTCTTTCAAGACATGATCGCCCAAAGCGTGTAACACGTATAGCACTTAACTGATTGACTGAACATAATAGTTAAAAATATGATTAAGGCTTCTACTGGGCATAAAGAGGGGGATCTGTTTTATATTGTTATGAAGTAATAAACTGATCCCCTACTAATTACTACATAATAATATAATACATATCTTCTCTTTCTAGCTGTGAGTCAAATAACAGGACAGATTGGGTTCTATAGCATTGGCTGGCAACTAGTCTACCACAGAAAGCAATGGCAACCTACTCCGGGATAATCCTCTGCCCGGTCAGTCATGTCTCTTTCGAGACATGATCGTTCAAAGCGTGTATCACGTATGGCACTTAACTGACTGTTGTAGTTGAAAGTGTTCAAGTGGTATAGTTTTTAGAACTCGGTAATGCCAAATACAGGTGGGGGATAACAGAATCAAGCAAGTACAAAAATTTAAGTACCTAGGAAGTGTTCTAACAGAAGATGGAAAGTGCAACACGGAGATCCGAAGGCGAATTGGCATGGCAAAGGACGCGTTCCAGAAGATGAGCAAAATACTAACACACAGGAAAATCTCAATAGAAACGAAGAAAAGAGTTCTAGACTGCTACGTGATGTCAGTTCTTCAATACGGCAGTGAATGCTGGACAATATCATTGAAAATGAGGACAAAACTGGAAGCGGCCGAAATGTGGTTCTACAGAAGGATGCTACGAATATATGCAAGCAACGATGAGGTGTTGGAAAGAATGGCAACAAAAAGGAAATTGATGCTGGGCATCAGGAAGAGACAACTGAAGTTCCTGGGCCATGCAATGAGGAAAGAGAGCCTGGAGAACCTGATACTGACTGGTCAGATAGAAGGAAGGAGAGACAGAGGAAGGCAGCGGATAACATATTTGCAGGGTCTGATCAGGTGGATGACGGAACGGGGGTTGCCAGGAGCAACAGGCTCAAACATACTAAGAGCCACAAGGAATAGGGAGACGTGGAGAACCATGATCGCCTACGTCCTGAAGGAACAGGGCACATAGAAGAAGAAGAAGAAGAAGAAGAAGAAAAGTCTCTGTTTGTGATTCTGTAGCGCCAGTCCACAAGCGCCAGTCACCAAGACCTACAGATTTTATTCGATCGCATACATTTTTACCATCGATTGAAGAATGTGGTGGTATACAAGTGGCTGGTTATATATCTATACGACTTTTAACACTATCTATACCATCCATATAAAATATCGATATAACAAGACTATTTAGAACATAACTCGAGTTGAAAAACATCCCTTTAAAATTAATCAGTTGGTTCTGTGGTAATTATTAGTGTTTGGCGAAACTACCTTTATTTTAATTGAAATAATGATGATGAAATTAGCCATTTACTTCTAAGAAAATATAATTTAATACCTAAAAAAGCTGACGTGATTGGCAGATAGAGTCAACAAAAGATACTACTGGCTTGAAAGACAATGGGCTGGATGGGTGTGATTGATAGATACATCTGGCTGTAGATAAAGTCAACAAAATGACAACCCGAAAAGGCATAAATGCGTAGGTGAAGAAGCGTGGCCAAGTGGATTGCATGGAAATTTTACGACTATAATAAATATAGAATTATGGCTGAAGAAAAATTACTTCCGCTGGCTTCCGAATCTCAACACCACCTTCGTGTGAGCGAACTCTCTTCGCTGCCCTCCTTCTCCACACAAACGGCACCATCACAGAATAAAAACATAAGATTATATTTTCATATATACGTGTTCCTCGTTGTCTGTCATGATCTAGCTTAATATACAATATATGCAATTTGGTGCGCGGTGACTCGTGACGTATATTGATAACGGACCTGTTACCATCTACGATAACACTAGATGATTGTGGTATAACAGACGACATCAAGGAAAGGTAGGTGATGTTTGGTTTTTACTTTGTGTGTATTCTGCTCTTGTACTTATAGAAAAGTTCCTAGTTAGGAAAAAAATTAAAACTGAACAGCATAGTTATCCGAATTTCATTAAGTGTCTGACTGTGAAGTTGAGAAATGTGGTTTGTTCGGTGATGAACACATTAAGCGGGATAGTCCACCGGGTAGAGAGTGCATACGTGGGTGTTGACGGGAGGAATAAATTCTCTGTAAAGTAAGTACTTTAATATTTATAGACTGGCTGAGGAAGCTAGGTATAAAGGTGGCAATGATGAAGGACAAGCAACAAACCTTAAAAGCTGCCGAACCGAATACTCTATCCGAGTTGAAATAAAACTTCGATTCGATGCCTGCTCAGAATACGAACCTATTGAGATTTACCATTCACGGAGGGGGCTCCGATAGAAGTTGTGAGCGTTGCTATATCCAAAAAAGCATCACACTCCACCCACGTCTATTGAATAAGTGAAGAGGTTCATCCCTTGCTCCTTGTTTAGGATGTGGTTTCCGGCTTTCTCTTATCCAATCTTTTACTCCTTTTTCTTTTTTTCAATTGGAGTAGATAGACTAAACTATCGCCCGGTTCACACTCCACCCACGTCTATTGAACAGGTGAAGAGGCTCATCCCTTGTTCCCTGTTTAGGATGTGGTTTCCGGCTTTCTCTTTCCCAATCTTTTCACTCTTTTCTTTATTTTTTTTTCAATTGGAGTAGATAGACTAAACTATCGCCCAGTTCACACTCCACCCACGTCTATTGAACAGGTGAAGAGGCTCATCCATTGTTTCCTGTTTAGGATGTTGTTTCCGGCTTTCTCTTTTTGAATCTTTTCACTCTTAAGCAGCCTCTCGCACATCAGTGGCGTTACCGTCTTGCTCGGGGTGATATGATTAAAAAAAAAAGAAAAAAAAGGTATCACGAGAACGGTATATAGAGAAGGGATAATAGGGCAAAATACAAAACTTGCGAGTGGAAAAAGGCTGATAGCGTTATTAGTTGTTTGAATTGTGGCGAAGAAAACTATATGGAGGAATATTGTGAACGATGAGTCGCGGGAAACGGCAGTGGTCTGTCTGTGAGATGTTCAACTAGCAAAACAAGATAGTACCGACGTACGTACTCCAGAAAAGAAAATCATTTATCCCTTGAAAATAGTGTGGCGGTATCAAAGGGTGTTCATCCCCTGAATTTATCTAGGTTAAACAGAGAGATGCCCACCAATAATGTGTATCTAGATCTGGAAGCAGGTGAGGGACCCATAGTTGAGGGAGTAACAGAGCAGCAGAAAAACACTTTGGACCACCGCTTACCGAATAAAAGTATTCGTCAGGGGAGGAAACAAAAAGAAGTATTGAGTGAAATTCAAAGAAGACAAAGCACAATTTACATCAAGTACCAGCAAAATGGATATCGGCTCGGAAAAGAAATCGGGGAGACGAGTTCAAATTCCAGTTGAATTCATTGCATTCACTTACGCGCAAATACCCTTGGGAAAGGTATTAATCCGTCCCTTCCTTCCAGTTATGTGTTAAATAACAGAACAGATTGGGTTCTATAGCCTTGGCTGGCAACCAATCTACCGCAGAAAGCAATGGCAACCTACTGCGGGAAAATCTTCTGACCAGTCAGTCAGGTCTCTTTCGAGACATGATCGCCCAAGCGTTTACCACGTATGGCACTTAACTGACTGACCAGCAAAATAGCTGCAGTTAGAGAGAGAATTGTGTACATGGATAATGAAAGATAGAAACTTTGAGGTTGCAGTTAGTACGAAAATGATCATCTTGGAAACACGAAAACTCGCAACGAACATGTGATTAAAAGATTCAAGAATAAGATGCGTGAAGTATGGTCGAAATGATTGGCATAGGAAAGACATGAAATGACACCGTGTGGAAGGATGAAACACCCATCAGTAGCTAAAGTGTGTGAATGGATGCTGAAATCTTGGAATGCTATTAATGCTAAAATTGTTGTAAATTCTTTCGAAACGTTTGGTATAAGTAATGACATGGATAGTAGTGAGGATCATTTATTGTACATGACGGACAGCAGAGATGACTCTGCAGACGATAGTTTAGAGCTTTATCATGAATCTAGCATTGACGAGTTTTTGGAATTTGAAAATGAATACCATTTCTTTGATCTTTTTTATAATTTTACATGCATATTTTAAAAAAATTTAAATTCATTTTTATGAATATGAAACCATCTTTGGACAATGAAAGATGTATAGTATATTTACTAATCACAAGCATGTATGTCATTGCCATACAAACAAAATCGCACGAAGGATTAAAGTAAACAATATGTGGCTCCAGTGTGTGAGGAACGCATAGTGAATGTCTTGCTGTATAAAATATCTTTTTTCTTAGAAATTGCTTTCCAATATTATGGTACGTCTTTAAGCCAGAAAATACGGTAATTATGTATTTGACAATTATGAGCTATGAATCAAACAACTATATAAAAAACGAGGTTAAGCAGTAGGAATCTGTCTAGAATGAATTCGTCATATATTCTGATAATATATATCATTTCTAGTGCATTTCAGTGCTTAATTGAGAAATCTTTCAAAGAGGGTATTTGTGTTCTGCATGAAAACCGAACACAACACCACGCCATTTGCAGTTGTGTTTTAACCAGTAATACCAACTATTCAATTTACAGTTGTATTGTTACAGGTGGTGAAAAATGAGTTTTGTATGTGAGCAGAATATAAAAAAAAAATGGCTTTCGAAAAATTAGAAAACTAAGCCAACAGAAAAAATCCGGATTCAATATACAGAGATTCTTGCTTTGTGTCTGGGAGGATATAAAATATATCGTCCCTTACGAGCCAGAAGAATATGAAAGAATTATCGCTGAATGTGTTTATTTCAAGCAACTTGATAGCTTAAGCGAACAATTTCGTCGAAAATGTTCTGCTTTGATAAATAGAAAATATATGATTCTTCATGATACTCATTTCCCACCAAAAAAATCCAAATCATTTGTAGACAAAACTTAAATCCTTCTATACTATATGCGGTGCCACTTACAAGTTAACAAAAGAAAATACTTTATTGCATTTTTTAGGAAAATTCGGCTATTAATGCTTTGAAAACACTGGCGATTTCGTCAACAAACTGAAAATATTAAAACTAAATATCTAAGCTAGCGATAAAAAATACTATACTAGCTTAAATATTAAATCATTGTAGACAACAGACCCGTTGAATTGTCTATACCTTTGGTATGAGGTAGTATTTATATTATTTACATTGTTCAGACTGTTGTCCTCATTTTTATACCAGGATCAGAGTTTTCGTAAAACTCTCCGAAGTAAATGTTTGTTCTGGTTTGTTTGTGTTCTTTCTCTCATTACAGTCATTAGCTATTACCGGGTCTTGTCACTGTAAAGGTTATTTTCTTCTGGATAGATCTTTTATAGTGCTGCAATCTGATTTTGTCTAAAGAAACATCACGTTACTCGATGAAAATGAACTAAACTCCACCAGAAAAAGATGTTCACTAATATTTATATGTTCTATAAATACAGTGTGCGCATATAAAATGTTTTATACACAGTGAACGATGTTGTTTGTTTCTTTTGTATAATAATGGCTTTGAGAATCTGGAGTCTTTCTTTGCGATTAAAAACTGTTTGGATGAATTATTGGTCTCTCTCACTTTCTCTCCTTTTTTTCTCTATCAAACGTTTTTCAGACATCAAAAATAAAGTAATACACGGTTGATGCAAGGCCAGGTGAATACAGCGGGTGGAGTCAAATTGACCAACTGTGTACCAAATTAATGCTTTTATATGCGGCTTTGCGTGACCATTGAGATTAACAACATCTTTTCTTTAACCCACTGTGTACACTGCTACTACTGTGTGGAACCAAGAATATATTTGCGCAATCCAAATTTATTTTTAACTGCTACGTACTAAAAATAACTTGGAGGTTATTCTCGTCATCACAATTTATTTCCCAAAATGAAAATTATTTCTGATACTTGTACAATTTTTCAAAATATTAATTTTGTTTTCATTTTTGTTCGTATATCAGCCATTTGCTTTGAAAGAGTATTTGAATTTATCTTCATAAAAAAGTCTTTGTAGAAATAATTATTCAACTTAGCATTGTAGCGTGCCGAATGTGAAGGAGAAATTTTAGACCAATGTTGGATAAAAAATTAGGTTATTCAGAAAATAATATCCGATTTTAGAATTAAATTTTATTCCTGAATTAATGTATTTAAACAGTGTTTAATCAGTCAACACTGAACATCTACATATTTCTGCTATTAGGTTACTAGGTTGTTTATTCCTTCACGATTAAACTTCAAAGGTTCGGAGGCCAAGAAATCTTTGAATACAGTTTCTGCATTTTTGCAATAGAATTTCTTTTGGCTTTATTGTTTTTGAAGATGCTTGAAAAATGGTAGTCACTGAGCAAGAGATCTAGAGGTGACCTGCAGTGTCATCATGGTAACATGCGACTGAGGATTGAAGAGATGTTGAATATTTATCTATATTTCTGAGATGAAGTATTGTAATTATTTACACTATTTATATTGTTCGTTTTAATCATTGTTACTATATTCACCACGTTTCGCCGGTTGTACGCTCCGGTCTTCTTCAGATGACTGGAATTTCGAATTGTACCCATTATTTTGTTCAACGGAGTAGATTGTTCTAATTCAACAACCAGTGTTTCTTCCAGATGTTTCATTACCAGTTATTTCCCTTTAAGTCAACTCTCGAAGTTTTTGTTCACCTCTGCTGTAGCCAGGAATTGAACTCACAACTCATTAGGTCAAGTTACTGGATTCAGCCAAAGTTTTTATCCACCAGGAGATGTGTCATTGATAAAAGTCCGAACAATGAAAAATAGTGAAGTTAGGTTGGTCTGATAGTGCCACATATTTAAAGCAGATATGGTAGAACAAAGTTGTGATGAATAGCATTCGTTTGATAAATTTTGTGGTCTTTTTATGGTTTTTGCCCAATTAGCTACTCACTTTCCGTCTGATTTCTATGGCAATTTATCAACAGTTGGATTGATTTTTCGTTAAGCTAATGTTTTCTGAGATTTCTTATGCTTCACACGATCTTAAAAATAACTTTAGCCTGTCTAAATCAATTCTCTTTCTAAGAATAACACCCTAATTTGTTTTATGTAACATCTGTTAATTCTTATGAATTACGTAAGAAGAGAACAGCAAGACAGCAACGAAGAACAGGCTATGTGTTCAGATTTCTCTTTTTCCTTCGTTGCATTTATATTGTGCTGTCCAAAAGCTCTTGATAGGTGATTTTCTAAGTGCCGCTTACATGTGGCACAAGGCCGAAAGTATGGGAGGATTGAACTCACTACTCAGTTGTAACTGGTTCTAGAGAGACAAGCTTGCTAACCATTACACTACGCCGAGGTGTCCTAACTCCACGCAGAGGTGCCAAGCTCTTAATAGTCTGTGCTATTTAAGTCTATAAAATGGCAAATATTGATTTCTCTTTTCCCTCTGGTCTCCAGATGTAGTCAGACGTAGATAAAGAAGGCAACCACCGGGACCCATTCACTACCTTAGTTCTCTGTTGCCTGAACTCCCGCATACACGCACATACACATACGTTAACCACACACATTTGTTTCACTTACACAAACAAACATATTCTTTTAGTCAGTTTTTCCTTTGGTGTAAATTTTATACACATGTAATTCCTTTTGTTAATAACATGAATTAATTGTTGTTTGTTTTAAGTTTCACGTTTTATCATTTTATTTTTACCCGAACTCACAGGAGTCCTGTTAATATTGTTTGCGGGACAAATGCACTAAGCAGCTGTTAATATTTACTATAAAACGTCCACACACACGGATCAAAAGTGTTTGTTTGCACAACAATATCAAGGATCCTTGATAGTCGCTGGAATGTTTTGTTATTCTGCTAGGTCCACCTTTAAAGCTTTCAATCGAAACAATATATGAAAATATTGAACGGGTGAAGAGGCTCATCCCCTGTTTCCTGTTTAGGATGTGGTTTCCGGCTTTCTCTTTTCCAATCTTTTGCTCTTACGTAGCCCCTTGCACATCAGTGGCGTTACCGCCTTGCTAGGGGTGATATGATTAAAAGAAAATGGAGACCAGACTAATAAAAATACGATAATGTCCCTTTCGATTCCATTTGTAAGACGTAAGTTCCGCCCAGACCCCTTTTTTTGCAGGACTGTTACAATGTGAAATGGACTTCCAAGGTGGTGCTTCCCTACACACTAAAGTCTTGGTCTCTTCATATCGAATGCTAACTGTTGTCTATTCTATATATCCTAATAAAATCGAACCTTTGCTTCTTCCATATACGTACTAAAACGTCCCTTTCAGTAAACCTCTACCCTGAGTAACTTTTGGGCCTTGAATTAATGTTTTTACGGCTATTCAAAAATATTCTATTCACACAAACTTATCAGATCGATTACTCGAAGCTTTCTCTGAACTTTTACCTTAAATATGTTAATATGATTGACAGATGTATTTTTCACGGCTTATCAAAATTTGCATTTTATTTAAAGCCATAAACTATTTTAGATTTTAAGAAGTTCTTGGGGATAATAATCATTTTTATTGATACAATTCAACTAATTAATCCATATCTTGGGGATAATAATCATTTTTATTGATACAATTCAACTAATTAATCCATATCTTGGGGATAATAATCATTTTTATTGATACAATTCAACTAATTAATCCATATCTTGGGGATAATAATCATTTTTATTGATACAATTCAACTAATTAATCCATATCTTGGGGATAATAATCATTTTATTGATACAATTCAACTAATTAATCCATATCTTGGGGATAATAATCATTTTTATTGATACAATTCAACTAATTAATCCATATCTTGGGGATAATAATCATTTTATTGATACAATTCAACTAATTAATCCATATCTTGGGGATAATAATCATTTTTATTGATACAATTCAACTAATTAATCCATATCTTGGGGATAATAATCATTTTTATTGATACAATTCAACTAATTAATCCATATCTTGGGGAATAATAATCATTTTTATTGATACAATTCAACTAATCAATCCATATCTGGAGAGGGGAAGAAATGAATTTATGTGCTTTCACCAAGATATTTACGCGTAAGGGAATTTAATGAACCCGAATAGAATCACGACTCGGCTCGCAGATTTGAAATTCCGAGCCGTTATCCATGACCCCCAACCGCACATCCATGTTCGCGGCTATAGACGGACAGAAGGACACAAGATAAGCAATAGCACACATAACTATATCTGCACATAATATCTTTTTACGTAGGCAAAGCAGACGTAGAAAAGAATTGGTTCCCAAAAAATTATAATCATCTAAGTCAATCTCTAAAAAGCAAAGCCAGACTTATATTTGAATTTAGTCTTGTTGTGGTACAGTGGATATCGGCTCGGAACGAGAATCCGAGGAGCCGAGTTCGAATTCCAGTTGAATCCACTGTATTCACTTACGCGAAAATACCCTTGGGAAAGGTATTAATCCATCTCTTCCTTCTAGTTATGGGTTAAATAGCAGGACAGATTGGGTTCTATAGCCTTGGTCGGCAACCAGTCTACCGCAGAAAGCAATGGCAAACTACTGCGGGATAATCTTCTGTCCAGTCAGTCATGTCTCTTTCGAGACATGATCGCCCAAGCGTGTATCACGTATGGCACTTAACTGAATTGTAATACAAAAAGTAAAAACAACATTTGAATGCAATATCAATCGTTAACATTTACCTTCTTAATTCCTGTTCTTTTATTTTTCATTCTACTTAACAATATTTTTTCTTTTTCTTATATCATTTTAAATTCGGTGTCTTAGTGACTTTATGGCCTTACTTGAGGCAAAAGAATTACAACAATACGGTTCAACCGACCTCCATAAAACATTAAAATATATTTTAGTGTTCTTTGAAATTTAAAATCGATATTAAATAACACCCCCACTTTCATCTTTTTTTTTTGTCTTTTCATTCCGCCATCCTTTATGTTTGCAAGAATTCATTTAGAAAAAAAAATGGTGTATTGCTTCCATATGCAGACTGAAGCTGATCAATATAAAATTTCCTGATTTGATCTAGCTCAAAATCTTTTAAGTATTCGTATGGATGTCGCATTAGTCACTCTGCAATTTCTTTCTTACACACCTAGTTTATGACGTCGATTTGCTTGACAAGGTTCGCTGAGCTACCACAGAGCACGCTCGGTGTGCGTGAGCTGTCCCCCACTTCACGCAATAACCGTAGGTGGTAGGTTTAATCTACAATCAATAGCCATACTATTTCGTCTTGATTCTCGTAAGTGATGAACATGTCAACAATGATATTAATTTACATTTGAAAATTCACCCAAAGCGTAAGAAGCAGTCGAAGATAACAAGTTTCCAGGGGTGCTTGGAATGCATCATGATCCCCAAGGCCTGTAACCTATTAAGGTCGCTGGGGCACCTAGAAGTTGATATATTGAGGAAAAATTGTTTGACGGAACACATAACACTTTCATTCGGTTTCGGATTCACAGTTCTACTTTTTACTCGACTGCTGACCTTCCAAGGCTAAAATGACCAGTCTTCTGTGTTGTGGGGTTCTCCCTTTTTCTAAAGATGGACTCTTCCAGAGTATATTTATACTACTGCTATAGAAGCGAGACAGAAGAAAACCACGTTTTTACAGAGAGTTAATCTGAGAATAGGAGTGTCCAGAGAGAGAGAGAGAGAGAGAGAGAGAGAGAGAGAGAGAGAGAGAGAGAGAGATATTAGAGGTCAATAGTTCATAGTAGCTCTGTGCTCCACCCATCGAGAATATTATTAAGCAGGACCCGTGAGCTTCCGACGCGGACATATTCAATATATTACGGCTTCACTTCCAGAGACATGTACATATACTTTTTACTAACCCGCATTCCTGGGCTTCCAATCTTCATTCAAATCTGTATCCTTGTGTTAATACACTTGTTTTCTATCTCAATTACTGGTCGTTGTTCATTTATTTGTGCGGGGACCATCCCCGGGATTCACAATATTCTGTATTATTTAATTCTGAGTTTTTGTTCTCTGAAGTAAGCTGCCATTCAAGGCGAGAGAGGCGGTTTAACCCATAATTGGGGGAAATGGATTCACGACTTTTAGTAAGGATATTAATGTGCAGTGAACAAACGAATAAAGCAAATTCCACTTTCTGTGCTTATAGCCGTTACGTCAACTTTACATTGTTTTAGAATTGGAACTTATCCGAAATTGATATAGATCTCATCATCAGAAAAGAGTGATATCAGATGGGGGATGATGGCTTTGCCGTGAATTATTAAATTCAAATAATGGTGAAAGCTTTAAACTTTTGATAGAGTATTAAGATCAGTGTGAAATATAAAGGAAACAAATCTACCAGTAATCATAAGAGCAATTGCCACAGTTCAGTAGAGTTTTGGAAATGTCTGAAATAATTAGAAATCTCAAAAAGTTAATTATTAAAGCTAAAGCACTACTGAAATCAGCAAGAATGTGTAGGCGTTTGCTGAAATCTTACAGAGACATCTTCTCGATTAAGATCATTCAGCAGGAAAAAATGACCGTGCATCAAGTTGTCTGAAAGGGAATATAAGACATTCACGATGGAGTAAAAAGGCAATGAGGTGGACTTTGGGAGCTTCGAGTAGCAGCGCGTATTTTGAAATTTTCGCTTTTCGTATCCTGAAATTTCTTTCGTAACAAGAGGCAATAGTTTTCGGAAGAGGCGTTTCGTAACCTGAAAATTTTGTATGTATAGTCTTTTGTAAGTAAAGGTTCCACTGTAGTGATATTTCAATTTTTACACCATGAGAATGTCTAATGCCAATTTGAAGCTGTAAATGAATGCTTATTTATTTATCTATTTATTTATTTTTTGTACAAAAATCTAGAACTAAGCTGAACATTTTTTTCAAGGTTGAGATTAGGTTAAAAATTTAATTTCTAACAATTCCTTTTTTTTTTACATTGAATATTTCGGATACCTCTTCGTCAGTGTTTTGTATTGTTCCAAAGAACGGAATAAAATGAAATGTAAAATATTGTTTTACTTTCTCTATTAATTTTACAGGTAGAATGATGTGTTTTAAAACGTTTTAAAAAGTATTTAAAGAAATAATTTTTTTCAAAAATCTTCATTTAAATGAATATTGGAGGGTTTTATTAATAATTTGGGAAATTAAATATTTGTTGTTCAAAATTAATTATAAAAAAGTTTATGCTGTGAAACTGGTTTTCAGCAGAGGTACAAAGGTTACACTACTCGCGAAAACTTCACACTTGAAATCTCCACAGAATCACAACGACTACTGGACAAAATGCTTGTAAAATCTGATTGCTTCTCAGGTTGCTGATGTCGACAAGCGATGGCCGTGACTATAGAAAAAATCACTGCCGTGGGGCGATAAAAACTAAATTAATTTTTTTTTTCAAATCGCAGAGAGAATGGCCGATCAACGAAATAAGAACAAAATCAGAATAATATTATCATTTTTAGCAGAATGCTCATGAAATACTTTTTAAGACTTGTACTTTGCTTGTCTACCCCAATGCTTGATCAGAGTTAACAAGCTAAACTGGTTAACAATTATTGTTGATTAGTGAGTTCGATCTTCACTAGGTCATCCTTACTCTTTGTTTTGTAAGATTAGATGACTTGGCGTAGAGTTAAGTTTATCAAACTAGTCTGGTTGACCCTTACTACTGAATACTGATTTGGCCCCTCACTGAGTTAACTATATATCTAGACTAAACATATTTTTAGAAAATTTTCTTGCGTTTTTTAATGATTGGCAAGCGAGTTGGGTTCACCGTTGCAAATGAATCATTCTACCTCAAGTATTCAGCTGAAAGACGCAGACAACAAATATAGTGGACTGAGCCTCTGTGATTTCGCCAACAGTTTTCTCCTCGAAATGGTCTCATTGTCTTTTGAAACAATATATGTATATCTCTTAAGGTTGCATAACTAATGATTTTGCTTGATCCGCCTGCAAACCACGATAAAAATGACACAAGAAAAAATAGAAACGGGTATCAAGAATTGTTAATGGGTCAGTTAGGCGTCATAATGAATTTGTTGGAAAATCATAGATATTTCAAACTTATCTTAAAAATAAATGTCACTATCTAAACTTATTTATAAATGGAACTTTGTCTGTGTGTGTGTCTGTGTGTATGTGTGTCCGTTACCTATAGACTCCGTTTCGGAGTCTATAGGTAACAGACACAACACACACACACACACACACACACAGACACACAGACACACACACGCTGAAGCGATTTTCTTGAAAATTTACACAGTTGTACTATAAGCGTCTTCTAGTGTTCTTAGCTAAGTTTTGTGTCGAGATACTCCCGATAAATATCGAAAATCGATAATCGAAAAAATCGTGTTATAGAAGGAGTGGTCCGATTTTAATCAAATTTGATACACTCATAGACAAAGACATAAAAAACGATATTCAGAAGTTTCAAGGTTGCAGTTCTTACAATAGTGCAGAAAATTTGATATCGATACCAGGAATCAAAATTTGACTTATATCCATTCATTTTTCTTTCCGTTTTCGGTTTTGCTTTAACTGGAAATAACTATTGCTTTTTAGTCTCTCGTGCCAACGTTCAAAAAGTCCAGGACCATGGATTAGTTTTAAAGCTTTCATTACACCCGACTATACTGCTTGTCTGATATAAACAGTGTCCACATACTGTCTGAACTATATAAAATAAGTTAATTGCAGACTGAAACCTAAAAAAATATAGAATATTCCGTTGACAGCATGCTGATTTGGATTCACACCATGAATTTCTTCCAGACGCCCATTGGACTCACATTTTTAGCCTTCATATTGAGATTTGCATCACTGACCTTTCTTGGTCCTGGGCATGACGATAAACTGCATCCGGCAACAAGGCCTCTGATTGGGAGGCTGTGAGGAGTATGGCACCACTTCTTAATTGCTGTTGTCCCCAGGTCGACCCTGACCCAGAGTGGTAGCACCTGTTACGGTTCCAGCTATGGGCAAAATATTATCCCCCCAAACTGGGGTCAAAACATTATAAAAGTATAAAAATACACTTTTATGGAAATATATACATAAAAATAGACTTTTATTGAAACATATACATTTTTTAAGGAAATATATTACCAGCAATACACTTTTGAAGAGAAAATTATTACCAGAACACATTTTTGAAAAAAAAAAATTATTCTCAGCAAAACAATATTAAATACAAAACAAGAAGGCATTTTCAGTTTTCTAAAATAAAACAGAAAAAAACAGAAAAAATTCATCCAAATCTGACTAAATCAATCTTCTCACTATAACTAAACATTTAAAAAATCTTAAAATTCCAACTTTTTTGGCATTAAATGACCAACAGAAGTTAAACAAAACTCAGACTCAAACTCAAAATCTGACTAAATCAACCTATAGTGAGATATAACCAAACATTAAAAAACACAACTTAAAACCTCACTTTTTGGCATTAAATAACCCACAGAGATTGATATACCGTTAAACAAAACTCAAAGTCAAAAACTGAGCTTACTTCTTAGGAAAAGCCACTATAAATGCTTTCATGTTTTTTTTTTTTTTTTTTGAAGGAACAAGGGATACCTTAATCTTTTCTATGATTCACACCAGCATGTTCTGCCCTTATAGTCCACGGGAATTCTTTCCTGCTATACCAGCGTGACAGTTTTCATCACAAAATATGCCTATTCGTGGTTGCACATAATAACACTAAACGTGTACTTGAAGACGCTAAATCTCTGTTTTTTGAGAGAATTAAGTTTCGTATTGCATCTAACAAATTTGCCCCTCGTGATTACTGATGGCTCAGTAATAGTTTATTAAATAAGGGTATGTCGTCTATGCTTCTTTTTTCAGTCAATTGGAGGTGTTAACATCTTCTAATGATAAAAACAGAATGTTTCGCCCGTAAATTCTCCTTAAACTCTACTCTTGCGTAATCTAGAGTATCCGTGCCTTGTGACGACGTTCTCGTGTTGCTAGTCGTGATGGCTTCGACACAGTAGCTGGTCACATCTGGTGCCGAGACCAGGATTTTAAAAATTTTCAATATTTTTCTTTCAACAATTTCTTAGCCGCATTCATATTGCAATCGACAATAAACAATTTTATCATCTATTACATTTATTTTCCTCTCCACTTATTTGTAATCTGCAGAATTAATAATACCACTAGTAATAATGTTTTTCCCTCCGTCATACTAAACTTAGGATTACATTTTTTTCACATACCAAAACACCAGGGCCACACCTCCCCTCCACTCACTAAAATAGTGTTACACCTAATTTTCTACTTAGTATTAGATCTCTGTTGAATGATATGCATATAACCATTTCATTGTTTCTATCGTCAATGAATCTGATGTTATCCCTGTAATAGTCCTTAAGAAGTGTGCTCCCAAACTGGCTCCTGTTCTCTTTAAACTGTATGAAAAAATGCTTCATTTCCTCGTGCTTGTTGGAAATCTTCATTTGTTGATCCAGGTTTTAATAACCGTCCGACCCCCACCCCCCAGCTATCGGTCTATTATCCTTCTTCCTGCTTTGGGGAAACTACTAGAAGTCTTAATCAATGATGAATGGGTTAAACATCTCACGTTGCAGGGCCTTCTTTCATACAAACAATGTGGCTTTCGTTTCTATATATCAACTGCTGATGTACTGGGGATCATTGCAAAAAAAGTCTACAAAGTGTTAGATAAGAACTGTGATGCTCAGTGTATTCCTTTGAACATCTCGAAAGCTTTCGACAGGTCTTCGCATACAGGACATCTTCCCAACTTGAAAAGTTACGGTGTATCCAACCCAATATTTGAACTGATCCAGTCTTTCTTATCAAATAGTGAAATGAAAATTATCCTGAACGATCATTCTTCAAGAGTCTCAACTTGCTATCTATGCCGATGACATAACCATTTATGCCACCATACTGTATCTGATCGTCAAAATAGGGTCAAGTTTACGACTGATGTAAAAAACAAACTTTCGACCGTTGTTAAGTGGGGAAAAGAATAGCTTGTTAATATTAACGCTGCAAAAATTAAACTGCTCTTTTTTAATTATTTGAAAGGCATCTTTCTCCCTTCCATTAGCATGTCTGATGCTAACCTCCTGGAGAGTGACTGGTTGCAGCTTCTCAGACTAACTTCCTTGGATGAAGTGCAAATACTATACTGAATCCATTGCTAGGTTCTCTCCAGAATCTATCTTACATGCATGCTATCATTTGCCCATGCTTATAATATTGATGTCACATATGGTCCGATGCTCCTGCTATATATCTAGACACACTTTTTTTTAATCATATCACCCCGAGCAAGGCGGTAACGCCACTGAAGTGCAGGGGGCTACGAAGGAGTGAAAAGATTGGAAAAGAGAAAGCCGGAGACCACATCCTAAACAAGGAACAAGGGATGAACCTCTTCACCTGTTCAATAGACGTGGGTGGAGTGTGAACCGGGCGATAGTGTAGTCTATCTACTCTAATT
The DNA here is from genome assembly GCA_037127315.1 of Ascarosepion bandense. Taxonomy (NCBI): domain Eukaryota; kingdom Metazoa; phylum Mollusca; class Cephalopoda; order Sepiida; family Sepiidae; genus Ascarosepion; species Ascarosepion bandense. The sequence continues at coordinate 516,276 of JBBBDQ010001704.1, read as the reverse complement.
GAGAGAAGAAAAAAAAAGAAAGTGAAAAGAATGGAAAAGAGAAAGCCGGAAGCCATATCCTAAACAAGGAACAAGGGATGAACCTCTTCACCTGTTCAATAGACGTGGGTGGAGTGTGAACCGGGTGATAGTGTAGTCTATCTACTCCAATTGAGAGAAGAAAAAAAAAAGAAAGTGAAAAGAATGGAAAAGAGACAGCCGGAAACCACATCCTAAACAGGAAACAAGGGATGAGCCTCTTCACCTGTTCAATAGACGTGGGTGGAGTGTGAACCGGGTGATAGTTTAGTCTATCTACTCCAATTGAGAAAAAAAAAAAGAAAGTGAAAAGATTGGAAAAGGGACTTGATAAAATCTAAAGAAAAATCAACAATATTATTGGTCCTGATCTATTTTCTCTACTTCAGTAACTTTCTAATCACCGTAAGGTGCCCCTCCCCGTGTCTTTTTTATCAATCCTTTCATAGTAATTGTTCGGATGAGCTCTTCGTTATGGCACCTAGACTCAATGGAATTAAGCGCAGTAGTAGATTTACGACGAAATCTCGTCAATTTGCAATTGAGTTGGCTAAATGTAACCGTAAGTTCTATGCTAACAGTTTCTTTGCTTGTATTTCTCGCTTGTAAAACTCTACCGACTCCATGCTTTCCAGTCAACTTTTATCTTAAAAAATGCAGTCAATCGTTATCTACTGATTACACTTTTATTTTGTTTACAATCCTTAATATTGTTTCTGTTTTCTAATTCTTCTACATCCAGTAACTTTTGTGTCTTAGTAAATTTGCTCCCTTCTTTGAGGTGAAGGCGGTTTAAAAAAAACTAAAACTATTAACAGAATTTAAAAAAATTTAATAATAACATATTATTCAGTAAAAGGATAATTGTCACCTCTTCCGCATCACATTGACATATAATATACCCGTATGATACCCGAAACTAAGCAACACCGAGACTAGTCAGTTTCTACATGGGTGACCGCTTGGGAATATCAGGTATTGTTGGATGTGCAGATGGTGTACTGAATAATGACTCGGATTTGTTAATCGGTGAGCCGAGTACAAATTACATTTGGGAAAATATATGAATTCACCTCTTTTCCTCCTCGCTGTGGGTTAATTAGTAATATATGTATCACTAAATCATAATTGTCTCCAAAAACAAAATTCTTAAATTTAAAATATTTGCTGGCTGTAAATAATATATCAAGTGTTGAAGAAACCGAAGAAAAGCAATCAATCAATCATTTTCGAAACTATCTAAAGACTTTGGAAACACGCTGTATATTCCAACTCTCAAAATTGTGTTGATCAAAGGTTGATTTTGTTTGTTTGTAGATAGCGGGAGAAGGTCAGCAACTTCCTTAATAATGATCTGCGAGACGATCTTCAGTATTACTCAAAAATTGTGACGATGGATGCATCGTGAAGACGGGAGAAAGTACTCTTTCTGTCCGCCTCCTTATAAACGTATATGGACATGCAAAGAGAAAATAACTCGCTCTATAAACTTGTAATGCGTGCGAAGTCAAACAGATTAACAGACAGAAAGAAACAATAAAGTACACGGCCAGAGAGGGGAAGAGAAAGCAAAGACGTCATTTGATTGGTTAAAAGAAATTAACCGTCAAAGACGCTTTGTTTGTAATTAGAATTTGGAAAAACAATTAGTTGCGGCTTGAATGTCTAGTTGCGGAAACATAAGAAACGTTAACGCCAAAATACGCTGTGGAAAAGACAACCTCGTTAAAAATAAAAGATGTAATTCAGAGGAAGAAAGGAAAAAGGAAAAAGAGAAATATATGAGAATGAGAAAAGTGTCTCCGAAGTAGATCAACGGAAAAACAAAATTATAATCTATATTCAAAATTCCAGAGTAAGTGTTTTCTCCGGTCTTTATCACACACTCCCTTTAATTCTGTTAATTCAAAAATCATTTCCAAAACAAAAATACATTCTTTTATATTTTTTGAGGAACATGAACATTCTTGGTTGTACTGGAAACTTAAAAGAGAGAAAAAGAAAGAAGTAAGCAAGAGAGACTCTCGATTTAATGAAGGCAGATCTAATCTGAAATTGGATAAAAAAAAAACTTGAAATCTTGTTTTATCTCCAGCGTCTGTTTATGTTTTCGTTGTTATGGCAATAAAAGAAAAAAATGCTTTTGAATTACCAAAATAACCAGCCGTTCAGCGTTTTGATTTAATTGAACTTTCATTTGCATCTCGCTGATATCGAATTTGACCCCTTTTCCATTGAGTTAAGAATTATATATGACCATATTCTTACTTTTAATTTTTGGATCATCACTTATAAATCGTCCACTGATTTAAAATCGCGGAAACAATAGAGATTTAGTGGTTTCTGTAACAACGATAGGGCATTTCCGTAGCTGATCAATAAGTTAGTGAATCACCCCCGTTTCTCTAGCCTAGTGAAGCGTCACACAATGAGTGCAACACAGTGAAAGGTTTATAAATAATCAGCCAACGCTTAAAGGATTCAAGAGATACATTCTTCTTAAATAACATATCCCTTCAACCCACTATTCTTTAAAATATGTGGATGGATGTTGGTTTTAGCCGAGCGCAATGGAAAGACGTGAAGTGAATGGATGTCAAAACGAGAAAGCTTCTCACTTGCCACCGCATGCATAATCATAGGGCTGATGTTGATCGTATATATGCAACCGAATCCGAAAGAGGCAGAGGATTAGTTCAACTAGAACTGACTTACAGAATCACAGCTATCAGTCTTGAAAGATACCTGGAAACTACAGAAGCCTGGATGATGATCTGTGTCTAAAAAATGAAATAAATAAGCAACTTCATTCAGCAATAAAGAAATCCAACAAAATCAAAAAGGAATTTCAAGTGAGTGAATAAGTTCAGATAAACGATAAAATATTTACAACAGCAGCAAAGAACCTAAAAAAGAAAGCAAAAGCAAATGCCATGTATTAAATGCAGAAAAGATGGCATTATAAGCATCTTCATGGTCAATCCTCTGCCCGTACAAAAAATACTTTTGGAGATGACAGTATATTTTCTTTTACTGTTTACTTTTCATTTTGCTATAAATATATTGTAGGAAAATAATGCAGGGTGTGTTGAGGTTGTGGTAAACGTTTAACATATTTTTCTCTTAACAATTAAAATAGAACAGACATAGGAAGAAAAAAGAAGGAGGAAATAAAAAAATGCTTGTTAGTGGGCGTGTAATGTGTTTATGGTCAGCATCCAGGACGATGAACCCTTCTTGTCGGTCTTATGATCCCCAACCGAGAAATGTTTATTCCTGGAAAATATTAATACCAAATGGAACGAATATAGTGTGGTCTGATGAAATGAGCCAATTTAGCTCATAGAAATGAATTATAATTTATAACCAATCTAAATGATGTCCTGATTTTTCCTTTATATATATATATATATATATATATATATATATATATATATATAGTATATCGAGGCAGCAAGTAATTTTCTAAACATATGCTATTAAGTATAAGAGACAATGAATGTCTATTATGTTTAATCATGAGCCGTTCTAAACGTCGTATTTTTGATTTAATTTCAGTTGAAAATAAAGACAAAAATTCTCCAACATTTGGATAATCATTTAGTGGTTTTCTTCTAAGCTTTCGGCTCACATGAGCCATCTTCAGAGAGGTTATTTAGAGTGAAATATTATAAAATCCACCATCACCGACGATTTTATTTTGTGTTGACATAAAACTCCGCTTGGCAACGGCAATAGTTACCAAAAATAATAAACGCAGTTCTTAAATTTGCAATGCGGTTTTATGACGTCACACCGCGGGATAGCGCGAAATGACAACAAAACCATCTTTAAATTAAAAATTAATTTTTTATAATTTACCCTTGAATAGCAAAATTATTTACATAAATTAAGTGACGAAAAAAAAAAATCATTATAATTTTATATAATATTTCATTATGAAATAAAAGAAAAAATTAAAAAATTTACAGTGTTAGCTGCTTGTGGTAAGTCAACCGGGATTCAGTCCATTTTTCAGTCTGTTTTTGTGAAATTTCTTGGAAATTATTTTATTTATTTATTTTTTTTTTTTTCGTCTTTTGATCGTCTTTGATTTTTTTTTTTTTTCGTCACTTAATTTATGTAAATAATTTTGCTATTCAAGGGTATTTTCGACTTTTACTAAGTTAAAACTTTGTAAGCCTCAGTCACTTTTTCCTTGTTTCTTTTTTTTTTTTTAATTGGAGTAGATAGTTTCTACTATCGCCTGGTCTCACACTCCACCCCCTTCTTTTGAATGAGTTTAGAGGTGATCACCTTGTTTCTTGTTTAGGAAGGGGTTCCCGGTTCATCCCCTTTCTCTGGTCTTGGTGTTAGTTCAGCTGGAAGCTCCTTGCAGTTACGGAGTATGGTGGCAACGTCTTTACATTCTGAGGGTACCGGGTTGGCAGTTTCCTGGTTGCTGCTTCCGACTGGTAGTTAGGAGCCCGAACTCTTGCGTAGCGTCTTGAGAGGCTGCTCTGATCAACAGTTGAATAATACCGGGGTTCTTGTAGTGCCATATCGCGCATGGACGGGCGTCCCTGCATGAACGTTCGGTGGGCAACCCCGAGGCCACATTATGTTGTAGGCCGCGCTAGTCTCCATCCTTCACAAGTTGCAAATGATTGACCGACTGATTCTATTCTAAGACCACTCCTTAACTGAATTACTATGGAAAAAAGCAATCATAATAACAAAACTAAACCAGCTCATTTGAAAACGCCCAAACCTGTCTGCATCTCTTTCACTAACATACGCGGCATCCGCACCAACTTCCCCAGCGTAGATTCTTTCCTCCATAATAACTCACCTGATATATTAGCCCTATGTGAAACTAATCTTAACCCTTTTATCCCCTCATCTGAGTTCTGCGTTCCTGGCTACCTTCCCCTCTTCAGGAAGGACTCCAATGTTCATATGCATGGGCTTGGTGTCTATGTCAGCGAACACCTTCCCTTAGCTAGGGTGTCATCTTTTGAATCCCCAGATCATTCTTTCATGTGCTTCCGCCTCTCACTTCTCAGCTCGATTAGCTATCTCTTCTTTCTCTACCGCTCTCCTTCCTCCCCTGACTGTTCGTTACTTGACATCATTTCTGACAATATTGACAAAGCCATTTCTACCCATCCCTCTGCCCATGTATTCGTGTTTGGTGACTTTAACGCCCACCACACCAAGTGGCTGAAGAACGCTGTCACTGACGCTGCTGGTGTCCACACCATGAACTTTTCAATCACCCAATCCCTTACGCAAGTAGTGGACTTCCCCACGCGTTTCTCCGACAACCCTAATGGAAGGAACTCACTTCTAGACCTCTGCTTCACTTCCATCCCAGACTCTTGCACTACCAGACAACTCTGCCCACTTGGAAACTCTGACCACACTGTAGTGTCCGTCAATATTTCACTCCACTCCCGCCCGACCCATGAAACACAGACAAGTAGAATATCATACTGCTATCAAAGAGCAGACTGGGATTCGTTCCGAGACTTCCTCTGTGACATCCCTTGGAACAACGTCTTTAGTCTTCCCATCGAAGAATGTGCATCCGAGGTCTCCTCCTGGGTTAAGGCTGGCATCGATGCCTTCATCCCTGCTAGGAAATTCCAGCTTAAATCTCATTCGTCTCCATGGTTCTCACTCGCTTGTTCGGCTGCCATTGCCCACCGGAATCATTTCTTCCGACTTTATCGTAACTATGCGTCGGAACAAAACAGGCGCCTTTTCACTTCAGCTCGTAATAAGTGTAAAAGGATACTTAACGAAGCTAAGATGTTGTTTGCTGCCAGAATGAAGCAACGCATAGCATGCTCTAAATTCGGCTCTAAAGACTACTGGCGACTCTGTAAAAGAGTACTTAACAAGAGCAAGTCCACAATACCCCCGCTAATCAACAAATTTGAGGTCCTCACCTCCCCAGCAGATAAGGCTGAATGTTTTGCCCGCAGATTCTAGAACAATTCGAGTCTGGACTCGTCTGGAGTTTTTACACCCGACTTCTCACCTAGAACCGAGGCACAACTGAATGATGTCCACATTACACCTTCGCTTGTCTCTAAGATAATCTTAAAACTTGACCCTCACAAAGCGAGCGGTGGTGACGGAATCCCAACCATAGTCTTAAAGAAATGTGCCCCTGAACTCTCCTCTATCCTTTCTAAGCTCTACAACCTCTGCCTATCTGCTTCCTGCTTTCCTGCCTGTTGGAAATCTTCCTCTATAGTTCCTATATTTAAAAACACTGGAGAACCCTCTGACCCTGCAAATTACCGCCCTATCAGCCTTCTTCCGATCTTTGGCAAAGTGTTCGAAGCCATTATCAACGCCGAGGTGGTTCAGCATCTCACAGCACACAGGCTCCTCTCGGACAAGCAATATGGTTTCCGCTTCACCAGGTCTACTGCTGATATGCTAACGACCATCACCGAGTACATATACCAGGCACTCGACAGGAATGGCGAAGCTCGAACCGTTGCATTGGATATATCTAAGGCGTTCGACAGAGTTTGGCATGCTGGCCTTCTATGTAAACTGCGGAGCTATGGTATAACTGGACATTTGTTTGAACTAATCCAGTCATTCCTCTAACCGCACAATGAAAGTGGTATTAAACGGACATGCCTCTCAGAACTACCATACAAACGCAGGTGTCCCCCAAGGCTCCATCTTAGGTCCTACACTCTTCCTGATATATATTAATGATCTCCCTGATTCCATAAGAACCCAAATAGGTTTGTACGCCGATGACACCACAGTTTACTCTCGCCTCCAACAAAAATCTGGTGTAGGCGTCAAAGCTAATCTCGCAGCCGAGATTGAAAAAGACCTCCAATCCATATTGGACTGGGGTAAGAAATGGCTAGTAAATTTTAATGCTTCTAAAACGAAGCTACTGTCAATTAACCATCATCGACAATCTCACCTACCTCCCATTTGCATGGACCAGGCTTGCCTCCCAGAGAGTAAAACACTACGCCTTCTTGGTCTCACACTTTCAGCGGACCTCAAATGGAATGACTATATCGAATCCATTGCTAAATCCGCTGTTATGAAAGTCGGTTCTCTGTGTAGGGCCCGGAAGTTTTTTCCGTCTAAATCTATCCTGCACATTTACAAATCTACCATCCGCCCGTGCATTGAATACTGCTGCCATATCTGGTCGGGTGCCCCTGCTGTTCTCCTCGGGCTTCTCGATAAGGTTCAGAGGAGGGTCTGTAATGTGATAGATACCGACTTGGCAGACCGCCTGCAGTCTCTCTCCCACCGGCGAGACGTGGCTTCCCTGTGTCTCTTCTATAAATACTTTCACGGCTTCTGCTCCGATGAACTTAGATCACTGGTGCCCCCTAAATACGAATTTGCACGAGATACTAGATTAGCAACTAGATCCCACCCTTTTACAGTGAAACCGATAAAATGCAGCCGTAACTTCTACTCCAACAGTTTCTTTCCTCGCACTTCCCGACTGTGGAATTCTCTTCCAAACGATTGCTTCCCCGATGGCTACAATCTCCAGGAGTTTAAATGTAAGGTCAATAGACACCTCCTAACACACTAACCTGCTCCCATTCTATCAAACACTCTTCCCATCTGCCCGACACTCATCCTCGCTATCCTTACTCATCTATCACCTTTCTCCTGACATTCCCTATGTCTATCCACTCCTTCTCTTTACCTTCCCCTATGTAGGCCCATGCGCAATAGTGGCAGTGGAATGCCTTGCTTGGGGTGAGATGATTAAAAAAAAAAAAAAAAAATCTAGTCAAATGCAATGTAATATGTTATTTCCTGTTTTAAATTTGATTTTATTGAGTGTTGGTTGTTTTGATTGGATGTACATGGCCTCCAATATATATATATATATATATATATATATATATATATATATATATATATATATATAATAATAATAATAATAATAATTATTAATTAATAACATTGATTTGTTATAATATCACTACAAAAGTAGCTATTTTGTTTCGACACTTTTTGTGTCTTTTCAAGTGATGTTGTTATTTCGAAACGAATGGCTTTAAAGGGTTATATATATATATATATATATATATATATATATATATATATATATATATATACTGTTTAATTAAAAACAGAATATCTATTCAAATACGAGTGCAGATTAAAAAGTAATGTTCAAACAAATATATTAAAGCAGTCTGTGGTTAATTATATTTCGCTAAACTCCGGAACATTGTCTGTTTACATGTGTATACATTACACTAATTTTAGAATAAATCTTTTGTTTTGTCCTAATATATTATTATAATAGATTCAAAAAATATACTTTAATTCTTCTTTTTTTTTTTTTGCTGTGTCTCTTCAAGACGTAGGCAATCATGGACTTCAACTTGCCTCTGTCCCTTGTTGCTTTTAATATTTTTTCTGTGGGTATCTCTCCGAAACTCTTCTGCGCCATTTGTTTACTGAAGCCGATCAAATATAATTTCCCCTGTCTCCCTTTCTCTCTCTGTCTTTTTAAAGGTTTCTTTAAACGTTTTAAACGTTGTGATATTTCTGTTTCTTAATAGGGAGGCGTGAAAAGCCAATGGTCGCCTACGTCCTGAAGGGACAGGGCACATAGAAGAAGAAGAAGATATTTCTGTATCCGGTTTTATTAGTAAAATATAATCAGTCTTGTTTTTTTAAATGTATTATATCTTTGTGCGGAAATGGACACTTGTTTTTATATATATATATATATATATATATATATATAGAGAGAGAGAGAGAGAGAGAGAGAGACAGACAGACAGACAGACAGACAGACAGACAGAGAGAGAGAGAGACAGATAGATAGATAGATAGATAGATAGATAGATAGATAGATAGATAGATAGATAGATGCCGGCCGGAATATTTATTAGAAATTTTGTTACGAAAGTGTGTGTTATTCGGCAGGAAACAAATCTGCGACCACTAACTATATAGGGAAAGCAATCAATTGATCTAATGCGTCTTAGACAATTCGACCACAAAGGATTTCACTGTGTAAACGAAGTCAAATCAAGATTTATATAAACAATCTTCCGATTTCTCGTAAATAATCATCTGTGATCTGAAATGTACCGTAATGTAAACAAATGTAAACAATGTTCCGGAGTTTAGCGAAATGGAATTAACCACATACTGATCTAATATATTTGTTTGAACATTACTTCATATATATATATATATATATAATATTACTCATATATATATATATATATATATATATATGAAGGAAAAGTCAGGACATCATTTAGATTGGATATAAATTATAATTCATTTCTATGAGCTAAATTGACTCATTTCATTAGACCACACTATATTCGTTCCATTCAGTATTAATATTTTCCAGGAATAAACATTTCTTTAAAATGAAATGATAAATAATAACGTGATTTAGAACAGAGACTTCGGTCTTATCTTGGTTGGAGATCATTAGACCGGCAAGAAGAGTTCATCGTCCTGGATACTGACCATAAACACATTACACGTCCACTCACAAGCATATGAATACGTATATACATGTAATCCTACATATTACCACAAAAACATATCTACATACACATATGTCTATACTTCCACATATGTACACACAAATGCGTCCGTGCGTATACATACATATACACACATCCATCCATGTTCACATGTAAATATTTTGTTCGCACACTCACATACATATTTATGAAAACCGGATTTTTACGCGTATAATTAATAGTAACACATATTTAAGCAAGTATACTAATGAATATCCCATATACTCAGAAAATACACATATATTTGTATACATACACACATACATACTAGGGTAGGTTGATTTTTCACTTTTTTTTAAATATTAAAAAATCTCACTTACCAAAAGTTGTGTATGGACCTATTAAGTACTGATACAAAATATTAGATCAAATACTTCAACGGTTTTTTGAGCGTTTGGCATCAAAGATCGCAGACAAAAATATACTGAAAATTCCTCGTTTTCGCAAGATTTGGCTTGAATATTAGTGAGAAAACCAAATAATTTTAGTATTTAAATCAAGGAATGCCATTTTATTTTATAAAAATGATATTAATTAAAGAAATGATGACTAATCTTCAAATTGAAAATCTCCCCCCGCCATTTTCAGTATCTGTTTAAAAAACTTGATGTATTAAACAGTGATATTTAAATACTTTAAATGATTTTTTTCTGTTATAAGTGAAAATATAACAAACAAACAAATAAGGAAAAACAAACACTATTTTAGTAGGGCTCAATATATAGAGTCAAATTGATCCATATAAGAGCCCTTAGACAAAAATGCTGGTCTCAATTTCTGACTCAAAACTTTGGCTGTAATATGTTGATGCCTTGCTTCAAAATCGTATATAGTTTGCAAAGCTTCTGTTGTTAAATTGACTGCCCATTCCATGCCTTGGAAAAGTGAAGGCAAATTTGGCAAGTCAAGCTTGGTTCCATTTAACAATGATTCCTGGAGTTCAGATTCAGAAAAACCTTCCGTCATTGGTGGTTAAAAATGCCACAATGATAAATCTATCAATTGTGTCAAGTGTATGGCATTAAAATTAATGATTGGTTCTCTTTTTAACCTTTTCTGAAAGAATATAAAAATTTATTTATTGATTCATTTAAAAACTTCCAGTCTCTACTATAATAATTATGGTGAAATTATATAAAATCTTTAAAATGATTCTATAATTTGCAATAAATAATTGAGTCATTGATATATAAATAAATATTTAATTACTTAATGGCTAAAACTCTTTTTAAAGCTTCTTCTCTTACTTCAACTTTATCAGATTTGACTATGGAGTATAGGTCTTCAGACAGTAAACAAAATGTACTTCCTTGTATATTTCTTAAAGTGATCTGTTGGATTTCATGAGGCTGCTTCTTGATCTTCTGGATCATATTAAAAATGTGCACTTGATGATTGTGGAAATTATTATTTCTTTTAATTTCAAACCAACAAGTGGCATACACATTTACAATAAAACTTATTAAACTGTGAAGTTTCGTTATGAGCTTTTGTGGGTATGTGCCCCGACTCAATAAACGCATAAGCCTGATGGCCAAAGTTAACCATCTTGCCTGGTTTAAAGGACCAATTTTCCAGGAGGTATATCTAGAGTCAACCTTACCTCTAGAAATATCCACTGTGTATTCATACAGGAGTCTTTGGTCACAACTAAGATCATGTATTTCACCAATTTTCAAAATTGAATGCAGAGGACTGCTAATAGTGGAAAATGATATTTGTGGTAAATCATTTGAGCATAATTTCCCCAGAGGAACACTGAATGCTGTAGAGCCTTTTGTGCAACCATCTATGCTTTTGAAAAGAGTTCTGAAAGGTAGTTCATTATGGTGCAAATAGCAACAATTGCTTGAAGATTTTTTCTAAAATTGCAACCATTCCACCTTCACAGCCTGTGTTGGCATTAGTGTTGTCAACAAGGATAACCTTGATAGTGTTCTCACTGTTGAATTCATGCAAAACATGCAAAACATCCACTACTTGCTCTGCATGAACAACACCTGTTGCACCACTATTAGGGAGAACTCTATGTATCAGATATTGACTTTCATGTGGTGCCTCCTTTGTAAAAGTTAAATGACGTTCTGGTTCCTTAGTTTTTTCATAGTTTTCTGTTCATTTTCCCCCACAATTTCCTCATACAGCAATGTGTCCTTATTCATTCTCCCATCAACTGCAATACATATAAGGTTTTCCACACTTTCATCATGTTTCTGTTGGGCAGTTGTTTTCATTTTAGACTTTGCCCTATCAACTTTCCATTTATCTATAATATCTTTCATATTAATATTTGGTATAAGAAGGCCTATAGCCTTCAAATCCAAAAGCAAGGCATTGACAAGGCTAGCTCTAAGATTAGAAGATATGTCCCCCTAACTAACTTGAAAGCATAACTTGGAAATTATAAGGGCCTTTTCAATGTCTCCTTAGCTGCAAATATTCTTCTTCTGGTTTTTCACTTGGAGGATGAGTAGGAGGGGGAAGAAACATTAGCCTGAACATTTGATGTTGGAGCTGTTGGTTATGAAACTAATTTTTTTTAACCTTTCTCTTTCCCTTTTACTTTTTTATAGCACTTTTATCAAAAGGTCTAAGCTGGAAAGTGCCCTTAGACCCTAATTTGCATCTCTGATCCTGTTAGTTTTTCACGATCCTGAAATACCTAAATATATATGTACTATCAGAAATGAAATTCCACAAATATTTTAAAAATAAATTTGATAAAATTTGAAATAAATACATTGAATTAGAAGTAATGTTTACTTACTTTAAAGTAGTGTTACTTCCGAGATTAGCTCGTAAACAGGCTTTTTAATAAATAAATATTAATTTTAAAAATATAAACAAATTAGAATAATTATAAAAGTTGAATTTTTCATTAGAATATGACAACTATTAAATAAATACAAGAGATATTCGTGATAATTAAAAGCGTAAAAGAGTAAACAAAGTAAAAACAATCGTTTAGGGGGAGGTAATTTCAACAGGTGAATACCATAAAAAATAACAATAAATAAAACGGCATACGTAAATAGTTATTTGTATATTAAACTAAATATCATAGTGTTTTTATTTCTTTTAATTTTGATGTTTTCATTTAATTTCTTAAGAAAAAAAGAATACTAAACTTAAAATATCTATTATTAAGCGTATTGTATTTTTTCTTATTGTTAAAACTCGGGTTTTATTTAAGCGACACGTGTTTCCGGTGACACCTATATCGCGATAAAAATCCCAATTTATTTCGACTTTAAGTTTAAATGCTCAAATAAATGCAGTTTTGAAGAAAAAATTTCTTGTGGTAACTCTTGACATTATTTTGCAACTTTCTTCAAATCCGATTTTCTACAGTTCCAAAATCGACCTACCCTAATACACACATACATACGTATATCCCCATACACACATTTCCGTACCTATATATATATGTGTACAGACAAATGTGTTCAGGTGTACACCTACTTCTAAATACACACATATATCTATCCATATTCACGTATCATTATTGTGTTCGCACACTCACATAATTATGGAGGCCAGACCGTTATACGAATAAATAATCCTAACGTATATATATGCAAGTATAATCACAGACCTCATATATACTCAGAAAATATGCATATATTTATATATTTACACACATAACCACATATGCACGTACATATCTGCCTACATATACACCTTTCTACCTACATATATATATATATATATATATAAATATATATATATATATAATTTATAAAAGATTTTAAATTATTACAATGAGGAATACATATTTCACCGCGTTTTGATGTTATCGCGGCTCATCAGACCCAAATGGTACAACAGTTGGTCTTCAAAATGTTTTGTATTTTTTTTTGTTTTGTATTTTTGAGGACCAACTGTTGTACCATTTGGGTCTAGACAAGCCGCGATAATAATATCAAAACGCGGTGAAATATGTATTACCCATTGTAATAATCTAAAATCTTTTATAAATTATATTTCTCTGTTAAATTAAATAAATGAATTTAGCATTGTGTTATCTTGAGCTCATCTTTATTGGAATTTACCTGGATTGCATACCAAGTGTACTATGTTTTATATATATATATATATATATATATATATATATATATATATGTGTGTGTGTGTGTGTGTGTGTGTGTGTGTGTGTGTGTGTGTGTGGTGGACCCGGTTAAGAAGTCCAGCAAGAAATAATACATCAACAGCCAAAATAGAAAATAACAATATATATTAAACACGGCAAAATACAACTACTTGGAACTCTGTTAGTAGAACGATAAATACGGGTTAGGTAGTAATACTAGAACTGGGACTCGCAACGGTCTTAGGGTATCAGTATTGGCTATCTCTGCCTATCGCTCTTTTGTTGATCTACTGATTACCTTTTGTGAGGTAAAGAATATTTAGTTGTAGGAAGAGTTCAGTCAGTTGAATGGGTGATGCCACCATGACAATATACATATGTACACATACTTTTCTACGTATGCATATCAATTTCTTATGTCTGCGCACTATCGTCTTTCTCCATCTACGTATTTGCATATAAAAGTATACTGATCAATACAGAAGAGTACAATCAATAACATCCTTAATCCAAAATTAGAGCCAATATGCATATAATCAGGTGCTCCCATATACACGAAAAACAGATATATGAATAGGTGCACCATGTATGTACACACATATATATGTACGGACTTGTGTGTATGGGGATATACGTATGCAGCCTTTGAGACTTCACTCTCCCGATCGACTTAGTCGATTAAAATCTTAATTGGGCGATTAAAGCTTATTGCTTCACTCGCCTTAGGTCGATTAAAAATCTCTTAGTGAAACGTGTCGCTTCAAATATAGAAAATTGAAATCTGATTCCTTTTACAACCCAAAAGTATGCCATTAAAGATTCACAATTTACTTAGAAGGATCTACAATGATGCTATTGAACTCTTTGATCTTATGCATGGTCGGTCAGTGTAAACATTCGTTTAATTAACGCTTCTAGTGTGAAGCCAAAATGTCTCTGTCGCCCAGATTAAAGACGCTGATTTTTAGAAACTTATTTGAAAAAATATTATTTTTGACTCAACAGCAATTTCCTCTCCGCTTACGAAAAGTAAAAACGAACATTTGAAAGAAAGAAAAAAAAACATACGCATACATCTTTCAACCACGCATCGAAAAAGAAATTATACAAATAATTTTTTATAGAAAATTGTTTAGAAAATCAGATTTGTTATTTTTTTATCATCTATAAAATGGACGTTGTAGTCAAGAAACTACGAATGTAGGTACCTCCACTCAATTGCCAAAAAAAATCCCACTATGCCACGATGTTAAAAGGGCTCAAACTTAATAAAAACAAAGTTGTATCATTAGAATGTTTAGCCTATTATTAAAAGGAAAGATCAAAGTTTGTTGTTATTATTTTTTTAATTTTAAATCCTTTCTAACGCGTTCAAAATTTTAATTAAAATTTCATTTTTTGTTTTCCGTCAGCGATTCACACTATGTTTACATAAGGCGACTATTAAGAAAATGGAGTCGGTCGGATAAGAGTGGAGTGGACGGAGAAAGGAGCATGATATAGAGATAGATAGATAGATAGATAGATAGATAGATAGATAGATAGAGAGAGAGAGAGAGAGAGAGGGAGAGAGAGGATGCAGGTTAGTGAGATAGGAGATGACTATTGATCTTACATTTAAATTCTTGGAGATTGTAGCCGTTGGGGAAGCAAGTAAATGAAAGGGAATTTCATTTTCTTCTGAGTGGGCGTGTAATGATTTTATAATCACTATCCAGAACGATAAGCTCTTCTCTACGGTCTAATGATCCCCAACCGAGATTAGGCTGAAGTCCCTGTTCTAAATCACGTTACTTATTTTCCATTTCATTATAAAGAAATGTTTATTCCGGGAAAATATTTATACTGAATAGAACGAAGAATGTGTGGTCTGATAAAATGAGCCAATTTAGCACATAGAAATGAATTATAATTTATAACCAGTCTAAATGATGTGTTATGTTTTCCGTTATGAATATCACATTGCTCTGGAGAACATCCATTTAGCTCTTTATACAGATATAACACTTAATAATTATCCTCGCCATTCACGGACTTGACATCATTACCTATATATATATATATAGATATATATAGTCATCCGCAGACAGATCTGTTTTGCTGTATCACAGCTTATCAGTAACGTTAGACATCCGATTGCTTTTAACGCAGGATTGAATTAAACCCGAAACTGAATTGGTGTCAGTCGGCGATTCTACCTCTGAGTTATGGGCGCTCGGTAGAAGGAGGCAGACTTTTAGCGTATATCATACGCCAGTTACCAGAGTGCTCTAATTCATTACTGAATGAGCGATGCTTAGATGCTAGAGTAGCTGCTGTTTTTTTCAAAATCTACCATTATTCCAGAATGCTCAATCATGGAATGAGAGCTTATATATATATATATATATATATATATATATATATTTGTCACTTTAATTGGGCAAGTTTCTGGCGATTGACTTCAAAGTTTTGTAAGAACACCGTTATAAGTTCTCACTCATCAGGGATGGTGAGTGAGTACAATATAACTGTTTCCAGATGAAACTTAGAAGTCATCATGAACCTAGTTGTTTAAAGTGGTAAACACAGTGATATCAAGCAAATTACCAGAAAAAGCTGCTTGCCAAAATACACACACACACACATACATATATATATATATATATATATATATATATATATATATATATGTATGTATGTATATACGTCTATCAACAAAGATCTTTGTATCTAAAATAGTTTTCCTTTTTTCTCAGCTGTGAGTAAAATGGCAGAGTAAATTGTAATCTATAAACCCTGGCTGGCGTTTAGTCAAATTAAACGTTGATTTAGAATTTAAACTGATTATATCGGTGAGAAGGGTATTTCCTTCACATAAGTAGAAAACAGCTAAAGTCAATAGAAAAGCAGAAGCACGTGTGCTTGAGTTTTATAGACTATTAACTTCTATTTTATAAACAGGAAAAGGCAGTTAAATGTAATAAGGAAAGACGGCTTGGAAAATCTAACACTCACAGAATGAATAGAAGGTAAGAAGGACAGAAGAAAGCAACACGTGGCATACTTAACAGACTTGAGCAAATAGATGTCAGGGCAGGGTTTGGAAGAAATAACAAAAGAAACGAAACTTATTAAGAGCCAAAAGTGACAGGCAGATGAGGAGAACCATGATCGTATACACCCTGAAGGAACATTGCACATAAAAATAAACCAGTATCTCTATGACTTGACTGGCATTTAGACAATGTTAAGGAAAAAAATGGAATTTGGTCAAACACCAAGGGAGACATCTGTCGGTGGAGCTTCAGACAGGTGATATCAGAATCAAGCAGATACAGATATTTAACTGTGCAGAAACGGATGGCGGGAAGTGTGACAAAGGGATCCTAATGAGCAATGCAATAATACTTTTCAGAAACTAAGCAAAATATTAAGAAATAGAAAACTTTCGTTACAAAAAAAAAAAAAGAAAAAAAAAAGAGGACTGAGCTTTTATGACATTTATAGTCTCCAATATGGAAGGCAATACTGGAAAATTTCCCAATAAAAGCAGAAAAAACTTGAACTATCAGACATGTGCTTCTACAGAAGGATACGAAAGTTAGATATGTAAGTAAAGAGAAACGAAAAAGTAAAGTGATAGTTATATTCAAATTGAGAGAGCGTCAGTTAAAAATTTTAGGACACATTATCAGGAAAGGTGATGAAAATCTACCATTCATAGAATATATTGCTTACGGTCAATTCACGTTGGAACCTCGATTTTCATACGATCAACGAAATTAAGCAACGTTGAGCATGGTCAGTACTTAGGATGGGTGGTAGCTTGGGAATACAAGACGTTGTAAGCTTGGATGTGCAGGTGGTGTATTTGATAACTGCTCAGAATTGGGAATTGGAGTGACAGGTTCTAATTCTAGTCGGTTTCTGTATATCAGCTTATACGTAGATACATTGAGAAATGTATGAATCCGCCTCTTCTACCCCATATATATGTTATTTATTATTTAAAAGTAAATCATTATTATTTCACCCAAATTTCATAAAATCTACAAATATTCTTAGTTTTAAATAACTTTCATAAGGTTGTTAAGCATTAAAAATCAAATTAATCAGTCATCTTGACATATTAAAGGTGAGGGTCCAGTGTAAAGATTCGAGTAACCTGTCTTATTCTTTTGTCTGAATGAATGGCAAATCGTATAAAAAGAGTGATGAGAAAGAGTTAAATGTTGCTTGAACGACCATCGACAGAAAAGTGCAGGGAGGTGTGCTCATTTAAACAACTTTAAAGAACACGGCTGATTAAAGATAAACGAATTTGGGAAAAGCATGAATCGATAAGTTAAATGACAGAGCCGTCTAGGATCTTTAATTTGGTTGGCAATCAACCTAAGAGACTGACAACTCGGATTCGAAAATAAGAAGGGGAATACTCTTTTATCTTCGCTATAGGCAAAAAGGTCCAGGTGCTGAAACTTAATGTGGGAACATACTGAGCTGAGAGTGTGGCTATGATCGAAAATCTTCACCAACTCAAAGGAACGCCGATCAGACACCGAACTATTATAGTGGGTCATCCGTTATAGTGAAGTGTATGTGTGTTGAAACAAATTAGTTTGATTTGGCCTTGTTAATAGATAGTTCACTATAAGAGGGGTATAAAACATGAAGATCAAATTCTAAATAAAAACAAGAGATATAAGACGCGTGACTTTGATGTGGTACAAGGTCACTATTATGGGCACCCAGTGAAAATCAAATTCACTATTCAGTCATAAGCTTTCTAACGGTTACATGTTCATTGTGGTGCAGTGGATATCGACTCGGAATGACAAATCGGGGAACTTAGTTCGAATTCCAGTTGAATTCCTTGTATTCCCTTACGCACAAACACCCTTGGGATAGGTATTAATCAGTCTCTTCCCTCCAGTTATGGGTTAAATAATAGGACAGATTGGGTTCTATAGCCTTGGCTGTCAACAGTCTACCGCAGAAAGCAATGGCAACCTACTGCGGGATAATCTTCTGCCCAGTCACTCATGTCTCTTTCGAGACATGATCGCCCAAGCGTATATCACGTATGGCACTTAACCGAGTGACTGAATATGTTAGTTGAAAACATGATTAAGGCTTCTACTGTGCATAAAGGGGGATCCGTTTTATATTGTTATGAAGTAATAAATTGATCCCCCACTAATTATTACTTGATAATATAATACATCTATTCTCCCTCTAGCTATGAGTCAAGTAACAGGACAGATTGGGTTCTATAGCTTTGGCTGGCAACCAGTCTACCACAGAAAGCAATAGCGACCTACTACGGGATAATCTAAATAATAGGACAGATTGGGTTCTATAGCCTTGGCTGGCAACCAGTCTACCGCAGAAAGCAATAGCAACCTACTACGGGATAATCTAAATAATAGGACAGATTGGGTTCTATAGTCTTGGCTGGCAACCAGTCTACCGCAGAAAGCAATGGCAACTTATTGCGGGATAATCTTCTGCCCAGTCATTATGTCTCTTTCAAGACATGATCGCCTAAAGCGTGTATCACGTATGACACTTAACTGAGTGACACCATAGTCATTGATTTATTTATTTTGACAACTAATCAACCTTTTAACGCTTATTTAAAGCCAGAGAATATTTTTAAATTGTCAGAATTTTTTGGAGATAATTATGATTTATTGTTACAAGTAGTGCTAATTATAAATAATTATTGATAGGTTCATGCCTTCCCCACAGGTAGTTAGGGGAAGTTAATATAATGCATCAAATTGAAAATCGGCTCTCCGAATTCGAATTCTGTGCCGTTATTCATTAAACCACACGCACAAAGAGGCTTCCAGCACCTGGTATTCAGTCAGCTATCTAGCCATTCGCTATGCTCGATGTTGCTTTACCTCCCTGATCGCGGAGGAACCATTGTTTCAACGTGATATTGCCTTAAGTTCAGAACGAGCTAGAACTTCTGATGATAGTGATGATACTTTACATTGAACTGAGGAATTTTCTTCTAAAACATACATTTAAAAAAATTCAAGTCAATAAATCGGCAATTTTGTGGTAATTTCTTCTTTTTTATACAACTATTGGTGTAAATAGGTGAACAGTACTTGACTTTGTCGGTATTGCTTTTGATTTTTGAGTAAAAATCGTTTAATCAATACCTCCTCTCGATATGAAACGAAAAGTGAATTACATAATTTCATCATTACTCACAAACCATTTCTCTGTTCGTTTTCAATTGACTTCTTTTCGTTCCTCTTTTTTATTATTCACACTCGATATTATCTTCTTGTCTGGTGTCCAAACGTGATTTTATACGACGTAGAATTTAAAAATAAGCTCAATGTTCCCCAGAGACGGCAGTTTATGGATGATGCCTCTTATTAACCTTCTAGACACAGATGCGCACTGAATTGCGCATTGAGGTAGAATAAGCTTGCTTTACATCTGCTGAGAGCTGAAACTATCATTTGTTCCCCTTTCGCCCGTTATATTCAATTGCTGCAACCCTCTCAATTACTGAATGCACCAAAATACAAAGGCGATTTGAAATAGCGAATGATGTCTCGCAAAAGCTAAACAAAAAAAGAAGAAACAAGAAAAGGTTACTTAGAAACCTCAGGCAACAATTATTTTAATTCCACAGAAGGATACTGAAATACTAGGAATGACACACGTAAGTAAAAGAAGAAATTTAGAGAAAAATAGAAACGAAAATTAAAAATTTAAAAAGAGGCTTTGTTATTTAGTAACAAAAACGAGTAAAAGAAAAGCTTAGAGAATTTCATACTCACGGGACATAATTAAGGAAAAAAAAAAACAAAGAGAAACAGTGAATAACCCAACGAACAAGTTTGTGTCAATGGAGGACAGCAAAGAGAATGTGAAAGATAGTCAAAAGACAAATATTGTTGAGATCATTTTTTTTTAATCATTTCACCCCAAGCAATGCAGTTTTACTTCCACTGGTGCACAGGGGGTTACATAGGGGGAAAGTGATTAGAAAGCGGGGCATGTTATAGTGGGTGTCAGGAAGAGGGTAATAGAGGGATGAGAATACTAGTGTGATGGAGTGGAGCGGATGGAAAACATGAGACAAAGGATGCAAGTTAGTGAGAGAGATGATGACTATTGACCTGACATTTAAATTTCTGGAGATTGTAGCTATCGGGAAAGCAAGTATACAGAAGGGAATTCAACAGTCTGGAAGTGCTAGAAAAGAAGCTATTAGAGTAGAATTGGCAGTTACATTTTATCGGTTTCACTGTAAAAGGATGGGACCTAGTTGCGAGTCTAGTAGCTCGTGTAAATTCATACATTGTAGGCACCAGTGAGCTACGTTCATTGCAGCAGAAACCGTGAAAGTATTTGCAGAAGAGACACAGGGAAACCACGTCACGCAGGTGAGAGAGCGACTGCAGCTGAGCTGCTAAGTCGGGATCGATCATGTATATATATATATATATATATATATATTAAAATGACTTTAATCCAAAAGGAAAAGTAGAAAGGCAAATCCCAAAGAGCGAACCCGGAGGGAAAAGAAGGGGAAGAAAAAAGAAACAAACGAAATACTTGAACAAAAAGTCAAGCATTCGTAAGAAAGAAAAAACCCAAGACGAAAACCTTAACAATAAATAGCTCAATACGAAAGCAAAGTGCACAAAGCACCCAATGCGAAAATAGAGCAAACAAATAAAATTTATCCCCCACTTTTCTTGAGTTTGGTGTCTTCCTTGTTTAAACTGAAATCCGACATATATGTTGCGTAATTTCTACGTCTTTAGCCAATTTTCCTGACGAGCTGTTAAGCGAAACCGTGGTAGGTTGTTTGCTCGCTTTTAGATTTTCGATTTTACGCATCGCTCATTCACTAATTAATTAGAGCACTCTGGCTATTGGGCGTGTATAGTGGTCATATACATGCTAAAAAGTCTGCCTTCTTCTGTCGTGCGCCCATGGCCCAGAGGTAGAATCGCCGACTGACGCCATTTTGATCGGGATTCAATCCTGGTTTAGAAGCAATCGGAGGCTAACCGTAGTGATGAGCTGTGATGCAGCGAAACAGATCTGTCTGTGGATGACTATATATATATATATATATATATATATATAATCATTTTGCTCTAAGCAAGGTAATAATTTAATAAGGGGCAAGGTGTTACTAACTGTTAGAGAATAAGAAAAAAATCTAAATTCTAGAAAGAGAGATATAAAGGAAGAAGAATTAAGAAAACAGAGGTTAGCGATTGACACTGCGTTTCAATTTTAAAGCTCAATTTGGCTGGGATGCAAGGAGCCAGAAAAGAGTCCAAAAAACGAGATATACGATAACAGAAATAATTTAGCATAGAACTTCCGGTTATATTTCTACTGTCAAATGATGAGACCTTGACACCAATCTAGTCAGTCAGTTAAGTGCCATACGCGATACACGCTTGGGCGATCATGTCTCGAAAGAGACATGACTGACTGGGCAGAAGATTATCCCGCAGTAGGTTGCCATTGCTTTCTGCGGTAGACTGGTTATAAGCCAAGGCTATAGAACCCAATCTGTCCTGCTATTTAACCCATAACTGGAAAGAAGAGACGGATTAATACCTTTCCCAAGGGTATTTGCGCGCAAGTGAATACAATGGATTCAACTGGAATTCGAACGCGGCTCCCCGGTTTCTCGTTCCGAACCGATATCCACTGTACCACAACGCACATCCACTAATCCACCAATCCACCAATCTAGTACTGCGCTTAAATTGATAAAGTCTATGTACCATAGAAGAAAATTAATCAAAACAACACAAGAGTATTTATAGAAAATGTACATTGAAGCTACGTTACGGCATAAGGAAGGGGGCTGAAATCTCAAAGCCACATCAGAACTGATAACATTGAAGATTTTTCTTTGGATTTTATGAAAGTCCTCTAAATATGTGGCAGGGAAATATAATTTAGTATGGCTAATATTTGATAAACATTATGAATGATGGATACATTAATGATGTTTGTTCAATTTAAATTCTTTATGCAAATTTCTTTAGACAAAAGACAACAATTACAGTAAATATCCAATACAATTTTTACCAATTTTCAGATTAGATATTGTTACATTAGAGCAGTTTTAAGATAAAACAAATTGAAAATTTAAAAGACAACAATAATGAACATTTTTTATTTTATGTAACTTATTTGAAATAAATTTGATACATGTTGATAAATTCAATAGACGTATCTAACGTTGACTATAAAAAGTATGTAAGAAAGAAAGAACAATGAAAAATTTCAAACCAAAAAGAATTTCTCTATTTAAAATCATGCTTCATTCAAACGTATGTATATATCTATCATAATGATGCAATATTGTCAATTTTATGCCTCGTGTATCCTATTTACAAGAATGCGGTTTGGCACTAAACCTTGCCACAATTAGACCCCTTATTTCCACTAGCAAAATGATGTATTCTCTTATTAGCAAACAAAACTTTGGTTGATCATCTCAACAGATGCAATCCCTTGATCGATAAACAGTATATATTTCGCTCATCTAGTTCCATTGCTGATATCTTAACTTTCACTATAATCGGGAAGCGTTTAATAGTAAGCTCATTTTAAACGCGATCGACTTAGACAGACTTTGTTATAATGTGACAGAGTGAGTCACTATATAATCTCTCTATTCTTCTTCTTCTTCTTCTTCTTCTTCTTCTTCTTCTTCTTCTATGTGCCCTGTTCTTTCAGGACGTAAGCAATCATGGCTTTCCACGTCTCTCTATCCCTGGTAGCTCTTAGCACACTTTCTTCTGTAACACCACGGAACTCTCGTTTCATCATCCACCTGATTATGTCCTTCAAATATGTTATCCACTGCTTTCCCCTGTCTCTTTTCCCCTCTATCTGGCCTGTTAATATCAGGTTCTCCAAGCCCTCTTTCCTCATTGCATGTCCCAGGAACTTCAACTGTCACTTCCTGATAGTATTAATTTCCTTTTAGTTTCCATCATTTCCAGAACCACATCATTGCTCACATGCTCGATCCATGATATTCGTAGCATCCTTCTGTAGAACCACATTTCAGTTGCTTCAAGTTTCTTCTTCATCTTTGATGATATTGTCCAGCATTCACTGTCATATTGAAGAAATGACAACACTTAGCAATCCAGTACTCTCTTCTTTGTTTTTAGCAAAATTGTCCTGTTTCTTAATACTTTACTCAACTTCTGGAATGCATACTTGTACTTTTGGATTTCAGGAATATAAATGTATAGAAACTGATGTGACCACAAAGTGAGGGTTCAGTTTATATATTGATTGTAATATGGGATTGATCCCCCACTTTATATCCAGCATGCTGCTGTAGAACTACATTTCAGTTGCTTCAAGTCTTTCCTTCATCTGATATTGTCCAGTATTCACTGCCATATTGAAGAACTGACATCACATAGCAATCCAGTACTCTCTTCCTTGTTTCTAGCGACATTGTCCTGTTTCTTAAAACTTTACTCAATCTCTAAAATAGTTTCCTCAGTTGTTAAGTTCTTTCTGTCAGGTAGAGTAATCTAGTTCACCGTTAATGACCATTCCACTGAAGCTACAAAGGTAAAACACTCTCTTCTCCGAACTATCCTCTTTCTGCTTTACTGATCTGGCGACTCGACTGCAGACACTTCCACATCGTCGAAATGTGGCCTCCCTTTGTCTGTTTTATAAATACAGGTGTTTACTCGTGCAACCAGACTGGCAACTGGGTCCCATCCATTCACAGTCAGGTTAGCCAAATGCAGACGACAATTCTACACCTGCAGCTTCTTCTCTCGCACTTCCCGCCTGTGGAACTCGCTCCCGTATTCTTGCTTTCCTGACGGCTACAACCTCCAGAAATTTAAATGCAAAGTCAATACTCATCTCTCCCCACCTTCCCTTTCTCTCCACCTATGTATCTGTCATCGCACCTGCTTTCTATTGTTCCTTTCTAACTAGTTTGTACTCCTCACTCTTTTCTAATTAATCTTTTTACATTTATGTAACCCCCTGCACATCAGTGGCGTTTCCGCCTTGCTCGGGGTGAAATGATTAAAAAAAAAAAAATAAGCGATCAACTTTTTCAAATCATTTGGAATATATATATAAGGACAATACTACAGTTTATCTGTGCTTCCCTCAAAATCTAGAAAAGTTGATCTCTTCCCTGATTTAGACTTAACTGTTTAATTGGTGATAAAAATAAACTGGCTTTTATAATTCATAACCTATATACTAAAGATTATAACGTTTTATCATCACAGAGCAGGCTCTGAATTTTCTCTAGCTCTGATGAGTGGTTGTAATTCCAATGAGGCTTACAGTCTTGAAAATCTACTGAGACTATAGTTCACCCCTGATCTCAAGTTGAATGCTTATATACAAACTATCATTCAAGATGCTCGAAAGATTGTTGATTCTTTGTATCACTCTAGAAAGAATCCCCACCGCCTGCAACCTCTATTTTTATAAGAGTCAGATTTGATTAAACATTAGTCCTGGATATGCCGATAAATGATTAGATTGTCATACATTAAATGACGTACTTTATCGGGAAAAATGAAAGCTTTCTGAAATATGAAATAATAAATTTTATTTAGTTGAAATAGACACCATGTTCATGAATGTCTGTTTTTCAACGTACCTCTAAACTGATTCAATCTTTAAAATATTCTCATTCTTTGGTGAGGTAAACAATCCAAATGCTTCGATTACGACTTTCTTTATTGGAGAATTTTTGAAAAATGTATGAAAATCTCAAAATGCTTAACCCTCTAGGGCCATTCGTATCATATTTGATACAGTATGAAAACAAGCCTTGAAAGAAATATTTTCCTGAAAAATTTTTTAAGAGAAATATTTTATAAATTTCAAATGAAAGCAGTACTGACTGCTCAGTCAATGAATACCAAATGTTTCCTTATAGGGAAATACCAAATGTTTCCTTATAGGGAAATACTGTATCAAATATGATACGAATGGCCCTAGAGGGTTAAATAAGTGATAACCAGTAAGAGTGATATCAGGTGAAAATGGACAATGAAGCCAAATTTCAGAATTCAGCCTCTGCAGTTTTTGGACAGTTGATTGAGACCTGTGCGGTCGTGCAATGTCGAGCGGTAAAATTAGGCCATCAATATTCACAAATTTAGTATGTTTGGGTTTCAATCTTTCGTAAATACACTGATTTTCTCCACATTACGAGGTTGTTGTTATTGTTTACCCTTGAGGCAAAAATAAATAATTAATAACCAGTTTGAAAAGTCACCAGACAGTAACTATTAACTTTTTAGGCTGCAGTGGAGATTTCGTGTATTGTTTTGCTTATTCACATGTCTTTCACTGCTAACCTACTCTTTTAATGCTGTACTAGAAGTATAGCCCGGTGTTGCTTGGGTGTAATGAAAGCTTTAAAACTAATCTATGGTCCTGGGGCTCCGACTCAGCCTAAAGAATATTTGTGTGCAGGTTGGTGAGAATCGGATAAAAATGGTGGATTTGTATAAAGGACATACAAACAGATAAGCAGACACACACACACAAACATCTTGCCTTTTATAAATATACATTATCGATTTTCTGCACTATTGTAAGAACTGCAACCTTGAAACTTCTGAATATCGTTTCTTATGTGTTTGACTATGAGTGTTTCAAATTTGATTAAAATCGGACCACTCCTTCTATAACCCGATTTTTTCGATTATCGATTTTCGATATTTATCGAGGGTACCTCGACACAAAATCTAGTTAAAAACACTCGCAGACGCTTATAGTACAACTGTGTAAATTTTCAAGAAAATCGGTTCAGCCGTTTCGGTGTCTATAGGTAACAGACACACACACACACACACACACATACACATACACACACAGACAAAGTTCCATTTATAAATAAGTTTAGATAAGAGATTCCACTTCTTATCGCATGTAATGATTCGATGTAAAAATAGTCCTTTTTTCCCAGTTTGTACTCGTACAATATGATTTATCGAAATTATTTCATTGGACTTTTCAGTAGCAATACATTGAAAGAAAAATCATCTGGAAAGAAAATGAGACAGCAATAAGTTAAGATATCTTATATACTAAGAGGTTACTTCGTTCGACAAACGGATCCACAATCAACCAAAAATCGGTCATTTCATGTGTGACAAAGTAATACATCAGGCAGCAAGGTAGATTAAATATATTTCAGGAGTGTGCAACGACCTCTTAATTACTGTTATATCCAGGTGATACGGGAAGGTAGCATCTGTTAGGGTCCCAGCTATGGATAAATAGGGAAACTACTAACACTATAAAAGTATGAAAATACATTTTGATAGTAAAAATAATCAGTAAGTTAACTGCCATACGAGATGCACGCTTTGGGCGATCATGTCTCGAAAGAGACATGACTGATTTGAGAGAAACTTATCTTGCAATAGATTCCCATTGGTTTCTGCGGTGGACTGGTTATCAGCCAAGACTACAAAACCCAATCTGTCCTATTATTTAAACCAATAACTGGAGGGAAGAGACAGATTAATACCTTTCCCAAGGGTATTTGTGCGTAAGTGAATGCGAGGAATTCAACTGGAATTCGAACCTGACTCCTACATTTGTCGTTCCGAGTCGATATTCACTGTACCACAACGCACATCCTTGCACCACAAAGCACATCCTACGGATTAAATAACAAGATAGATTGGGTTCTATAACCTTGGCTGGCAACCAGTCTACGGTAGAAAGTAAAAGCAACCTACTGCGTCAGTCATATCTCTTTCGAGAAATGATCGCCCAAGCGTGTACAACGTATGACATTTATCTGACTGAAAAATTCTTACAAAACGGGAAAACGTCAGGATACCGGAAAAACTAAATTAACAATATACTAAATCTTCCTTGTTTTCGATATTTATTGAAAAATGTTTAAAAGAAAAGTTCCTTCCCAAATATATATATATATATATATAGTCATCCGCAGACAGATCTGTTTCGCTGCATCACAGCTCATCAGTACGGTTAGACCCCGATTGCTTTTAACCCAGGATTGAAACCCGACCGAATTGGCGTCAGTCGGCGATTCTACCTCTGGGCTATGAGCGTTCGGTAGAAGACAGGCTTTTTAGCGTGTATATTGTCATTATACCCGCCCAATAGCCAGAGTGCTCTAATCCATTACTGAATGAGCGATGTGTACATGCCTGAGTAGCTACTGTTTTTCAAAGTCTATCATTCTTCCAGGGTGCTCAATCAGGGTGTGAAAGCGTAAATAGTCATCCGCAGGCTGTATCACAGCTCATCGGTACGGTTAGACTCCGATTGCTTTTAACCCAGGATTGAAAGTGGATATCTAGGCACACTGATGAGCTGTGATACAGCGAAACAGGCTTCTATGTGGTTGACTAATTTTGCTCTCTTTACAATTGAGCTCTTTAGAGGGGAAAAAGTTTACCAACACTAGCCACTTCTGCGACTAACACATTACTCTTAGTCATGAATTCTCTCGGCTGCTGGCGTGTGCCTACACCGCGTATATATAACACGCTAAAATTTCTTTCTTTCCCAGAAATGCGCCGATAGCTTAGGGTTAGACACTCCGACTGATACCAAATCCCGGCTGGAAGCAAGTAGATGTCTAATCACACTGATGAGCTGTGATACAGCGAAACAGGCTTGTATATAGATGACGTTATATATATTAAAGTAAATAAAAAACGACCTGAGCTATATAATTTATTTAACGTCATTACTATCATTTATTATTCAAATTTAAGACTTAATTTTCTGTTTTTCTTTGTTTTTTCAACTTCAAAAACATTTAAATAAGTCTTAAATATAAAAAAAAACAAGCAAAGATCAAAAATATAAATAAAAATGTGTTTTTACAATCAGAACAAAAATAATGTTTAAGATAGGATTATATATGAAAAACCATATTAATCTGTGTGGATCTGAAATTAAGAATTTTCAAAAATTATCTGATTTAACCATCCGCAAGATTTTACACACACACACACACACACACACACACACACACACACACACACACACACACACACACCTATATTTATATATTTAAATAGTTATATATATATATATATATATATATATATATACACAATTCCGGCCATAATTATTAGGCAACCCCAGTTTTTTAAAAGAAAATATGTATTTCATACTATTTTTAAGTCAATAGTTCTAAATCAAAATAGAATGTTTTTTTTTTTCGTTATTATTACTTTCTAAAATTTTACAAGACAAGGAAGCAAAGACTGAACTCGTCCGAATTACCCTAAATTTTCTTCATTCTTTCATTGATGAAACTGCAAAATAGGTAATTATTAAATATTTATAAATTCATTTGATGCACATGTTATTGTGCAGTATTAACAAAAGAACCATTCTATTTTCATGTACAATTATTCCCTTGGCAATAAATACTAAAAATAGTATGAAATACATCCTTTTTTTTAAAACACTGGGGTGGTCTAATAGTTATAGCCGGTAGTGTATATATATATAATATGTAACCTTGCCTTTTGCCCTCGGTGTCTGTTTCGTATCTTCAGCGCATTGATAAATTATATTCATCATCTAAAAGCACGAGGCAACTTAATCATCCAATCATAACGCTCCAATCTTTCACATAAGTGTAATCACGTTGCCTATTAAGCAATTTTTTGCTTTTTTTTTTCAAGGCAACTGGGTGTACAGTGTAGTGGTGTATTTCCCTACGTGGGCTTCTGACCGTTGAACCCAGGAAAATAACAAAGAATTTTCCTTCAAAGTTGATTTTTTTCCATACGGATGATGCACTCAACATAATGGTACACCTGCGTTGCAAGGTTAATGTCATTTAATGTCAATTTTAAGTGCTCTAGCAGTATTCTTAAATTGGCTCGTCAGTTCGCGACTTTCGTTCACAAATATCTAAAGAACCACTTTAATGATTAAAAAGATCTCAAGTAAATGATACGTGTGTTACACACACACACACACACACACACACACACACACACACACACACACACACACATACGTATCGCTCATTCAATAATGAATTAGAGCACTATGGCTATTGGGCGTGTATAATGATATACGCGCTAAAAGGTCTGCCTTCTTCTACCGAACGCTCAGAGGTAGTATCGCTGACTGACGCTAATTCGGTCGGGTTTCAATCCTGGGTTAAAAAGCAATCGGAGTTTAAACGTACTGATGAGTTGTAATACAGAGAAACAGATCTGTCTGCGGATGACTATAGTATATATATATATATACGTCAGACTAAATAAATTGCAAACAGTATGTTTGCTTATTTTTAATAAAATCCGTTCATACTCACGGATAATCTTTCGCGTATTACAATCAATAGATGTCAGAAATGAGCCGTCACGTTGATAGATGTTATTTTTCATTTATTTCTTCAGGTACCCAAATGGTTTCAACCTCTTTTCGAGTTCATCTTCAGGGGTATCAGTCATGGTAACAAATGTTACCGGAAAACGGTGTTGCTAAAGATTACTGTACATTTTTTTCTTGTTTCAAATATATACATTCTTTTTGTAAACATTTTAGAACATTACAGCAGTATTCATAGCTGATTCTATTAATTGGCAGCTTAAGCTTTTTAATGAATATTGTCTCGAGGATCTGTGCTTTTGTTGTTTTCTTGGTGTAGAATAGTTGTATTATCATAATTTCTTATATTGTGAATGTATTGTGCATGACCCTGACCCTGACATTACAACATATAAAAAGATTCCATTTTGGATAATTTTCACATTCTAATGAACGCTAGCAATTTGTCAACTGTTATATTTGAAGCAAGAAAAAATGCAGTAGGTTGCCATTACTTTCTGCGGTATACCGGTTGCCAGCTAAGGCTATCTGTTTTGTTATTTAATCCATAACTGGAGAGAAGAGACGAATCTTTCTCAAGGGTACTTGCGCGTAAGTGAATGAAATCAATTCAACTGGAATTCGGTCTCGACTCCCTAATTTGTCCTTCCGAGCTGATATTCACTGAACCACAACGCACATCTGCAAGTGTTGCTTACACTTTTTGACATAACTCTCCAGAGATTCATTTATGTTATTACTTTTGAACTGCCAAGCATTCTTGGGAAAGATAGTAAAATGGTTTCACGCTATCTTCTCCACAGTTTAGAATTCATTGTTATCTTTCTCATAGACTGGTTTTCACTAATGCTAGACAGCAAGTCTAACACATTATTTAACCTATAGATATAGGAAGAAAAGTCAGATTCATGCCTTTTTGCAAGGGCATTGGTGGGAATATGAATGAAATATACTCGCACACAGTTATTAGTTTATGGATATTAGCTAAGGAGAATGTCTATTGTGTATGGTGCTACATGTTTCAGCCAATAAAATGTCTACCAGTGGGCTAAATTGTTTAAAGAAGTTTGAAAGTTACGATGAAGTCAAATATGCTGTGAGCGATTGGCTGAGACATCAGTCCAAATATTTTTACGCTGAGGGGAATACGGAAGCTTGTGCACCGATGAGAAACGTGTGTGACACTGCTGGGAGACTAAGTTGAAAAATAAAAATTTTTAAAAAGTAAGCTTCTATCTGTATTAGATAAATTCACCTTAGAAACATTCATCTTATTTATTGAATGATCCTCGTATTTATATTCGAAAGTTTTCATCTTTCTGATTTAAACTAAAGAATTAAAGCCTTAATTCGGGAGGTTTGATGGCATGGTTATTGTGAGTTCAATCCCTGGACTTGTTAGTAGAGATTGAAACTCAGTAGAAAGCTGAGCTAAAAAATAATAAGTCGTTATAACTCTTGACATGGGCATCTGATCGAGGGCAATCTGCCTCGTTGGTTAAATAAAGTGTTCAGTTCTAAATTCTCTAAATCTTACCCAGATCAGTAGATATCTGATGAAGGTTAGAGGGCAAAAAACGATGCGATAAAAACAAGGAATATTAGCATATTTGCACAATTTTAAACAATGCAAAGAAATAAAGTTAAACAGGGTAGGGAAAAATACAAATTAAAGGTTAGAAGACTGTGTTGCGCCGATTTTCAATATATTTATGAGATGTTAGCTTTATCAGTGATATTTTATTGAGATTTTTTAGAAGTAGTTTGTAAAGGCTGTTATCAAAACAATTTCTAACATCGTCGTAATTGGTGCATTTATGGTCGAAGTAGGATTTGCATTGCTGATAATGCTATTGACAGTTGACAGCATTTGAACGGGATTATCGGCCTGAATCGAAATTACACATGTGAACTTTGTTCGGCTATTATCTGCGAAACAAACGGATATTGTTGCTTACGGTTGACATGTGACGCTTGCTAGTTGACTACAATTGTCAGCTTTGAAGCCGTCAATGTCTGTTGTCGTGCTGGCGGTCCTACTGGGAATGTACTTTATTTATATTATTTAACTAGCAGTATAGCCCGGCGTTGCTAGGGTGTAATGAAAGCTTTAAAACTAATCCATGGTCATGGAGCTCAGACTAAAGAATATTTAAAGTAATAAAATAATTGAGACAATTTACCAATCGCACCTAATAAAATGATTGAGACAATTTACCAATCGCACCTAATAAAATGATTGCGACAATTTACTAATCGCATATATATATATATATATATATATATATATATATATATATATATATATATATGTGTGTGTGTGTATATATATATATATACTAGCAGTATAGCCCGGCGTTGCTCGGGTGTAATGAAAGCTTTAAAACTAATCCATGGTCGTGGGATTCCTAAAGAATATTTGTGTGAAGTTTGGTGAGAATCGGATAAAAATTATGGATTCGTATAGAGGACATACAGACAGATAAACAGACACACACACAAACATCTTGCCTTTTATATATATATATATATATATCATCGATTTTCTGCACTGTTGTAAGAACTGAAAGTTCTGAATATCGTTTCTTATGTCTTTGTCTATGAGTGAATCAAATTCGATTAAAATCGGAACAGTCCATCTATAACCCGATTTTTTCGATTATCGACTTTCGATATTTATCGTGGATACCTCGACACAAAATCTAGTTAAAACACTCGCAGACGCTTATAGTACAACTGTGTAAATTTCAAGAAAATCGGTTCAGCCGTTTCGGAGTCTATAGGTAACGGACACACACACACACACAGACACACACAGACAAAGTTCCATTTATAAATAAATTTAGATCTCTGGCTATAATAATTCAGCTCAATATGTGGACATCGCAACAGCTACAGACCTGCAAAACAGATAATCGGTGAGCCGCGTTCGAATAACCTTCGACAGGGTTTTATTCACCCCAACACAATTGGTCTCGAGAAAGGCATGAAATGAGCTCTTCCTCGAATTTTTTATTTTTTATTTTGGCTTTATAGTGGCAGCCGTTTTAAGAGAACGGAATCTCTGAATTCAAAACCAACTAGAAGAGGTATTATCTCTGTCAGGCAACCTTAGTCTAGAAACATGAAGGATGCGATGGCAGTAGTACATGCGATAACCAGAGGACGATAACGATTATGGAATTCCAGAAATAAAAATTATTTGACTTTGTCTTCAATGCTAAATTTTGCGGGATCTGATACTAACACGTTTTTTTTATTTACGCACATATTTCCATACTGAATATAAACATTGACCATTTAAAGGTGCCTATTATTTTACTTCCCTCTACTCACTCAAGAATACGAAGTCTTGGGTATGACTATAAATTGCAAGGTTTTTTATTGGTGGTTTTTAGAATAATAGAACAACCTTTTAATTATTCTTGTTCTCAGGTTCACCTTGTCCTGTATGTAGCACCTGTTAGGGTTAGAACTATGAACAAATTTTGAATCGCCAAACTTCTATAGTAAAATTAACAGAAATATATTTTCATAGTAAAAGAATTACCGGCAATAAATTATTGTAAAAATTAAAGGAATAAATATTATTAGTAATTCAATTATAAAAGAAGATTGCCAGCAACACACTTATGTAAAAAAAAAAATACCAATGCTCTCAAAGAAAATTAAATTTCGACATTAAATGACCCATAAGCAATTGATATGCCGCTAATCAAAACAAACCTGAAAACAAAGAAATGGCTAATTCATAGAGACACTGTGATAGTATGAAGTCCGATAACAAATGATCAACATTAGTGATTTTGTTGAACAAATAAGTCATTGATTTGTGTTTGGTTTAATTTAGAGCTGTTGTATATCTATTCGAAGAAGAAAAACTGGACCCAAATTAGAAGTTCTTCTCGGCTTTGCTTATAAAAAAAAAAAAACGCCGACACGCATATATAAAGATACACAATATTTGCATTGTTATTCTCTGTTCTTCATTGAAAAGTAGTGGAGATGAGGTTTAGTTGGCGATAGAAACACGCAGAATTGACGACTCAACTGTTGTCTGCAGCTGCTAAAGTCAACTCACAGACTGTAAAACTTATTCTTTGTGACAGCTGAAATCACTTAAATAATTGTCCCCATTGACACCTCTAGCTTCTAGTGCCTCCATACCATCTCGGGCGTTGAACCTTCTTTGACTTCCGTTAGTCAGAGCAAAATTCGCCAGTCCATCACCCGTGTTTCGCAATTAGCGACATCGCCCAATCCAAAATACACTTCTTGGCAAAACTGATTCATTTTCACTGGCAATCATGAATGACACCCAGCATTATTTCTCACAGATCAAGATATACAACAATGCATATAAAATATTTCCAGGTTATTTAACACTGAATACCGTTGCACACTAGAAAGGTAAACCTGTTTTTTATTTGAAAAGAAAGACGAAATGATGAATGTGGATTTGGTTTTCAATGAGAGTAAAAATTCTAGACATAGGTTTGGTTTGTACAACATTCAAAATTGTATACATCTGCTTGGTTGGTGAAATGAGTAGAGACGAAGTTACCTTAAGACGTAAGGATTTAATGAACAACAAACAAGGACTACTGAAGAGTTCCCGGACAAGGGCAGATAAATATACTGAAACTAAGAGTTCATGTGGAGATCGTTCAAAGGGAGGTAGCTGGACATTTAAGTAAGAATATGACATTCTCCTTGCCTCATAAATTTTGAGTTCCAAATATTGATACATGTATATTTTGAGTTTACTAGTTAGAAAATTGTAATAGATTTAGAGTGTAAAATAGGAAGGTATTTTTTTAAGGATACTATATCATGCAAGGCAGCCTCGACATATTTGGGAAAGACCTAAGATTAATCAAGAATCTCTAATGGCAGCAAATTGCCTGACTATGGACAGACAACGAATTCAGCAGTTGTACTAAGATTGAAAGGGGCGTAAGACAGGGATGCGTCTTTTCACCGGATCTATTCAACGTATACAGCGAGACTATTCTGAGAACCCTAGAAGTTATGCCAGGATTCGTCATCGGAGGCCACAATTTAAACAATATAAGGTACGCAGATGATACAGTGCTGATAGCAGACACAGAAAGAAAACTACAAGATTTCCTACAGAAGGTAGCTGAAGTGAGTGACAAGAAAGGACTACAAATAAACTGCAAGAAAACCGAATGCATGATCATCATCAAAAAGGGCAGCCCAAAATGCCAATTACAGGTGAGGGGCTCTAAAATCAAGCAGGTACAGAAATTTAAATACCTAGGAAGTATTCTAACAGAAGACGGAATGTGCGACACTGAGATCCGAAGGCGGATTGGCATGGCGAAAGAAGCATTCCAGAAGTTGAGTAAAGTATTAAGAAACACGACAATTTCACTATAAACAAAGAAGAAAGTATTGGATTGCTATGTGATGTTGGTTCTTCAATATGAATGTTGGACAATATCTTCGAAGATGAAAGAAAAACTTGAAGCAACTGAAATGTGGTTCTACAGAAGGATGTTGCGGATATCATGGACCGAGCATGTCAGCAATGACGAGGTTTTGGAAAGAATGGAGACGAAAAGGAAATTAATACTGAGCATCGGGAAGAGACAACTAAAGTTCCTGGGACATGCAGTAAGGAAGGAGGCCTTGGAGAACTTGTTACTAACAGGCCAGATAGAGGGAAAAAGAGATAGGGGAAAGCAGCGGATAAGATATTTAAGGACCTGATCAGGTGGATGACGGAACGAGGGTTGCATGGTGCAACAGGAGAAAGTGTGCTAAGAGCCACCAGAGACAAAAGCCATGGTCGCCTACGTTCTAGAAGGACATGGCACATAGAAGAAGAAGAAGAAGAAGAAGAAGAAGAAGAAGAAGAAGAAGAAGAAGAAGAAGAAGAACATGTTCCTATTGAAGCTAAGTCACGCATGGAAACTGTCGATTCTCTTCCATCAGCAAAACGCTCATTAGCATACTGCGGGTTTGTCTCCACTAATTGCACTTCTTCAACTAAATGCTCATATTTACTGGTCCTATTATGACGTCACAATAATACCGGACATGGTACAGTTAACCAGGTGGGTATAAAGTGACTACTAGGTGACCGTCGCTGGTATGAAAATATACACTCTCATGAGGGTCGCATTATTGCCGTACAAAGTAGAGATCTAATTGAGTGAAGTACTTCAAGGAGTACAGTTTCCCATTCAATTTCTGGAAGGTGTCTAGAAGCAAGAGCTAGTCTTACATGTTTCCAGACAATGCCATTATAGCGTTCACATTGGCCATTTTCCTGAGGATTATATGGAGTCGTCTGACTGGTAGCTATGACTAAGCTGGTAAGTTGTTCTCAAAACTTCTTGGATATGAATAAAGATATCGGTGTGGATTTAGGAGGGCATTCCGAACATCGCAAATAGCTGGTTCTGACGTGTTATCACCTTGTCTGTAGTCATATTTGGAGATGCAAAGGCGAAAAGAAAGTATGAATATTCATCTATCATGACTAGCATGTATCGGTTCTTAGTGTTGGACGAAAGAGGTCCTCTAAATCCATACTGAGTCGTTCCATAGGTTGCGTGGACTTGACTCGGCCCACTGAATCTGGTGGGTTGAACCGAGGTTTGCACTGAGCACATAGATGGAACTCAGTACATATTATCTTCACTTCTTCCATAGAATATGGAAGATTTCTGATTTTCAGGAAGTGAGCCAATCTGGTGATGCTTGAATGACAGAGACTGACATGTAGCTCACATAGTTTTTCTTTGCTGGCCATAGCTCCACAATGCGCCCTTGATAGTGCATCAGCGGTAATGTTACCTGGTTGATACATTATGTCATAATCATAGCACCCCAATTCCATTCTCCATCTTTGGATCTTATTATTCTTAATTTCCACCAGTTTCTTAGAGATGGAACATGTAGTGATTATAATAAACCGTCGAACAGACAAGTAGCGGGATCACTTTTTAATGGCTTCAACAATGGCACAATCTTCTTTTTCGAGTGAAGCGTGTTTACGTTCTGTTGGGGTTAGGGTGCGTGAAAAAAAGGTGAATGGACGACCAGCTTACTTCAGTGTTACCACAACAGACGAGGCGTCAGTTTCCACTACCAGGGCAATGCTTTCATCAATAGCCTGTAGCAGAACACCTCCGAAATCATTTTTGAGGTCAGTGAATGCTTTCAAAGAAATTTTGTTTGTGTGAGAAGGTGTCAGCAATAATCAGAGGCCTGATTATATCAGAAAATTTCGGGATCCACTGGGATTGGTAAGAAAATAAAGCAATAACTCAACGTAAAGTTGTCTTGTCTTTTGGGATTGGTAGCTCTTTTAGAGGTCGCAAACTTTCTACATCTGGCTTTATTTTCCCTTGTGATATGGTATAGCCCAGAAAGTCAATAGATTCAGTTGATATAACAGACTTCTTCTCATTAAATGTGAGATTATGTTATTGAGCGATTTTCCTGAATTTTGTGAGATTTTCGTCATGTTCTTGTTGTTTTTGTCCGGCTACCACTATATTGTCAACGTACGCATAGGTACCAAGTAGGTTGTGTTGTTTTATTATACTATTAATTGTTCTCTTGACGCATGCTACTCTATTAGTAACTCCAAGGGGAGCCCTACAAAACTGGTACAGATTGCCATTAGCTTCAGAGAACGTATATTGTTTATCTTCTCCCCGAAGAGGTATTTGATGGTAGGCGCTTTTCAAATCTAACGACGTGTAAAATTTGTACTGTGAGGTTTCCAAGGACTGTCTATTGACGCGGATGGTACACTGCAGACGGTAGGGTTAGAGATGACAATACTTTTTCTAGGCCCACCGAGGGCAAAGGATACTCTCGAATGTTGGTTCATAAAATCCTGACCCCAAATAACGTCACAGCAAAGGCCTGGTAACACAGAAAAATTGAGTATTTGGATAGGACACACCTAATAAGTTGATGTTGACAGAGCACCGTCCTTTCACCGAAGCGTTCAGCGACGAAGAGGCCAAAAAGGTAAACATTCGTTTGTTTTGCATGATAGTAAAGAAAGACAGGAACATATTTAGTCAGACTGAGAGTCAAATAAAGGTAGACATGGGTTTGGTTTGCACCAGAGTAAGAAAGGTAGGAATAGTTTTTTGCTTTATCTTCAAAATCAAGTAGGCATGCACAAGTTTTCACGCAAATACCTTTGGGAAAAGTATGAATCTATTTATTTTCCTTCCAGCTATGGGTTAAATAGCAAGACTGATTGGGTTCTATAGCCCTGTTTGGCAACCGGTCTACTGTAGAAAGTAATGGTAACTTACCACAGAAAAAGCTTCTGCCTAGCCAGTCATGTCTCGAAAGAAGCATGATTGCCCAAGATTTTTTTAAGTATGGCAATTAACTGACTGACTGCCTGATAGGCATGGTGGTGTAATTCGACTCGAAGTGGAAATTGGAGAGCCGAGTTCGAATTCCTGTTGAATTCGTTGCATTCACTTACGTACAAATACCCTTGGGAAAGATATTAATCTTCTCTCTTCTTCCAGCTATGGGTTCTGTAGCCTTTGTTGTCAACGAGTTTACTGCAGAAGGAAATGGCAAATCTTCTGCTTTGTCAGTGATAGATCATAAGAGATATATATCACCCAAGCATGTATCACAAATGGCACTTAACTGAATAATATAAAAATTGTGCACTAATTCTAAAAAGTTAGTTAAAAGTAAGATATTATGGTATCCTAAACCTGAATGGCAGTATCTTTCTTTGGGTTTACTAATTTAAAGAAAATAGTTTCAGGGATTTTTTCTGTATGCATCCATCACAGCCTGTTTCAGTTTCTCAAGTGGGATATTGAATGTTGTCAGTGTCCACTCTTCTTGTTATTATTTTTCAAAAACTTTTCTTTGAACCTGAGGTCCGTAGAAAAAGCCTGGCTATTTCGTAACAGATGAAAAGTAAACAAAAATCTACGACATACTAGTCTTTGAGGAATATCTCATATTGTCTTTCAGTACGACAAAAGTTAGTTTTCTTTTTATCTTCTATTTTTCTTTTGTTACCTATGAACAGCTCTTTACGGTCAGTTTTACATGCCATACGTGAAACACGCTTGGGCGATCATGTCTCGAAAGAGACATGACTGACTGGGTAGAAGATTATCCCGCAGTAGGTTGCCATTGCTTTCTGCGGTAGATTGGTTGCCAGCCAAGGCTATAGAATCCAATCTGTCCTGCTATTTAACCCATAACTGGAGGGAAGAGACGGATAAATACCTTTCCCAAGAGTATTTGTGCGCAAGTGAATAAAATGGATTCAACTGGAATTCGAACTCGGCTTCCCGATTTCTCGTTCCGAGCCGATATCCACGTTGTCGTAAATCATAGAAAAGAAAATGACTGCGTATTTCGACCGACAAAGATTGAAGCACATTTCACATTTCCAGGTCAAACTGCTCTTCGATTACCATTTCTGCCCACTGGAATCTGTCTTCTCTATCGTGATTATGCAAACACGATTTCGGTTTAGTTCGTACCACTACAAGGTTTGAACTAATAGAAAAGAATTTGTCAGAAAAAATATTTTGATACTTGCTATACCTGGCTTATTTTCCTAACAACTTTTTTTGTATTATATCTTCCTATTTATCATCTATTTTAATTTACTTATTCGACGATTCCTCAAAGTTTTCGAATTACAATGACAGACCGGAATTTTCCTAAATTTTGTGGAAGGCTTAAGTGAATCCAATCTTAGATTACCATCATTATCAGGTTTTGCTCTAAGTTACAATGCTTTTTCCTTCTAAAACTGTAAAGAACAAGTCGGCATTTTCAGTGAAGTGTTCAACGACGGAAAGACGTTAAATTCAAATAATTGCTGGAAACTAGAGTTTTAATTACAAAATTGATTTCATCTGATAATTAATCCAAGAATAAAACTTTTTAAAAGAATATTTACTGTTAGCTGTCAGGGAAACAATAATCTTCTGTGCACAAAACACCTTCTTCTATATGCCGTGTCCCTTCAAGGTGTAGGCAATCATAACTCTTCACTTTTTCTTGTCCTTTGTATTTTTTAATAAGATTTTCTTCTCATAAATCTTCTAATGTTATCTATTTATTCAAGTTTACTCGTTAGGTTATGTGTTGTTTTTTCTGTCTATCTTGACTTCAGTCTGTCCTCTGTGTATCAAATTCCCAAACCATCTTCATTATGTGCCCTTATAATTGCAACAGTCCCTTTCTGAAATTAAATATAAGTATCTTTTTTCTCTATATGCCATTTACACTTTGTAGTT
This sequence comes from Ascarosepion bandense, assembly GCA_037127315.1. Taxonomy (NCBI): domain Eukaryota; kingdom Metazoa; phylum Mollusca; class Cephalopoda; order Sepiida; family Sepiidae; genus Ascarosepion; species Ascarosepion bandense. Next base: position 475,966 of record JBBBDQ010001704.1, on the reverse strand, counting down.
GTTCAGTTCATGGTATTCTCAGAATCCTTCTGTAGAACAACACTGTTATTGATTTAAGTTTCTTCTTTATCTGTAAGAAAATTTTCCACCATTCACTGCCATGATGGAAAACTGTTATTACATAATAGATTAACACTCTTGCTTCTGTTTCTAAGAAAATTTTGCTATTTCTGAATTCTATAAATCTCAAATTCGGTATGTATATTTATTAGAATCAGGGAATTTTGCTTTAAATCATGACTTTTTTTTTATCACAGAAAAAAATGTTTTTCTATTTTGATATTAAGTATGTATCCTTTTTATTTCAATTTTCGCCAGGCTTCGTTGTCGTTTACACATTCAATCCGTTGCATTCTCAGCATGCTTCTGTAGAGCCATATTACTTTTGCCTCAAGTCTCTTCATCGGTCTAGAGATTGTCCAGCATTATCAGCTATAGAGGAGGATTGATATGACGTAAGGTTTGAAAGCTCTTTTCTTTGCTTCCAACAAGATTTTTCCGTTTGCATTCGATGGAAAGCCTCCCCCTGCCCAGCGATAATCAGGAAAATTATTTGTTAATTATATTTTTAATTTTTTGGTTTTGTCTGAAAACTGAAACGTGAATTCCTCTTCCATGAGTAATTGGAGAAAGGTAGGGTAAGAAGTAATTTCAATTATTATTAATAATAATAATAATAATAATAATAATAATTATTAATAGCCTTGCAATCCCAGTTGTCCAATATAGCTTTAACATCTTAAACTGGACTCTAAACGACATCAGGCGAATGGATGCTAAAACAAGAAAGCTTCTTTCTAAGCATAAGATGCATCATCCAAAGGCTGATGTAGACCGTCTATACATACCCCGTAAAGAAGGTGGAAGAGGTCTTATTCAGCTGGAATTGTTATACAAGACAACAACTATTGGCTTACTAACATACATAGAAACAACAAAGGATTGGATGATACAATTAGTAAGGCAACATGAAGAAAGAAAGAAAAAATATTCAATAATAAAAGAAGGCAGTAAATTCAAACAAGATTTACAGTTAGTAGATTCTGTAGAAAAGCAGAACGGAAGCCAAGAGCCGGCTATTGCGGCAAAGAATATGAAAATGAAAGCCAAAGATAAAGCTCTTGAACAGATGAAACAGCGCTGGCAAGACAAACCTCTGCATGGCCAATATCCAGTACGTGCCAATAAATCCAATGTTGACAAAGTTAATACTCATCGATGGTTACGTGCATCTGGATTAAAGTCTGAAACTGAAGGCTTTATTCTTGCAGCACAAGACCAAAGTCTTTTCACTGGAAACTTTCAGGCAAATATTATGCATAATAATATGGATCCAAAATGCAGGTTTTGTGATAAACACCAAGAAACAATAGACCACCTAATCTCAGGCTGTTCTGTGCTTGCCCCAAATGAATATAAAATCGCCACGATAGAGTTGGGCAATATTTACATTGGGCAATATGCAAACATTATGGAAAAGCTGTAGGCAAACACTGGTATGAACATCACCCAGCACCGGTTACAGAAATAGAAGATGTAACCATTCTATGGGATTACACCATCTACACAGACAGAAAAATTGAAGCAAACAGGCCAGACATTATTGTTAAAAACCAGAAGGAGAAAACTTGTCTATTAATTGATATGGCTTGTCCAGCGGATTGTAACATAGCAATCAAGGAATTTGAAAAACTGTCAAAATATAAAGACCTGGAAATTGAAATAGAAAAAATGTGGAAATTGAAAACAAGAGTTGTGCCAGTGATAGTAGGTGCACTTGGAATGATAAAAAATGGAACAAAACAACACATTGAAAGAATCCCTGGAAACCCCAGCTTAAGAGATATACAAAAAATTGTCTTATTAAGTACAGCCCACACACTAAGGAAAACTTTATCTATGTAATGCTGGAGATGATAGGGAAGATAGAAAAACATGAAATGGAGCCATAACAACACGCCACTACCTGCCTTAGTTCTCCCCGCAGACTTGGTTGGTAGTGAGACCAAAGCAGAAATCGAAATATGATGAAAAATGACATAATAATAATAATAATAATAATAATAATAATAATAATAATAATAATAATAAGAAGAAGAAGAAGAAGAAGAAGAAGAAGAAGAAGGAACTTTCAGGCAAATATTATACATAATAATGTGGATCCAAAATGCAGGTTCTGTGATAATTAAAGAAACAATAGACAATCTAATCTCAGGATGTTCTGTACTTGCCCCGAATGAATATAAAAATCGTCACGATAGAGTGGGGCAATATTTACATTGAACAATGTGTAAACACTATGGAAAATCTGTAAACAAACACTGGTATGAACATCACCCAGCACCGGTTACATAAATAGAAGATGTAACCATTCTATGGGATGACACCATCTACACAGACGGAAAAATTGAAGCAAATATGCCGGACATTATTGTTAAAAACCAGAAAGAAAAAACCTTGCCTACTAATTGATATGGTTTGTCCAGCGGATTGTAACATAGCAACCAAGGAATTCGAAAAACTGTCAAAATATAAAGACCTGGAAATTGAAATAGAAAAAATGTGGAAATTGAAAACAAGAGTTGTGCCAGTGATAGTAAGTGCACTTGGAATGATAAAAAAAAATGGAACAAAACAACACATTGAAAGAATCCCTAGAAACCCCAGCTTAAAAGATATACAAAAATTGTCTTGTTAAGTACAGCCCACACACTCAGGAGAACTTTGTCTATGTAACGCTAGAGATGTTAGGGGAGATAGAAAAAACATGAAATAGAATCATAACAACACACTACGACCTGCCTTAGGTCTTCCTGCAGACTTGGTTGGGAGTGCAACCATAGCAGAAATAGAAATATGATAACAAATGACAACATAATAATAATAATGATAATAATAATAATAATAATAATAATAATAATAATAATAATAACAGAACAACACATTGAATGAATCCATGGAAAAAATTGTCTTGTTAAGTACAGCCCACACACTAAGAAGAATTTTGTCTTAGTAACGCAAGGGATGTTAGGGGAGATAGAAAAAACATGAAATAGCGCAATAACAACACAACACGACCTGCCTTAGGTCTTCTCGCAGACTTGGTAGGTAGTGCGACCATAGCAGAAAACGAAATTGATGAAGCTTATAAGCACCTAGGTGTAAATGGGGGGAGGGTAGAATTCACTATAAGAATATAAAAGAAAGAGTACGTAAGGGGTACTATAAAAGGATACAAACTAAATTGAATTCTCAGAACAGAATTATGGCTATTAATAACCTTACCTTCTCAGTGGATGAATATAGTTACAATGTTTTGAACTTGACAATAAATGACATCAGACTAATGGATTCTAAGACAATGAAGCTTCTGTCTAAGCATAAGATGCATCATCTAAATGCTGATGTAGACCGTCTATACCTACCCCGTAAAAAAGGTGGAAGAGATGTTATTCGGCTAGAATTGTCATACAAGACAGCTATATGCTTACTAACATACATGAAAACAAGGAAAGATTGGATGATGCAATAAACATGAAAATAGAAAGATCGAATGATGCAAACAACATGAAAATAGATTTAAAAGTATTCAATAATGAAAGAAGGCAGTAAAAGTTTTTGGAAAACAATATTTTCATTTGGTTGATTCTGTAGAAAACTAAAACAGAACTGAAGAATCCACTGTTGCAGCAAAAATATGAAAAAGAATCCAAGGATAAAGCTCTTGAACAGATGAAACAACGTTGGCAAAACAAGCCTCTGCATGGCCAATATCCAGAACGTGCAAATAAACCCAATATTTATAAAGTTAACACTAATCGATGGTTCCGAGCACATACATAATAATGAGGATTCAATATTCAGTTGGATATTCTTGACAAATACCAGAAAACAATAGACCTTCTAGTCTCAGAATATTATGTACTTCCCCCAAATGATTATAAAAATCGTCACGATAGAGTATAACAATATTTACACTGGGCAATGTTTACTTTGGAAAATATGTAAACACTGGTACGAACATCAACCAGCACCGGTTACTGAAATAAAAGATGCCACTTTTTTATGGGATTACAACAGCTACATAAACAAAAGATTTGAAGCAAATAGGCCGGACATTGTTGTCAAAAACCGAAACTTATCTACTAATTGATATGGCTTGTCCAGCGGATTGCAACATATCAACCAAGTAATTCGAAAACTATCCATGTATAAAGACGCACACACACACCAATTAATTTTTTGAAATGTTTAGAAATTAACAAGAAGTTGAAAGCAATCTTTTTATTAATTAAATGCAGGATTCATTTGGAAATGTTAATCAACTGATTTTTGTTTTTTTTGTGAAATTAGCCCCTTTTCAGAAAACTGCTGTGAGTTGTGAAAACAAAAATACAATAAACCTTTGATATTTTTGTATTTAGATAAACATGTAATTGCTTTTATAAACAATATATATTAAAGATATCATAGTCTTTTTGTGTGTATGTCGATGACCCGTCTTTTATTTTACGGGTGGCCGTAAGTATATATCATTAAAAGGTCACGTATTTCAAATGTTACGCTCATTACAGGAAAAAAATCTATATAAACATTTCCGGCATGGTACAATTCTTTCATCTTACTGGTTTCCGGTGTACTTTTCAAGATTCAACGGGCTTTACAAATCACCCCATGGTGTGATATTTCATAATAAAAGTGATGGAAACAAACACAATAAAAAAAGAATCTAAATTAGATTATATAACCAAAACACATATTTAAAAAAAATAGATTTAAAAATCTCAGATTTCAAAATCTAAGATTCTCTTGTTTGGGTTCATGTGTAGCTGTATGAACGTAAACATAAACTTTGTCCGATGATGTCCTAACGGACAAAACGTGTATTGCGGAAATGCTTTCCGCTTTATCATATTTCTTTCCCCTACAGGATGTATCAAAAACTACTTTTACAAATATTAGGGTCGGGTTCCTGACATCAAAACAAGGTAAAATGTTCATATAACCGTATATCTAGAAGATCACCGTTTTACGTCAACGCAACAACTCATAAAAAATGTTTAAAATGTTTTTCACTTGTTTTTGCATGAGCATGCATTCGACTGGCAAACTGCATTGACTGATGGACCCTTTCAAATATTCCCACACGTTGTCGAATGGCTTCGCAGGCCCCATAACACGTTAATGGGGCGTCTCTGCACGATAAAGGGCTGCATGATACGGCTGCCTTCGGTCTGGTAATGCAATGTGTTATAGCCTTGCATTCATTACCCTTAATTATTTATAATTCTTAACTAATTATTGATCAGAATTAAATTTGACTAGTAGTCAGTTGTATGAAAATGTGATCAATACGTAAATAATATGGAAATCTTTTAATTTAGAATTCAATCAATAGCATAACATTTGTTTTAACCTTTCAGTATATTCAGGTGTTTTATTCACTCATAGTATAAAATGCCTGAAGATACTGAGATATTGAAACCAAAGTTACGTAATCGGCTGAATTATGAATGAAAGTCTGGAGAACCCTCGGACCCTGCAAATTACCGACCTATCAGCCTTCTTCCGATCTTTGGCAAAGTGTTCGAAGCCATTATCAACGCCGAGGTGGTTCAGCAACTCACAGCACACAGGCTCCTCTCGGACAAGCAGTATGGTTTCCGCTTCACCAGGTCTACAGCTGATATGCTAACGACAATCACCGACTACATATATCAGGCACTCGACAGGAATGGTGAAGCCCGAACCGTTGCCTTGGATATCTCTAAAGCGTTCGACAGAGTTTGGCATGCTGGCCTTCTATGCAAACTGCGGAGCTATGGTATAGCTGGACAATTGTTTGAACTAAACCAGTCATTCCTATCTAACCGCACATTGAAAGTGGTATTAAACGGACATGCCTCCCAGAACTACCATACGAACGGGTGTCCCTCAAGGCTCTATCCTAGGTCCTACGCTCTTCTGGTCTACATTAATGATCTCCCTGATACCATAAGATCCCAAGTAGGTATGTACGCCGATGACGCCACAGTTTATTCTCGCCTCGATCAAAGATCTGGTGTGGGCGACAAAGCTAACCTTGCAGCCGAGCTTGGAAAGGACTTCCAATCCGTAGTGGACTGGGGTAAGAAATGGCTCGTAAATATCAATTAATCATCATAGACAATCGCACCTACCTCCTATTAGCATGAACCAGGCTTGCCTCCCAGAGAGTAAAACACTACACCTCCTTGGTCTCACACACTTTCAGCGGACCTCAAGTGGAATGACTATATCGAATCCATTGCTAAATCCGCTGCTAAGAAAGTCGATTCTCTGTGTAGGGCCCGGAAGTTTTTTCCGTCTGAATCTATCCTGCACATTTATAAATCTACCATCGCCCGTGCATTGAATACTGTTGCCATATCTGGCCGGGTGCCCCTGCTATTCTCGTTGGGCTTCTCGACAAGGTACAGTGGAGGGTCTGTAATGTAATCGATACCGACTTAGCAGACCGCCTGCAGTCTCTCTCTCACCGGCGCGACGTGGCTTCCCTGAGTCTCTTCTATAAATACTTCCATACGGCCTCACTTTCACTTTTTCTGTGAAATTGCTTTCCTTAGCGAGCCCTTTTAAATGAATATAAAATAGTGTTGTCAACCTATTTTAATGAATTCTTTTTCAATACTGATTTATGAAACATTTATTTTTAAGATGTAATATTTTTTTTAACAAAATTCCCGTCAGTTACTAAATTATATTGAATCCTTGATTTCTTCAAACACATAGAAAATTTATTCACATGTTTAATAACATGGTTCTTTTCCATGGCACTGGAGCCAAAGCTGTTTATCCCTCCTCCATGATTCTACATAACTTTTTGGCCCTTACTCTCCAAAAGTTTGCCGACCCCTGGTCTGTATGAAGAAGTCAAACGACATCCGCCACTCAAAGACTATCATTATTCATTACCTATAGCGTAAGAAATTTTTCTCGAAACTGAATGGAGGGAATTTGTTTTAAAGAATCGACCTCAGTGACGCGTATCTTCAAGTACTAATGGAGGAAGAATGTTCTAAGTTGTTCTGTATGAACAACCATCATGGGTTGTACAAGTTCGAACGTCTACCGTTCGGGATAAAGGTTGCGCCTGAAATTTCAACAAGTGATGGGTACTATGCTGGTCGATTTTGATTTCACGATTATATGTTTAGACGATATATTCCTTGCTGAAATAATCATACGGCTCATGTGGTTTTCGAAGTTTTATTTTAATATATATATATACTCCTCAGGATCATGAATTTACTAATGTGGAAAGCTTATTAAAGCCATTACAATAACAATATTTATTGAGAATATATTATGCACATGCATACATATAGATAGAAAAGGGGAGAGAAGGCGAGACAGACAAACAGACAGGAAGAGACAGAAAGAAATAGATAGGGATAGAGAGAAACAGACAGATAGAGAAGAGAGACAGACAAACAGTAGCAGAAAGAGAGAGAAAAGAAGAGAGAAACAGAAAACTAGAGAAATTGTCCAAATACATGTAACTATGCTAAACGTTTCTTCTCTCTTACTTCTCGTTTAAACGTTGATCTTTTAAAATTTAAGTGCAATGTCAATCGTCAAATTTTGTTTCTTGGAAGCCTTTCCTTTTATTTTACTCAGTTATTTATAAAGTTTTTTTTTTCTGATATTCTTTCAACTTTCAGTAATCCCTTGCGTCTTAGTGGTTTTATCACATTGCTTGGTGTGAAATGATTGAAAACAAGTTGCATTTAAACTTTTAGAGATTGTAGCTATCAGGGAAGCAAGTAAATAGACGTGAGTTCTACATCAGAAAAGAAACTGTTAGAGTAGATGAGTCGGTTACGTTTAACCAGTTAAAAGACGGTAAAAGCATGGGGCCTTAATGCCAATCTAGTAGCACAAGTAAATACATGTATTCGATGTACCAGGGAAAAAAGCTCATCAGAACAGTTGCCATGAAAATATTTGTAGAAAAGACAGAGGGAAGCCACATCACATCGGTGAGAAAGTGACTGTAGTCGAGCTGCCAAGTCAGGATCGATTATATTGCAGATCCTCCTTTGGATTTTTTAGAGAACCTAAAGATGAATGGCAGAAGCACCCGACTAGTGATGGCAACCATATTCAATGAACGGATGAATGGTAAATTTATAAATGTTCAAAATAGATACTTAGGAGAAAAACTGGACCGACACACTGAACCAAAATAAATATTATTGCAAAACTGCTCATTTCGATGACTAACGATTCCGTTTCTTTTGCGACAGTCAGTTGAGTAGCATACGTGATACACACTTTGGGTGATCATGTATCGACAGAGACAGAACTGACTGAGCAGAAGATTATCCCGCAGCAGGTTGCCATTGCTTTCTGCGGTAGACTGGTTGCCAGCCAAGGCTATAGAACCCTGTCTATTCTATTATTTAACTCATAACTGGAGGGAAGAGACGGATTAAAACCTTTCCCAAGAGTATTTGTGCATCAAGTGAATGCAAGGAATTCAACTGGAATTCGAACTCGGCTCCCGTATTTGTCGTTCCGACTCGATATCCACTGCACCACAACACACATCCTTTTGCGTACTCACCTTAAAACAAGTGCCTGTAGAATCTCTGTTGTGACAAAAGTAAATTTTCTGTTCGAGTTTTAGTTGATAGGAATTATCACAATTTAAGCTAAAACGTAACTGTTAATAATGAGCTGACAAATTCCTAACCACTATATATCTAAATCTCAACTTATTTATAAAAGGAATTTTGTCTGTGTGTGTGTCTGTGTGTGTGTGTGTGTGTCCGTTACCTATAGACTCCGGAACGGCTGAACCGATTTTCTTGAAAATTTACACAGTTGTACTATAAGCGTCTGCGAGTGTTCTTAGCTAGGACTTGTGTCGAGGTATCCCCGATAAATATCGAAAATCAAAAATCGAAAAAATCGGGTTATAGGAGGAGTGGTCCGATTTTAATCAAATTTGATACACTCATAGACAAAGACATAAGAAACGATATTCAGAAGTTTCAATGTTGCAGTTCTTACAATAGTGCAGAAAATCGATAATATATATATATATATAAAAGGCAAGACGTTTTTGTGTGTGTCTGTTTATCTGTCTGTATATCCTTTATACAAAACCACAATTTTTATCCGATTCTCACCAAAATTCACACAAATATTCTTTCGGCTGAGTCTGAGCTCTAGGAGCATGGATTAGTTTTAAAGCTTTCATTACACCCGAGCAACGCCGGGCTATGCTGCTAGTAAAAATATATATATTCAAAGTTAATGTCACCCCTGGAATTCTACCATCTTTTATCTTTAATTTCCCATATGCATCCCGACTGATAGTAAGAAGCCCGAACTTCCTGGTAACGCTTACTAAGGCTTCTCTCATCAGAAGTCATACAATATCCAGGTACTTGCTATGCCATTTCGCGCATGGACATATGACTTCCGGTGGGCAGTCATGAGGCGACACATTGCTGTAGGCTGCACTTCCTTTCAGCCGGCTTCAGTTGCTTAAAACTATCTGCAGCAACTATTAGTAATTGCTTATTCCATTTTAAGAAATAATGAGCGATACGACAAAACAAAATAAAACTAAACCAATTTCAGTAAGAATAGAGACGTTTGCCTATCACCCGATTCGCACTCTTCCCCTGTCTTTGAAAAGGAGTAGAGGGTTATCCATTTTTTCTTGTTAAGTTTTCTGTTTCTGGCTCTTTGTAAAATCATCTTCTCTTTCATTTCCAGTAGCCATGGACGTGTTAGCGATATTATTGCCATGATTGGGTTGAACTGATTATATCTATATAAATACACTTACAGGGTCCAATAGATAAGTTGTTGTCATTTTTAATTTCAGGCATTGCTTTTTTCTTATTTTGTCGACAGCACAATATAGTAATGTTAGCTGGACACCGTCTATGAGAAAAAGAGCTCTATGACGCAATTTACTCCTTCAGAAATTCAGATACACCAGGCTTGGAATTTGCACCGGGAGGTGAAATACGAACATTTCAGAGTGTTTAGGTGTCAATCTGAGGATAGTGCAGATTATTCGAAAAGAGTTAGATGAGTCTAATGGTGATTACGAAGGTGTTTGGAATGATCACTAGTGATGGCGACGTTATGACTCTATTCATCTTCCCACAGGGACTTCGATTATTATCCCTTCTTGTTCAAGTTTACTTGCCCAATTTGTATTTAAATTGTACTTTTTAATTAGTACTTTGATGAGGTAGTGTTGACCTGAGTCAACAAGGTGGCTGCTAGAAGACCATATGTTTAGCAATAGGACTCTACACCATGCCACACAACCAGAAAAACCCAATCATGGCTATCAAATAATTTATGTGACCACATCTCTTTATATCTGGCAACCTAGTTCCCCAGACTGCAACCATTTGATTACTGTGTATTGGGCCCAGTTGAGCGAGAGATCAACAAAACTTCTTGAAACACAAGAGATGAAATGAAGGAAAGGATTATGGTAGCATTCATCAAAGTTTGTCTGGCTTTATTGAGCCAATGACATTTTTATGGAATAAAATTACTCTTTAGTATTTCAATATATTTTTGTGTAATTTTAATAAATATATTTTTTAAAATGATATATCAATGTTATATTCATTTTTACGTAATGTAGACGACAATTTATCCATTGAGCCATACATATACAAGGTCCGGGGTTCACTCGCGGCAGAGGCGTAAGTTAAGGAGTAGTTTATATGTATAGGAAAATAAGATAACTATTGATTCTAGACTCGAACAGGTCAAGATGGGAGTGATAGTTGAATATCCTCTTAGGCCACCACAGTTTTTTAAATGATGTATTTCTTACTATTTTTTCCAAGTGGTTAATTCTAAATGAAAATAGAATGGTTCTTTTGTTATTATTATTTTGCAAAATTTTACAAGGCAGCCAGGAAGTCTTTGCTCCGGTCAGCCAATAAGAAGAAGAGACTAGCATGGGGAAGAGAGCACAAAAACTGGACACCAGAACAGTTCATATGATGCATATTTTATTGTGCAGTCTTAACAAAAGAAGCATTCTATTTTCATTTAGAATTATCCACTTGGCAATAAATACTAAAAATAGTATGAAATACATCATTTTTTTAAAAACTGGGGTGGCCTAATAATTATGGCTGATAGTGTGTGTGTGTGTGTGTGTGTGTGTGTGTGTGTATATATATATATATATATATATATATAGCAAATCTACAGGATGCGATGGGTAAATTGTCGCTATGTGCCTTGTAAAATTTTGCAAAGTAGTAATAACAAACGAAACATTCTATTTTCATTTAGAATTATCCACTTGGCAATAAATACTAAAAATAGTATGAAATACATCATTTCTTTAAAAAAAACGTGGGTGGCCTAATAATTATGGCTGCTTGCGTATATGAAAACAATTGATAGAAGTGAGTGACAAATGTTGTTCGGGGTGCATGTGCATCTCTGTCTCCATTTGACTTAGTATCAGAAGCATAGTCGTTAGGCTGAGGAAGTTACTCATTCTATTTGAGAGTCAAATGAGCAACGACAAGGTTTTGGGGAGGATGGAAACGAAAAGGTGACTTATACTTAGTATCAAGAAGAGGCATTAAATTTTCTGAAACACGTAATTGGGAAAAAGGGCTTGGAGAATCTAATACTCACAGGACAGATAGAAAGAATGAGAGACTGGGAAAAGGAACGCGCGACATGCTTGATGGACTTGAGCAAGTGGATGGTAGTGCAGGGTTTGAGAGAGATCAGTTGTGCCATACGTGATACACGCTTTGGGCGATCATGTCTCGAAAGAGACATGACTGACTAGGCAGAAGATTATTCCACAGTAGGTTGTCATTGCTTTCTGTGGTAGACTGGTTGCTGACTAAGGCTATAGAACCCAATCTGTCCTGTTATTTAACCAATAACTGGAAGGAATAGACGGATTAATACCTTTCTCAAGGGTATTTGTGTGTAAGTGAATGCAAGGAATTCAACCGGAATTCGAACACGGCTCCTCGATTTGCCACTACACCACAACGCACATCCGATTGCAATTAAATACGACAAAATTTGCTAAAAATATACTTGACGATTAACTGCTTACCAGCTTATATATATTTTGCTACACGTCGAAAAACGTTTATGGTTTTGTCGCTTATGTTGTTCAAGAAGTTACTAAAAATTAATTTTTTTGGAAAGACTAAGGTAGGACTTTATATATATATATATTGCAAGCCTCTGACAAGGTATGCCATAAAGGATTGCTGCTCAAACTCCCTATCTATTTAATCATTGGAAGAGTTTTCTCAGTAATAAAGCCCTTCCCAATGGGTAGATCCCTGAAGATTGTTAATGGTCAATCATCTGAAACCCTAGAAATCAACGCAGACCTCTCTCAGACATCATTTCTCGGACCTCTTTTACTTTACATAAATAATTTGCTGAATAGTATAACCTGAACATTTGTGAATAGCCCTGCAGATAATACAACAGTATATGGGTGACCTCCAAAACTCTAGATGACCAGAGATTAGCTACAGACTTCCCTTCTGATCTTGATCTAACATTTCAGTGGCGAAAAACAATCAGATTAAATTCAATGCCTCGAAAAACAAATTAGTTACATTTCATCGATCGCACCCAGAACTACAACGAGTGGATGTTTCCTCGGGGAGGCCCCCGTGACTTGAATGACTATTATTCCTCAAACTCAACCCAAATCTCAAGTGAAACTCATACATACGATTCATCGCTAAACATGCAGAAAAATGGTCGGTCCCCTGTACTGCTCCAGCAAGTACCTGGCTCCTCCTTCTATCTTCTAACTTTACAAGATCCACGTCAGGCCTAGAATAGAGTATTGTTGTCATATTTGGACAAAAACCGCCCAGTCTTCATTTCCTGCTCTTGATAGAGTCCAAAAGTGTCTCTGTGTCTTTGTGAGTAAAAAAGAATTTTTCACTCTGCAACCCCTCTCCCACAGACAAGATGTAGCAAGTCTCTCACTGGTCTTTCTCTACTTTCGTGGAAGGTGCTCAGACGAACTATATTCCTTAGTTAAAACCAATTCTTAACATCACGGCTAAGAACCGCCATATAGTAGAAACACTGCCCAACCAACAATATAGCAGTAGAGTTGCAGGATCAGGTAGGATAACCCTCCGGAACAGTAGATTTTTGAAGAAACTTGAGGCACCTACAGTCAAGACCCCTATCCCAAGTCCTTGGCCTGTGTCCCCTGGAGCGACAGTCACAGATATATGTAGGCCACATCAATCTGATGAGAAATCTGGAAATGGCAGCATTACTTTGCAAAGTGACCTGGCATCCCAAAGCCCTACTCAGTCACAGTTATCACAATCTAGGATCCCAAGGGCTCTATCCCGACTACTCCCATATAATCAACCAGCCGATAAGGAACTGATTCCCCCCAACAGCGGCCACTATGCTTCCGCAAGGGAGAGAGGAGGGAGATGTAGAAGTCAAATAACTTACCTTTCAACATGGTTGTTTCTTTTGTCTTCCTGCAGGAAGGTGAATATTCAAGTGTGTGGATATTGTGCTGAATATTTATGGAGCTCAATATTATACACTGAAATTATCAGCCAATCACTGCTTACAGAATAGACTTGCCTGTAACAGAATTGAATCTCCCAGGTTATTATTTAAACCACCTACCAATTTGCCCTGCTGGTTTTTTGTCAGTTAGACTCAACTTGTGGGTTTTTTTTCAGTTGGACTCAACTTCTCTGTGTTGCTTAGTCTACCACAGCTCTGTCGAGTTCGGAAAGTTTCGTTGTCGTCCGTGTTCGTGTCGGGGATCGGTACGTCGGGTCGAGTTCGTGCAGGGATCGCTTCGTTGGATCGTGTTCGGCGGAGATCGTAGCGGTCGGTAGTGGAGAGTGAAGCCTCCGTCGGCAGGAGGACCATGGCGGAGGCGTCGCCAACTCCTTCCACCTCGGCTTGGGTGGAAGAGAAGGAGGGGGACTGGCAGATACCGCCACCTGAATCCCCTAGCCCCTCCAAGGCAGCAGGATCGGTAGCAGCAACAGCTGCAGCAGCAGTTGGACTACCAGTGTCAGCAGTTCCCTCCACCATGGCATGGAGTGGAGGGAACGTAAAGAAGGGAGAAGCCTATTACGAGGCTTTGAAAGAAAAGTACGCGGAATATATTTACGGAGCAGAACTCCTGTCAGTTCCCGAAAAACTGCAGGAAATAGAGCCGCGTATCATCTCCCTGTTAACCAAGGACCCCAAAACTCACAAGTTTATGGGAGTTAGCATGGAAGTGGTGGAAGAAGCAATCAAGACCCACCATATCAAAGCTAAAATGGTGGCTAGGCGCAGCCATGCAATGTGGGACGTCTTGCTAGGGTCAGCTGAGGAGGCCAAGGAGCTGGCAGGAGCCACCTTGGACACAAAGACGCTCCGATTACAAACAGAGTACATGGGCACCCGCAAAACGCGGGTAACTTTGCACGGGGTGCCCATGGATATTACTCTCGATCATATCGGGGCGTTCTTTGCCCGTTTCGGCAAAGTGGCGGAGGTCAAAGAGGTAATTTCCAAAGCAGGATTTGCGACCGGCGATGTCACTCTGCAGGTGACGGTGGCCAGGAAGGAATTTGGAGAGATTCCAAATATCATCACCTGCAGAGGCCGGTCGATCTTTGTAATCGTGGAGGGCAGAAGGCCGTTCTGTTGGGCATGTGGAGCCTCAGACCACATTGCCAAAAACTGTCCGACCAAGGCTCCCAAAACCCAGTCAACTCTGCCAATCAGTAGCGAGAAGACGACAAAAAGAGAAGGAACTCTGTCCTACCAAAGATGCCTGTCCTACCCAAGAAGCGACCAAGGAAGACAGCGATTGGGAAAAGGCAGGCAAAAAAGGCAAGAAAATTCCTCCGCCACCAGAAAAATCTCCCGTAAAACAGCCGCAGAATTCTCCTCTCAAGCAAGACGTTCCACAGAGGAAACAATCACCGGCTAAGCAGCAGCAGCAGCAGCAGCAGCAGCAACAAGAGCAGCGGCAACCACCGGCAAAGCAGCAGAAGCAGCTTCAAACACCGGACAAGCAGCAGCTGCAGCAGCACCAAGACATGGACGTCGATGTACCAGATCGTCGAGCGTCCCCTCTAAAGAGAGGAAGAGAAGAAGAGGAAGAAGGAACACACAAAGCCTTAAGGAGGAGTCGAAGCAGGGAGAGTACGATAAGTAAAGCTTCTTCACTACCCGTCTCTCCCATCAAAAACTTTAAAGACTCGTTTGCACAAAAGGCGAAAAGCCTTCCAGCCTCCCCTCAGAAACTCCCCAAACCCCCAACCTTCAAATTGACAGCCCTAACCCCGGCCTCGTCTGACAAATCACCCACCCCTTCAGCCGCATCCGCTCCCTTGACCTCACCCACACCCAGTAAGAAGAAGAAATCTTTGCCCCAGTGTGAAGACATGTTAAAAATTAACAAGAAAGAACTTCAAAAGGACTGGTCTGCGCAAAGGCGTACTTAGTTAAAGCCTTTGCTTAAACTATCTTCGGTGGACGGGAAGTCCACGGAGGATCCCACAAATTTTCCAGGGTCCCCCGGTGTACTTACACTTGTGCGTAGTACAGGGGGGAACCTCAAGGTGTGGGATCACATCGAGCAGGCCGAAAAATTTTATAAAGGCATTACGATGTGTAGGAGTGATACTCCTGAGCTAAGAAAGATGCGAAAAAATTGTTCAGGAAGGTTCCCCGTTTTAATCCATCCCTGTCTTTATAGGGTGTTAAAACTAACCTACCCTACGGACGTCGGCGGAATTGTCCAAGACGGACGGATTACGTCCGATATTGGTACAGGGTCCCTTGGACAATCCGTCGGGGTCCCAACTGCTAGAGATTTTCATCCGGTATGTGACCACGAGTAATTTTCTCCTTTTCTAATTGCAGATCTAATTGATGTGTATCAAGTTAGCCAGTGTAAATGCGAAGGGCTTGAGGGATCGGGGTAAGGCAGCCCGCCTGCTTCGTGACCTCTTGTCTTTCGGCGTGGATGTGGCCGCGATCCAAGAGACTCACTTTGTTTGCGACGTCGATTCTTGTGAGCTGGCTAACGACTTTGTCGTCTATTCAGCATATGGGAACCGGCAAGCCAGAGGTGTTTCTTTGCTGGTCAAGCGTACCCTGGACGCGGAGATCGACCTTGTCCATGTCGGTGCCGAGGGCCGGTTGATCGTGGCCGATGTTGCAGTGAAAAGCAAGAAGTTTCGTCTGGTTGCGGTTTATGCGCCCAATGATCAAGAGGAGCGTGTCGACTTTTTTCCGTCTGGTGAAGCCCTTCCTGGTCGATTCCAAGCGACTAGTTCTAGTTGGGGACTGGAATGCCATCCTAGACCCCAAACTGGATAGAGGGTGGGGCTCTAGCGGGAGGAGTGGTGATCGTAGCCTGGTCGATCTGATTGACGAATTTGGTCTCGTCGATAGATACCGGGTCGATCATCCGGGCGGGAAAATGTGGACGTGGGCGAATAGTTGGCTTTCTACCAAGATGGTTTCCTACCTTGATAGAATGTTAGTGAGAGAGGCCGATATGGATTTCTTAGAATGCCCAATGTTCCACTGGTTAGGCTACACGGACCACAAAATGGTATGTGCCCGTGTGGTGTTAGAATTTAGGGCTAGAATGGCTGGCTACTGGAAGTTCAACCAGTCCTTACTGGACAGGCGGGACTTCCGGAACCAGCTGATTATCATAGTTCAGCGGGCGTTAACTGGGGGAGTCATCGGGAATAGGTGGTGGGCTAGTCTTAAGGATAGGATTAGGTCTTTCACCACTGAATACAGCCAACGGCTCAACCTAGATAAGGCTGCCAAGGTGAAGACGCTTAGATCTAATTTTTCCCGGGCGGAGGCTGGTGGGGATCCCCTAGAGATAGCCGTAGCTAGGTAGGCCCCGGAGCGGTCGACTAGCGATCGTTACATGGGTCAAGTAATTAGACATAAGTTAAGCAAGATGTCTTCCGAAGCTGTGAACATGGGCGCGGAACTGCGCAAGGAGGAAGTCCGTCAAGGTGGCGACCGGTACATCCGCGAGATACGAGACCCGGAGGGGCACACCCTTAGGTCGACTGATGACATGTGCGAGGCGTTTCGGCAGCATTTCGAACGCCGCTTCACCAAGGAGCCTGGTCTCCGCGACGAGGAGTTTCGCAGCTATTTGGCTGACTTTCCCCGGCTTTTGCCGGCTGAAGCGGCTAGTTGCGAGGGAGAGATGACGGAGGACGAAGTCTACGCGGCTTTGAAGAGAGTCGGCAGTGGCAAGTCGCCAGGTTTGGATGGTTTGCCCTATGAATTGTACTTGAGGCTGTCGCACATCTTTGTCCCTATCTTGACTGTTGTGTTCAACAACTGGTTCCGTCAGGGGTCCATCCCCAGTCGGTTCACCAGGGTTGTGGTCATGCTGTGAGAAAAGGCAAGGATGTTGGGAGGGAATTAGACGGTTACAGGCCCATAACTCTGCTAAACACAGAGTTAAAGATTTTGGCCAAGATCCTGACGAATCGCTCGCAGCTAGTTGCCGAGTCTCTGTTGGGACCTGATCAGACTTGCGCTGTGAAGGGCCGAACAATTCAGAGCAACCTGCACTTGATCCGCACGATCCTAGAGGGTGTAAAAGACGACGATGAGGCCGCGCTGATCAATTTGGAACAGTCCAAGGCATTTGATAATGTTGACCATGGCTACCTGGCGGCTGTCCTGCAGACTGCCGGATTCGAAACCGACTTCTGCTGCTGGATTGGTCTCCTGTATCGCTCCCCCACGGCTGTGGTGCAGGTGAACGGAAAGATGTCGAGCGCGTTTGCGCTGTCTAGGTCGGTTCGACAGGGTTGCCCGCTGTCGTCCTTACTCTATGTTTTGGCGTTGGAGCCCCTCATTCGCCGGATTAGAGACAGGTCATGCAGTCCGGCCCTATGTGGAATCGTTATCCCTGGTGGTGCTCGAGCCAGGGTTTCCGCATACACCGATGACGTAACGACTTTTGTGTCCTCCCGCAGGGACATAAGAGCGGTACAGAAGGCACTTCAACGGTACGAACAGGTGACAGGGGCCAAGATTAACCGCGACAAGTCTTCCGGCTTGCGGTTAGGCGCCTGGAAGGGGATTCCCCTCTCGGGGCCCTTCGACTGGACGGACGGACCGGTCAAAATCCTCGGAGTTTGGTTTGGTCCGGACTTGCAGTTGGAGAAGAATTGGTCGGATATACAGGCAAAGGTCGACGCGTCGGTCGAAACTTGGCGTCGACGGAGTCTCTTCGTAAAGGGCCTGGCGGAGGCGTGTGCCGCTTATGTCTTCCCCATGATCCTTTATCGGCTGTCTGTACTTTCACTTTGTGAGGAGCGTGAGGAGGCGATCGAGCGTCTGCTATTCTCCCTTCTGTGGAGAGGACGCAGACATCACGTCGACAAACGTGTCTGTTACCAACGTCCGTGTCAAGGGGGACTGGGAATGCCGCACTTGGCGAGCCACCGGCGCGCCTCGAGGTTGGCATTTCTCAGTCGTGCGTTAATGGAAGACTCGTTGCTTACCGGGGCAGTGAGGGACGCGTTCCCTAGCCTCACTATCACTCCCCCGGTCTCGTTGCGCTGCCGCAAGCTTCGAGAGCAACCGGCTTTCATCCGCGAGTGCCGGAGGGCCTTGTGGGCCATTCCAGGGTCTAGTGACCTTTCTCGGCCTAGGAGGCACTTCTATCGGGGATTAGTGAAGGGCGTCGCGAAGGATCGATTGAGGGATAATCTCGGCATGACGGAGGAGGAGTATCGCTCTCATTGGTCTTGGGCGCCAGGATCGGATTGGCTCAGCAACTCTGAGTTTTCTCTGACCTGGCGACTAGCTCGTAACGCCTTGTCTCTCAATGACATGCGTTTCATAATGGGCCTGGCGGATTTGCCAGATTGTGAACGTTGCAACCTTGGCTTAAAGGAGACGTCGGCGCACGCCTTCTTCCATTGTTCGCGCGTTCGCCCGTTGTGGGATCGTTTCGGCGAGTTGACTGCTCGCATCGCGCCGCGGGAACTCGTGACCATTGATCGTGCATACGCCTGCGATAATGTGTCGCCCCCTTACACCGGAGTGAAACGGATGGTATTTCTGTCGCTTCTGGCCACGGCTCGAATGGTGATATGGACGACGCGTTTGGAGGAAGTCTTGCGGGGTGGCCGTCTTTCGCATCAGGATCTAATCCGATATTTTGAGTACCAACTCAAAATGAAGATTAGAACTGATCGGAAACGGTTGCCACCGACAGAGTTCAGCAAAAGGTGGGTAAATGTGGCGAGCCTGGTTCGCGTGACTGGGGCTAGCCTTGATTTTCTCTTTTAGATCTGGTAGTCACATCGGGTTGGATTCCTCTGGAACCCTCCCCTTTGGTTAAGGTAAGTCCCTTTTTGTGTACCTAGTTAATGTGAGTGAGTGTGATTCCTGGCCTGTTCCCCGGCTTTCGTCTTTGGTTATGGTCCAGTTCGAGATTCCCAGTTTCCGTTAATTTTTTTTTTTTTTGTCCCGTTTCATCTCGTCTGAGCCAGTATTATATTGTCCCCAGTCCAATTTCTTTTTTGCCTCTCCACTCCCTGTAGAAAGAGAATTTCTTGATTTCGTCCTCTGGGCAGAATACAGCGACCTCTTTGTTTTGAGGGTTGGTTGGGTCCAGCTAACACAATGTTTATGTTGTTATTTTTGTTTGAAATTTTATTTGGGGATTTGTGTCATGCCCCTCCCCATTTGTCATTTCATGTAGAAAATTTTTATATATTTGTGTAATTTATTGTAAATATTGTACATTGTCAAATTCTTATGTACATTGTGGGGAATTTTTTAGGTCCCCGGAATGCTTTGTGGTATTTTGGTGTACGGCAGTATGAGCGTTGATGGACAAGTTCTTTTGGTGATTGAGAAAAATTGTAGCGTGTGTCTGGGTGGCGAAAGAGATTAGCTAGGTATAAGATAGATTACTGAAGACCATCCTCTGTTTTGTTTCCCCCTCCCTTTTTGGCCGTGTGCCACAATTGTAAATTTTACAATAAATAAACAGTTAGAATCAACTTCTATTCTAGTTGATTACTGGCTGGTTGTTCCATAAGATTTTTACAGAACATTGAAGCAAACCACAGTAATTCTCTCCATATTTCGTAGGTGAGCTGCTTCTTTGTAAAACTGACTTCCAAGAGAATTATTTTCCGACCACCACAAACTTAACCAGTTAATGTCTGGGGATAAACATTATCTTCGCCACGTATCACATAAACTATGCCTATTACTCTGTAACCCACTACCTTGAGTGGTTTCCGAGACATGTACACGGTGAACAATAGTGTAAAAATAAAAAAGGGTTTTAGTAAGTTAAAGAGGATGTTATCTGCAATGGTGAAAATGAAAAACAGGTGTTGAGCATTTATATGTGCTCATTTTTTTCCTTTTCTTTTTAAATATACTTACTTCAATATATGATGTTCTATGGAGAAAGATATTGCATTTAATGTGGTCTGTTTCTCTTTGTATTATAATGGCTTCTAGAATGCTGAGTCTTTCTTTGCAGTGAGCTGGACATAATATCTAGCTGTTATTAATTTGCATTATGCTAATAGTATTTCTCAATTTAACTTTTATTTAATATAATTCTTAATAACAATTGTTGTCATGAAAAATATATAAAAACGAACTTTGGACAGTTTAAAGTTAGAAAGACAATATGAATATATTTATTTTTCATTCATTTCATTCCTAGAAGGTGGAACTGCCACTAGTCCACAGGGACATTGAGAGAAACAACTGGTTACAGAGGTATTGAAGAAAGAATAAAGTGAATGCTAGACAAAATGATTAAAGATGAAGGAAAAACTTGAAGCAATTGAAATCTGGTTCTACAGAAGGATATTGTAAATGTCAGGGATCGAGCATGTGAGCAATGATGAGGTTTTGGAAAGAATGGAAACGAAAAGGAAATTAATACTGAGCATCAGGAAGAGACAGCTAAAGTTCCTGTGACATGCAATGAGAAAGGAGGGCTTGGAGAAGCTGATACTAACAGGCCAGCTAGGTGGAAAGAGAAAAAGGGGAAAACATATTTGAATGACCTGATCAGGTAGATGATGGAACGAGGGTTGCGTGGTGTAACAGGAGAAAGCGTGCTAAGAGTCATCAGGGATAGGGAGATGTGGAAAGCCATGATCGCCAACGTCCTGAAAGAACAAGGCACATAGAAGAAGAATTCATGCTATGAGCATTCTAGTAAACCATCCTTATTCTATTCAGATCCCGTTGGAGAGAAGCAAGCTGCTGCTTCATGCCAACTGCTGCTCTGTGGAACTGACTCACAAGAAAACTTTTTCTCCAATCACACAAACTTAACCAGTTCAAATCTTGTGTTAAATGTTATCTTTCCCATATACTCACATAAACCGTGCCTATTACTCTGTAACGAACTACCTTGAATGACTTTCGGGCCTTGTACAATAGTGTAAAAATAAAGAAAAGTATTTAGAAGTTAAAAGTGATGTCATCTGTAATAATGTAAGTGAAAAACAGGTACTAAACATTTATCTGTGCTCATTTTTCTCCTTTTTTTTTTTAAATATATTCACTTCAATATACGATGTTCTGTGGAGAAAGTTATTGCATGTAATGTGGTTTGTTTATTTTGTATTTGTTGTCGATCTTCATCGCCAATTTGTTGTGTAGTCGTGGCGAAACTTCGCCGCAAAGTCGTAGTAACCGGTTTGTGCCGGACGTAAAACACGGAACAAGAAGGTAGGTTCAAAACAGTGTATGATTTCAACAAGAAATCAAGATATTCAAAGAAAGTGTTAATAATAAGTAATATAGAAATAAGTAAATCCGAAGGTATTATTACGCTGCTTATTGCCTGACTAATAGCTGTCGTCCACTGCTGTTAACTGCCTTCATTAATTGCGGTATTTAATTGCCTTCCCACTTAAGACTAAGTTTGGCACAAGGCCTTTTTAATGTGGGTAACCCGGGCCATATAGTCCGGGCAAACATTTCTGTCTAATTTTCCCCACACGAGACTTTAACCTTCGGCGGAGCCTCGACTGAGTCATTACTCTCTGCCCGAAGGCAGAGAGTTCAACAATACGCAAGGCAGTTAACTGCTTTCGTTAACTGCTTTCCGGAAGTCACTCAGGTAATCATTTATAACAAGAGGAAGAGTCCACTCCTCGTAGGAAGGTACCATAACTATTACAATGGCTTCTAGAATGCTGAGTCTTTCTTTGCAGTAAGTCTAACATAATATCTTGGTGTTATTAATTTGCCTTATGCTAACAGTATTTCTCAATTTCATTTATATTTAATATAATTTTTACTTATTTTCCCTGCTATTATTTTTTCTCGAATGTTTCACGCAACGATGCTCAAGAGCCACACTAGGTAGGTGGTTACTGAAGAAGGTTGTTGTTTGAGAATTAAGAGTTAAGAACTGCGGTTTATGAAGATATGTAAGAATGATAACAGTCAATACTAGACTTGAATAAATTAAGACTGTAGGAGTCAGGAAAGCATCCTCTCAGGAGTCAATTCAATAAAATAGAATTTGAGTTAGTTGTCAGGTTTTTAGAAAAGAAAAACTATACATAGATATTGTTATGAACTATAGCAGATGCTGACGTTATGAAATGCGACTGATTCGCAAAACGTTTTTAAAAAATTTCAGCATCTTTCGATTGCTGGAATCTATGCTACACCCATTCCAACGAACCATCCTCATTTCCTCCGAATTCCATTGCTTAGATGTGAGCAGCTTATTCGCTGTTCTAGGGAACTGACTCCCGAGAGAATTAGTTCTCAAATACTATAAACTTAACCAGTTCAAGTCTAAGGTTATACGTTATCTTCCCCACATATCGCATAAACTCCATAACCTCCTAACTCGATCGGCTTCCAGGCCTTATACAGAGTGAACATCACTGTAAAAAAAAGAAAAAAAAATACTTATTGAAAACTCCCCTGAAATAACCTTTGTTAAGGTAAATCTTTGACCTTGAAATATCGATGCAAACAATATCATATAAAATGTCTTACAAACTTTTGTGTAATTGGGTTAAAGCGCTCCGCGCGCCGAAATTGTATGCGTCTTTTTGATAGTAGTAAATATTTATAACACTTAATTATTTTCTTTTCAGAGGAGGTCTTGCCTTTTGGCGAAAATGAGAAACTTCACAAACTGTTCCGGAAGTTAGGCAGTCAAGAAAGCAGTATATAAAGTGGATCTTTTCACATTTTGAATACATTTAACTGCCATGTTGTCAGAACGAGTGCAGAGAAGCTTTTGAAGATGAGACATTTCAAAAGTGCAGCAATTAAAGGAGGAAACAGTAAAAAATTCAAAACTAAAATAAAAAAATTAATAGACAGGAAATAAAAGCAGTGGGAGTAAAAAACAAAAAGAATAAAGTTGTAGAGAAAGCACAGTGGGGGGAAGTAAAAGAGAAAAAAACACAGAAAATACTGAGGGAAGGGAAAAGAAGAAGAGAAAAAAGGACGATAAAAAAGGAAAGAAAGACCGAAAAGAAAAAGAAATTAATTTATAAACAATAAAGGGAAATAAGATATAATTATAAATTAATTATTGGTAATGAAAGATTAATTTAAAAAAATCAAAACAAAGTATAGCTAAGTAAGAAATTATAAGGTTTAAAAATATTACCAGCTAACAAATTGCAAAATGGACAGAAGATAAAAAGAAAGAAAAAAGAGAAAGAAAGGAAAAGGGGAAAAGAAATTTAAAAATAAAAAAGAAGCGAAAAAGAAAGAAAGAAAAGAAAATTAAGAAAAAACGAAGAGAACAAAGGAGACTAAAGGGGGAAAAAGAAAAGGGATGGACAGCTAAAAATTCCTGACAATGAAAAAAGAAAAAAGAATGGAAAGCAATTAAAAAGAAAATAAGAAAAAATTATATTTTTTAAAAGAAAGAAATAAAAAATGTTTTCAACAAAAGCGAAATGTGTTAAATGAAAAGAAGAAAAAAGAATGGAAAGCAATTAATAAGAAACAAAAAATTATATATTTTTAAAAGAAATAAATAAAAAATGTCTTCAACAAAAGCGAAATGTGTTAAATGAAAATAAGAAAAAAGAATAAATAAAAATAATTATTAAATAAAATATTAAAATTAAAGAAAAGGAGGAGAGTTATACGGAAAGAAAAAAAAGCCTGAATGAAATGCATTGACATAAAAGTTGAACGAAAAAAATGAATGAAAATAAATAAAGAAAAAAATAAATATTTATAAAAACAAACAATTTTTTTTTTAAAATGAGAGACTACTCGCCTAAATATTTTTAAGACAAAAATAAAAATTGATAAAAAAGAATTTCAAAGATGAAACTAAAGAAAAAAAAGTTTGGGATATAAAGAAAATAAAGAAGAAAGACAATTAAAGAGTGGAAAATGGATGATTGGAGGGAGACAAAAAATGGTAGAGATAGCAAAACAAAACAAAAAATGAAAAAAAAGTTTGAAAGCGGAAAGGTAACTTATCCAAAATCTTTTAAAGTTACGTAAAATTCTCATTTTTTTCTTACACCACCAAAGCAAAGAAATAAGACGACTTGAAATAAATTTTTATCACGCCAGTTACCTACTTATTTGCCTGACACCTCCAAAACCGCCCCTACCATATCATTCGCCGCCCACACGTTACGATTACGAATACCGCCACTACTGCTATTACAACAATTGCTTACCGGCCGACAAATTATGTATGTGACAATAGAGATGAATATCAAAACCACGTGGTAGTTTGGAAAATTAAACTGAGAAACTTTCCCGTATTTCTGGATTTTACAAATATGACTTGGTATTCAATCAATTCAACAGGTACCATTAACAGGTAACAGATTGCTATTTGACTTTTAGTTTTATTTTGAAACTTCAAAATATTTATGTAATTGCATTCGTAGAAAGTAAACTATATACTGTATATATCCACCCAATTTCAGTCAACATTTGCCAGATCTGACAAATTATAATAAAAATCACGAAGAAAATAAATAATATTTTCAATTTATATCTATGTAGATACAAAAATACAATTGTAAAATAACATATTTTTTTATCTTCAAAATACAACAAAATTAAGTAAAGGCTTAATGAAAAACTCTCCTTTGCAATAAAGGCAGGGATTTTCACTAAGTCGCTGAAAAACAACAAACTATAAAGAAAAAAGGTTTCAAACTTAATAAAAACAAAATTTTTCCATGAAAATGTTTATTCTATTATTAAGAGGAAAGATTAAAGTCCTTTTTAATTATTTCAAAAAAAATTTGAATCCTTCCTAACACGTTCAAAATTTTGGCAAAATATCTTGTTTTGATTTTCGTCAGCGGTAACCAAATCGTTACAATGTAATATTACGTAACTGTCTTTTTACGGTGAAAAACACATGAATTAAAACATTCTTGCAAAAATCAAGCAATTGTCGGATTTTAATGAGACTTTAAAGACTTATTCAGAAGTGAATTAAATGAATTTTGAAATTATTATTTTTAGAAAATTTTGGGAAAATATATATCTTTTTTACTTTTGTTGCGTAAATTCATGAAATTTCAAGAAATTAAAACTTGTAGAGAAAATTTGGTTTATTAGTTAAACGCAGGATTCATTAGGGAATATAAATCATCTATTATGTTTTCAAACAGTTGGCTCTTTTTCCAAAAATCTGCTCAATGTAGTAAAATAAAAATTGAAATAAAACTATGATAGTATTTAATTAGATAAGCTTTTAACTGCTTTTATAAATAATATGTATTAAGGATGTTATAAACGGATATTTTATGAATAATAAAATTTTAAAAGAATTAACTTTTTCTTTTTTAATTATAATAATTTATAAAATGTCAATTTAAAAAAAATCTACAAAGCCTTGTAGCAGTTAACTTATTAAGTTATAAAGTGAAAACTACATTTAATAAACTTGAATTAAAAAGTTAAACACCAATCGTCTAAACATCGTAGTTTTAAAATAATTTTTAATTTATTTTTTGTGTATTTGAAATATTTTTTAGTATAGTATTTTCTGTTACATTAAAAAGTCATGGTTTCCCAACATCTGGCTGTCATCACATATCAATTGCTTACGGCAAAGGTAAAAATTTTCAACGCTCTGTGATTAAGAAATAGATCTATCCTAAATTACATGCTATAAATGAACAATACTTGAATTAATTTAATTTTATATTTGATAATTTTCCAAAAACTAATGAGTCAAATAAGTATATTCTATTTTTGCAAGATTTTAAAACCGAGAATTAACTTTTGTTTACAAATGTGCTGATCGACCAAAAATAAACGAAAAATCTCAACATTTTTAGAATCTCAAAATTTTAGATTCCAATTAATATAATCTCTGTTTGAAATATACGTGGGTATTTTACTTACTGGAAATAGTAAATTTAATCATTTAGCTTTCAATTAAAACTAAAATAAAACTTTCAAGAAACCTTTTTATTTTTAAAGATACAGTTTAAAGTTGGTTATCGAAAACAATTGGTGGTGCCTAAATAAAGATCAGTTACTAAACCTAATCCACCGTAAGTTACTTATTTCCATTTTTATTGATTCAAATTAACAAATAGATCTTACTTGTTTTTATCCCCACCCCTTCGTTTTCATATAATTTTAAACAAACAATCAATATTATTTCCTTTTTATAAGAGTTTGCGATGCGATTTAAATGGGATTATAAACATGTGTGCTTCATCAAAGGGCATTTTTTATAAAGTACGTTCGGACATTTTAAACCTTAAAATCGTTTTCCCTAATGAATATCAATCACGTTAAAAAGTTCGGGACATATAAATAAAATTTAACAAATGTAATTATTTATTTGCTGTCTAGTGTCTTTCCCTGGTTACCTCCCGGCTTCAGAAATCAGTGGGCATCAAAATTTAATTTTAATTTCATATTTCAAACTATGAGTGATTTTTTTATTGTTTTATTTTCGAAAATCTATGTTAATATCGTTCGGAAATAAGGAAAAAAGATTAACGAATTAGTCGGCATTTTTATCTCATAATCCCGCTTGCTGATACCGTGTATATCGGCTCGGAACGAGAAATCGGATAGCCGAGCTCAAATTCTACTCGAATTTGTTGCATTCACTTAATAGCAAATACTCTTGGGAATGATATTAATCCACAGATTATCCCCCAGCTATGGGTTAAATAACAAGACTGATTGGGTTTTATAGCCTTGGTTGACAACCAGCCTACTTCAGAAAGTAATAGCAAACTATTGCGGTAAAATCTTCTGTCCATTCAGTCATGTCTATTTCAAAACATGATCACCCAAGCGTGTACTATACGAAAATCTGCTCCGAAGAGAAATATAAAAAATGCAATAAAACTTTGATATAATTTAATTTGATAAGCTTTTAATTGCTGGAATAAATAATAAAAATTTCGCCCGATTCACACTCCACCCATATCTATTGAACAGGTGAAGAGGCTCATCCCTTGTTCCCTGTTTAGGATACGGTTTCCGGTTTTCTCTTTTCTAATCTTCTCATTTTGTATTTTTTTTTCTTTCAATTGGAGTAGATAGACTAAACTATCGTCCGGTTCACACTCCACCCACATCTATTGAACAGGTGAAGAGACTCATCCCTTGTTTCCTATTTAGGATGCGGTTTCCGGTTTTCTCTTTTCTAATCTTCTCACTCTTATGTAGCCCCCTAAACTAACTAAAATTTCATCAAATACTGGATAATTGCTGAAAACTGTGTGAAATTTTTAATTTTAGCATAGCTAAAAATTAAAAAAAAAACGATTTATATGAATAAGATTTATACCAAATTCGTCTTCCATACCTTTGCTCGGCTGCTGTAAATCATTCATTATTGCCTCCTGATAAGGTGTTGACAGCTGTGACAACAAGGCTACCGTAATTGAGGAATGCTTTTTGAAAGATTTTTCAAGCAGTAAGCAAAGAATTCTTGTTTCAAGTCAACCTAAAGTAAGTTTAAATTGGTAATTTGATGAAAAGAATGTGTGAGAGAGATGTATTTTATTTTTGTAAGATTTTTTAAAACCGAGAATTGGCTTCTGTTTAAAATCGATGAAAAATGGCGGTAATTTTGAAAGTTTTGAAATCTTTTTTAAAATTTAGAAATGTTTTTTTTTCTGATCAATATAATTTCTGTTTAAGATACACCATGGTATTTTGCTTACTGAAATTAGTAAATATAATCCGTTGGCTTTCAATTAAGGCTAATTTTAAAGCTTGAAGATAACGTATTTATTATTAAAATTTCAGTTTAAATTTAGGTATAGAAAATGACTGGGGTACCTAATATATATATATATATATATATATATATATATATATATATATATATATATACGACTGACACCAAATCGGTCGAGTTTCGGTCCCAGCCAAAAGCAAGTGGATGTGTCTAGCCACACTGATGAGCTGTGATACAGCGAAACAGGGTTGTATGTTGATGACTAAATATATATATAATGTCTGTGTTTGTGCGTGGATGGAGATAGTTTTAAAGTATGCGATATTTATGGAAGAAAATACATGGAGAGTGTTATCATTAAATAATGACTATCTATTATTTCTTTAATGTCTAAATGCAATTGTCATGTCATTGATTTTGTTTTAAGTATGAAACAGATTGGCATAATCCACTGTTATAACCTATGTACCCATAGCTTATATGTTTGCACATATAGTATGCTTAAATATATAAATGAATATAAAAAAATTCAACCGATACTGGTCTCAGTTTAGGATTAGAACTATAATGGTTGTTATTTTCTTTTTATTTTTTGTTAAACTGAATTTATATCTCGCCTTAGTAAAATATATAAAGGTAAATACAACCATAAACCCGATAATTTTAATTTAAAATTATTAAATTGTCGTTGGATTAAATAAAGATTTTATTATATATATATATATATATATATATATATATATATATATATATATATATATATAATCTTTAAAATGATGAAAAATAAAAACTCTCTGAAATAATTTTAGTACCCAAAACTTATTTCAGAAATGAAATCAGCGGGCGAAACAAGCTATATATTCATGAAATGACAATGATGTTTTATAACTAAGATTCATAATATGGCAGATGCATGAAAAAATGTCATTATGAAAGTTCGGAATAATTTAGAATAATATTAATTACCTGGCTATCGTATTTTAAAAATAATTTCATTTTTTTTTTTGTATGTATTAGAATTTTTTGTATGATAATTTTATGTGCACATTAAAATGTCATTAGTTTCACGGTTTCTTCCCCTTACAGGAAAAAATTGTACAAATGTTACTTCTGATCGCCATATACTTATCTTAATCTAACATCTGACGAGCTCTCATCGCATATATTTAACTTTTCAATTGTGGATTCGTAAATTATAGTCTTCACTTAATAACTTAAAAACCTAACGTCTATAAGTCTTTGAGATATTTTAAAAATACTTTTGAAACTTTATGAATTATTATAGATAAAAAATAAAATTATTTAAAAATTTTATTATTAATCGATTTTTTCTTCAGACTATAATGTTCCCAATTTATACTATTTATTAAAGCAATTAAAAGCTTTTCTAATAAAATAATGCTATAGTTTATTGCATTTTTATTTAAATATTTATGCTTGTGTATATATATCTGTATATATATATATATATATATATATATATATATATATATGCATATGGATGTATGTGTATTTATATATGTATATATATGTATGTGTACATATAAATGTATGTTTAGATATGTGTATGTGTATATAAAAATGTATACATATGTATGTGAATATATATGTATATATGTATGTGAAAATGCATATTTATACATATGTATGTGAATATTTATGTATATACATGTATGCGTATTAGCATATATGCAAGTATAGGTATGTGTATATATATATGTATGTGTATTAGCATATATGCAAATATGTGTATGTGTGTATATATCTATGTATATATATGAATGTGTGTATATGCAATGCTATGTGTATATATGGAGGTGCATATATATATATAAAATGTATGTGTTTATATATGTGTATATATGTATGTGTATATGTATTTTATATATGTGCATATACATGTACATATATATATGTATACATGTATATATAAGTATGTGTACATGTATATATATGTATGTGCATATATATGTATATATATATGCATGTGCATATATATGTCTATATATGTATGTGCATATATATGTCTATATATGTATGTGCATATATATATATATATATATATATATAATAAAATCGACTCTGTACATATCCAAATCTTAAAATCTTACACAAGTAATTTTTTAGGACCACGAATAACCGGCAGAATCTAACTCCGTTATTGTCCGCCGCTATAAAGCTTTGGACAATGAGGGGAAAAAAAAGAAAACTGCGGAGCACCGACAATACATACAGTACTTCACAGCAAAGAAAAAAACCCTCAAACGGAACGAACCACAAAGAAAGAAAAGTGCTCGATACAAAACTAACCAAAAAGGATTAACCAAGAGGCAGTGACGTAGAGCAAAAATACACGAGAAAAAATCGCAAGATCGCCAAGACCTAGCGCGGTTTCGCACAACGGCTCGTCAGGGCTATATATATATATACATATATATATATATATATATATATTCTAAACATACGCTGTTAAATATAAGAGACAATGAATGTCTATTATGTTTAATCATGAGCCGTTCTAAACGTCGTATTTTTGCTTTAATTTCAGTTGAAAATAAAGACAAAAATTCTCCAAAATTTGGATAATTATTTATTGGTTTTCTTCTAAGCTTTCGGCTCACATGAGCCATCTTCAGAGAGGTTGTTTAAACTGAAATATTATAAAATCCACCATCACCGACGATATTATTTTGTGTTGACATAAAACTCCGCTTGGCAAAAGCAATAGTTACCAAAAATAATAAACGCAGTTCTTAAGTTTGCGATGCGGTTTTATGAGGTCACACCGCGGGATAGCGCGAAATGACAACAAAACCATGTAGTCAAATGCAATGTAATATGTTATTTCCTGTTTTAAAGTTGATTTTATTGAGTGTTGGTTGTTTTGATTTGATGTACATGGCCTCCAATAAATATATGTATATACGTATGTGTGCATATATGTCTATATATATATATATATATATATATATATATATATATGTATGGAATAATAATATATATATGCATATATAGAAAAACAGAAGATCAGAGAGAGAGAGAGAGAGAGAGAGATTCATGTCTCAATATTAAAAGAATAGTCTTAGATTACTAATCTAAAAGTTTTCTTCTAACATCGTGTCAGTCTCTCTGCTCTTTCGTTTTTCTATGTCTGGACAATAAATTTAATTTTTGTTTCTTTCTTAATGCCACCCACTTTTTTATATATGAATATGAAAATACATATATATATATATATATATATATATATGTGTGTGTGTGTGTGTGTGTGTGTGCGTGTGTGTGTGTGTGACTATATATATATTCATATGTGTCTATATTCATATTTAAATACTCATTTATACATATATATATATATATATATATCGTGTATGGCATATTCTGTTTCTGCTGCTGTAACAAAAATCGTCTTGACGAATGAATCACAACACAGAACAACGAGTATATAAAAATATAATCTTATATTTTTATTTTCTTTGGTGACGGTTGTGCGTAAAGTGTTATTCAGGAGAGTATCACGCACATAAGAGGGAGTTGTCGGGAATGATCTCTTTGTTTGTTGTCGGTCTTCTCATGCGTCTCGGCTCTGTTCTGCCTTTGTCCCGGAAGATCTCACTCTTATAAAAGTTTAAATTTCTCAAATTCCGCTTAACTGCGTTATCTATGGCTAGGCACGGCTATTATTTATTTTCGCTGATTATTGATTTTGTTTGCCATTGTTCATATTTTCTGATTGTGAAAACGGCTGTCATGACGCAAATACACTTTTGTTTGACATTGTTTCTAACGCCAAACACATTTTTGTCTGTCACTGTTTATATGCTTTTGATGCCAGCTGCCTTTGACCGAAATCATAATTTTGTGTGTCATAGAATTATATTATACATCAACATTACATTGTTGAATAGTGGAAATGGAGTATTGAAAGTATTTATAAGTAGAAAGGTGCTCACTCGTTTTCCAATCGCACGCGGCACATGAAAACTTTGAAATTACTTTCATTTTTCAAAATCCTCCTCAAAATAAATTACGTTCACTCAAATCATAAGTTAAAATTAACAACAGCTAAAACATAACACCCTAGAGAAAAGTCACAGATGTGGCTGAAAGCACCTGGAAAAATAATTACCGAACATTTCTACATTCCTTATCTCTAGCAAGAGGGAAGCTTGTTAGAATAATGGAAAATGAATTAAATAATTAATACAATTCTCCTTGTTTGTCGTTTTCAATTAAATATTCTTAAAAGAAAGGTTGCTTCCCAAATATGCATTAACGTATATATATATATATATATATATATATATATATAGATAGATAGATAGATAGATAGATAGATAGATATGAACAGACTGAGATAGATAGATAGATAGATAGATAGATAGATATGAACAGACTGAGATAGATAGATAGATAGATAGATAGATAGATAGAATAGATATGACAGACTGAGATAGATAGATAGATAGATAGATAGATAGATAGATAGATAGATAGATAGATATGAACAGACTGAGATAGATAGATAGATAGATATGAACAGACTGAGATAGATAGATAGATAGATAGATAGATAGATAGATAGATAGATAGATATGAACAGACTAAGATAGATAGATAGATAGATAGATAGATAGATAGATAGATATGATATGAACAGACTAAGATAGATAGATAGATAGATAGATAGATAGATAGATAAGAACAGAGGCATAGATAGATAGATAGATAGATAGATAGATAGATTTTAAAAACAGAAATAGGGTTGTTCCAACGAGAAGCAAATAATATAAATAATAATAATAACAACGAATAAATGTACACTTTAAAAAATCGTTCACATCTACTCGCACTTTTTGTTATATATATACATATATATATATATATATATATATATATATATATAAATATATCTGTATAATTATAAATACACACACACATACACATATATATATATATGTGTGTGTGTGTGTGTGTGTGTGTGTGTGTGTGTGTGTGTGTGTGTTTATAATTATACAGATATATTTATAATGATATATATTAATAACAGAAATAGGGTTGTTCCAACGAGAGAAATTTGTATTGAATAAAAAGTGCGAGAAGCCGTGAATGTTTTGCTTAATGTGTAGATTTATTATTATTATTATTATTATTATTATTATTATTATTATTATTACTTGCTTTTTGTATAATACATTAAGTGTTTATAATGTTTTTTTTTGACGCTACACGTGTTTCGAGTCTAAATTTGACTTTCTTAAAGGGAATAAATTTGTGACTTCACATAAGCAAACAGATCTCGATATGTGAAGTTACAGGCTTATTCGCCTGAAGAGAGTCAACTTTAGACTCGAAACACGTATAGCGTCACAAAAATCATTATAAACACTTAATGTATTATACAAAAAGCAAGTAATATAAATAATAATAATAATAATAGCAACAATAAATCAACACTTTAAACAAAACATTCACGGTTTCTCGCACTTTTCATTCTATAATGATATATATATATGTATATATTTTTAATCATATCATCCCGAGCAAGACGGTAACGCCACTGATGTGCAGGGGGCTACGCAAGAGTGAAAAGATTTGGAAAAGAGAAAGCCGGAAAACACATACTAAACAGGGAAAAAGGGATGGGCCGTTACACCTGTACAATAGACGTGGGTGGAGTGTGAACCGGGCGATTGTTTAGTCTATCTACTCCAATTGAAAAAAAGATAAAAAGTAAAAAGAAAAAGAAAAGTGAAAAGATTGGAAAAGAGAAAGCCGGAAACCACATCCTAAACAGGGAACAAGGGATGAGCCTCTACACCTGTACAATATATATATATATATATATATATATATATATATATATATCTTCGCATATATATAAATAGTTAAACAAAAATGTATCTTATTCTACGATGGATGTCTGTGAACTAGAAAAAATAACCATGGTTTGTGCGTTTTTTATGGGAGCATATGATTTTGCAGAGGCCTGTGGTTTAGTCGAACTTTTGCGATGGAATCTTAGGTACATCTTTGATTTGAATAACACATGACTTTACCAAGACAACAGACTAATCTTCCCCCGTAAAAGAAATCCACGCAAAACGGACAGGCTTAGAAAAGATCTAATTTGTTCAAAGACAACGATCTAAATTTAACCACCTCCACTGACGCCCTAGTCGTAAACTTCTTAGATGTCACCTTCGTCCTGAACAATTGTCTGTACAAACCGTACGCTAAAGATTCACACAATAACAAATAGATCAATAAGGAATCGAATCACTTTCACAGGAACATCTGTAACTTATAAATATTTCATTTAAGTGCCAACTCTAGCAATAAGGAAGTTTTTAACATCGCCAAAATTAAATACATTAATACTTTAGGAAAAAAGTAAACTTAACACAAGTTTAGAATACTCTGTTGAAAAACGTAGGCAGAAATGAGCAGAAACTAAGTAAATGTATCATTATTTAGTTTAACCCATCCTTCAGCCGTAATGTCCAGACAAACATTGGAAAATTCTTCCTAAATTTAATTCACAAACATTTCTACCATTCACGTACACAAAAAGATTTTCAGCAAAATATATTAAAGTTAGTTATAGTTGCGTTAAGAACATAGATAAATATATTTTACAACGTAATAATACGATATCAAATAAATACTTGGTCCACATGAATAAGTTACCCTACTACTAACAGTAATGACCCTTTTAAAAATAATTGCAACAACCATAAAAATAAAAACTACCCATTGAATGGCCAGTGTATATCCAAAAGCATATAGAGCACGCTTTCATTCGGATGATGATGATGTCAAATTCTATTTTGGAGCAACTGCTAACATGTGGAAATTTCGCTTTCATAATCACATATCTTTAAACAACAGTAAATACAGCAAAAGCATTACTTTATTCGTATATTATTAGAAATTAAAAGCAACAGCAACACAATTATTACCTGGAATATCGTCGCTAAATCAATTCTTATAGTAGAAAAAGAAGCAAATGTAACTTATGCCATTTAGAAAAAAACTTATAATCTTAACCCATATCGATAGCCCTAACCTACTTAACAAAAAAGTGAATTAATGACCACATGTCATAAAAAAAATACTTAAAATCTGATTGATACAGGTTTCTCTATACGCTTGTTTTTTTCTTTCTCCCACCCTTACTTTCCATTATTTTCTTTCTTTCTTTCTTTCTTTCTTTCTTTCTTTCTTTTCCTCCGGGAATATTAATAATTATGAATTATGCTCCTTTGATTTCATCTCCCTGCATTTTAATGACTTTTCAAACCTAAAATTTTAATTTTAATTTTTTTGTTTCCATGTAATTTTTATCTATGTAAATTTCACTCTTGATAAATTATAAATCTAACGCCCATGAACATCAAAGCTCAGTTTATACTACATTTTGCACTGTTTTATTAACACCTGAATTTTTATACATGTGTGTATTCCCATATGTATATTTATTAATTTTCACACACACACACACACACACACACACACACACACACACACACACACACACACACACACACACACACACATTGACAGCAGAGGTACACTTTTATTTATGCAAATGAGATTATTCATATTTGGCTCATGATAATTACATAATGATTATTTTTTTGCACGACTCTTTAAATACTTGACCCCAAAATTCTCCCTTTACATATATTGGCGCATACAAATACACACATTTATAATCCACGCTCAAGTTTTGAAATTCTCAAAATATTTTACTTGGGTTGAATTAAAAAATATTTTACTTAGTTTGAATTAACAAAAAAAAACTTCTCAAAATGTTTTACTTGGGTTGAATTAAAAAATATTTTACTTAGTCTGAATAAACAAAAAAAACAAAAAAAAAAAACAGGGCCGAAAGGAGTTTTTTAATTAAATCTACTTACCATCTGTCATCTGTATTGTCCAGCAACCACAGATTTCATTTGAAGTGTAGATGAAGCATTAAGTTGACAATCAACAATGTAGTTCATCGACTCACAGTTATACGTAAATAAACAAAATCATTAAAGTAAACTTCAAACGTGTTTTTAGGTTCAAAATTTTTAAAAAATCCCTTCATGTCAAATGTTCTAAGTGACTAAAAAGCAAGTTAATTTATTTTCAGGTATGGCTCGTACAATTTTTCATTGTTTGTCTTTTTTAATTAATTCAAACACAATATTCACGAAAAGTAAGTTAGCTAAATAAACGAAAAAGACAAAAGACAAACTGAATCAGTCTTTAATTGCTTACATAACTTAAGCATTACAAATAGATAATCCGGCGTGATGATAGACTCGCTCCCTGAAAACATTGGTACATCGTTCTTCATATCACTGCTAATAAAACCAATTGCAACATCACTAAACTTATCAACATTATTCTAATGAATAGAGCTCGGAGCATTGTTAGATTGTTACAGTTGTCAGCTACCTGAGTGTGCGATACTAATTCGCAAATATCTGTACCTAACTTTTAGAGATTACACAAAGAGATTAGAACCGGTTTGGCACGAATTTTTTCATCAGTTTGAAAAGCTGAAGCTTGTATCACGTATGGTTCTTAACTAACTGAAGCATTTACAAGCCAGAGAAACGTTCTTGTACAATGTGGAAGACTATTTTATTGACTGATTTGGTTTTTTATAGGGTAAATAAATGTAGACAACGAACTAATTTATATAAAAACCAATATTTTTCACAGTCATGTAAACTATTCCGTAGAATAATCAGTAACGTCAACAAAACGAAAAAAAAATAAATTAAAAAAGAAAAACTGACATTGGTTGGAAGGGTTTATAAGCAACTTTATAGATAGCTAATCAAACTGTTAGTCAAGGGAATTCTACTCAGGGTACATAATTAATTTCAAAACAATAAATTATTCTCAACAAAAGTTTGCAGACAATATTTTTAGAACGGAATATTTTAGTTTTATATGCATGTTCTTCTCTCTTGATGTGTTTGATCCCTTTTTTTTGCATGATTCGAATTCCAAATCAAATAGAATCTTTTTTTTTTAATTTGTGAACATTACAAAAAATCCAAATTAAAATCAGACGTAAATAAAGTAAATTCTGGTGGTACAAAAGTTCAACGAAACGAAATACAATCAGCCTTTTCTTCGTTTTTTATATATTTGATAATTTAACATCAATAGCGAAACTACTCTAAGATGAGAAGAACAACCTGTATTTTTTGTCAACGAAAATAGCCTTAATAACAGTCACTACACAGCTGTCATTATTTCTAATTTTTTAGATTATATTTTTAGTGAACACACGTTTGAGAAGAAGCTACCTTTTATTATCAGTGTGAATGTTGTCTGACTATTGGATAGTCATAAAAAACAAAAGTGCGTTCATCTTTGTATGGGGAACCACTGTCTGACTCAATGTGTTTTCTGATCAATGATTTCTTACGTAGGCTTGAGTCAGTTAAGTGCCATACGTGATATACGCTTGGGCGATCGTGGATCGAAAGAGACATGACTGACAGGCCAGAAGATTATCCCTCAGTAGGTTGCCATTACTTTCTGCAGTAGACTGGTTGCCAGCCAAGGCTATAGAACCTAATTTTTTCTGTTATTTAACCCAAAACTGGGGGAAGACACGGATTAATACTTTTTCCAAGTGTATTTGCGCGTAAGTGAATGCAAGATATTCAACAGGAGTTCGAACTCGGCTCCCCGATTTCTCGTTCCGAGACGATATCAACTGCACCACAAAGCACATCCAGCGTTGAGTAATTTTTTTAAAATGGGACCTGAAGTTTTTCTAATGAAAATAGGTGGCCTTTGATATTCTATTTTTTTCACTAGCGTAAAATTATGAAGACACAAACTTTGTGTTGGAAGTTCAACTTGAAAGAACTGATGGACACCCGGCGCAGGGCAGCCATTTGTCAGGATTTATATTTTCTATTGTATTTTGATTTTGTGTGTAAAATATGTTGCCTTTTACATGGAATTTTGACTTGTGCTTGTGTGGGCTTGAAAAACTTTTGACACCAAAAACTGGTCCATAAGGAAAAAAGGTTGAGAAACGCTCACAATCACAAAGAGCTTCACAACTCACGAAGTTTCGACTACAGTTTTGTCGGATGTACATCTTCTGTCCATATCTGCCTGAAAGCCTGGATATATTAGGTTTGTTTTCGTATCTAAAGCAACAACAAAATAATTATAAGGAATTAATAAGTAATTTCTTCCAATAAATAAAATCTTTTTTTTAACATGACTGATTGCCCAAGTCTGGAAATTTAATTCATCCTGTTTAAAAAAATTTCAGTGTACGTAGCTTCCCTGTGCTTCCTCTGTAAATACTTTCACGGATTCTGCTCCGATGAACTTAGGTCACTGGTGCCCCCTAGGTACGGATTTGCGCGAGATACTAGATTAGCAACTAGGTCCCACCTTTTTACAGTGAAACCAATAAAATGTAACCGCAATTTCTACTCCAATAGCTTCTTTTTTCGCACTTCCCGCCTGTAGGGTTCCCTTCCACATACTTGCTTCCCCGGCAGCTACAATCTCCAGGAGTTTAAATGTAAGGTCAATAGACACCTCCTAACACACTAACTCGCATCTATCCTCTCAAACACTCTTCCCATCTACATCCCTACCCGTCTATCACCCTCCTTCTGACATTTTCTATATCTAACCACTCTTTCTGACCACCTTCCTCTATGTAACCCTCTGCGCAAAAGTGGCAGTGGAATGCCTTACTTGGGGTGAAATGATTAAAAACATCCACAAGAAAAATGATCTGCAGTAATAAAAAAATAAGTCAGATTAAAAATAAAACTTCTATTATTCCTTAGAAGATGACATTCTGTTGCTGCTAAATTCAGATGTAAAACTAAAATATTAAATAAGGAAGTTGATAAAAATAAAGAAATGCTAACTATTAACATAAGAACTTAGACGAACCGCCTGATCCTTCCATTGGCTTATTTGCTTTTTTTTTTTTGCTTTTTTTTATAATGTAGAATCTTTGGTTTCGCAGACGGTGTTTTATCTTTTGCTAGTTTAAATATTTTTGTTTTACCAATGTTGAATTCTTTTGTCTAGTTTAATCTTTTTGTTTCAGATTATTTTCAAAAGTTTGTAGCTAAAATAGATAAATGTTGAATTTAAATTTTAATATTGAGTTTTTTACATGTAAAAGTTTGCATAGGCTAGTATTTCTATACACTTCCCTGTTGCTGTTTTTTACTGTCTCACTCTCTCACTCTCTATTGTATGGCTCCTTTTATATATATATATATTGTATGGCTCCTTTTATATATATATATATATATATAGATAGATAGATAGATAGATAGATAGATAGATAGATAGATAGATATACACGGGTTCTTTTTTAATTTAAGATTAGTAGCTGCCGAGTCGCCAGAAGAGCGAAAAATGGTATATTAATATTGTTTTTGAAGTATTTTTAAAAATCGAAGAAAATGTTAATTTTATCCATTTTTTTAATCTACTGGCAACGAAATACTCATCTGGGAAATCGACATTATCTTTCTCTATAAGATTGGTCCTTCGAACTTATACTAGATACGTACTTAATATTTACGTTCTTTTATTCTTCCCTACTTTCTACGCGTTTGGAATTTTTTTCTGTCTGTCTATATCACGGGATATTAGCAACCCGGTAGGACAAAAGATTAAGCCTACGAAAGGCGGATGAACTCTTAAGGAATCAACGGCCAGCTGACTAGAGATGGTGTCTCGATAAAACAAGCAATGGGAAATCATTACACTATTTTTCTCGCGTATATTCATGGACTTGTACAACAATATGACAAATCTTAACGACGTAAAGAGGGTTAAACCTAAGGACACTGGCTCCTCGCCCGGTAAGGAACGACATGAGCAATAAGTGTCATCGGACTCTCATCCTGCAACTGTTAGCGTTAATGGCGTAAAGGGGACACATTTTATCAGGATTTATTCCTAGTCCGGAATGAAAGGACATGAGCAAAAGGTGTCATCGAACCATTATTCTGCGATTGTTCACAACAAAGATAAAACTTTGGACGTGGAATATCAAAACCATGAACAACTGTGGACAGCAGAAAAACATGAAACAGGAGATGACTAGATTAATGAAAACATTTTAGGTATATATGAAACGAGATGGCCAATCAATGGAGACTTCGTCAGTGACGACAACAGAATTATTTACGCAAGAGGTGAAAATAATGAAATGGATAGATACACAAGGAAATGTGTTATAGGATACTGCCAGATATCTGAAAAAATTCTAGTGGTTAATCTGAAAATGAGGCCTCTCAATATATCGGTAATAGTGGCATATGCACTACAGCTCAAATTACAGAAGAAGAAATCCAGTCCTTCTATTCCATGCTTGATTTATGCCAAGGCAGAGTGCAAATCCCAAGACATCAGAATCATGGGAGTTCTCAATGCCAATGTCGGCCAAGTGAGAGAAGGCGAAACGGTCAGCAATTGCAGACTGGGATACCTAGATGACCGTGGTGAGAAACGGGTCCAATAATGCACAGCAAATGACTAGATAATAACTAACAACTGGTTCCAAGAGCACTCAAGAAAACTATGTACATGAAAAAGTCCAGGAGAAGAAATTAAAAACCAAATTGCTTCTGTTACTATCAACAAGAGATTAAAAAACGCAGTCCTTCACTGCAAACCCTGTCCAGGTGCTAACTGTGGAATTGACCACATACCAGTTTTATGCAAACTAAGAATAAAATTGCTTTATTGATTATGCGAAGGCGTTTGACAAAATACGCCCCAAAGAACTGATGGAGATGCTCGGCACCCTGGACATATTTGGAAAAGACTTGAGAGTAATAAAGAATCTTTACTGGCAGCAAACCGCTTGCATACGGACAGGTAATGTATTGAGTAGATATACAATGATAGAAAGGGGTGTAAGACAAGGATGTGACTTTTCACCGGATCTGTTCAACTTGTACAGCGAGAATATTTTGAGGATCCTAGAAGTTATGCCTGGATTCGTAATCGGAGGTTACAATTTAAGCAACCTAAGGTACGCAGATGATACAGTGCTGATAGCAGACATAGAAAGAAAATTACAAGACCTCCTACAGAAGGTAGCTGAAGAAAGTAACAAGAAAGGACCAGAAATAAACTTCACGAAAACTGAATCAGTAAAAAGGGCAGCCCAAAATGCCAAATACAGGTCGGGGATACCGGAATCAAGCAAGTACAAAAATTGAAATACCTGGGAAGCGTTA
This sequence comes from Ascarosepion bandense, assembly GCA_037127315.1. Classification (NCBI taxonomy): domain Eukaryota; kingdom Metazoa; phylum Mollusca; class Cephalopoda; order Sepiida; family Sepiidae; genus Ascarosepion; species Ascarosepion bandense. Next base: position 434,449 of record JBBBDQ010001704.1, on the reverse strand, counting down.
TAACAGAAGACGGAAAGTGCAACACAGAGATCCGAAGGCGAATTGGCATGGCGAATGAAGCATTCCAGAAGTTGAGTAAGGTATTAAGAAACAGGACAATTTCGCTAGAAACTAGGAAGAGAGTACTAGATTGCTACGTGATGTCCGTCCTTCAATATGGTAGTGAATGCTAGACAATACCTTCAAAGATTAAGGAAAAACTTGAAGAAACTGAAATGTGGTTCTACAGAAGGATGCTGCGAATCTCATGGATCGAGCATGTGAGCAATGATGAGGTTTTGGAAAGGATGGAAACGAAAAGGAAATTAATACTGAGTCTCAGGAAGGGACATCTGAAGTTCCTGGGACATGCAATAAGGAAAGACGGCTGAGAAAATCTGATACTAACAGGCCAGATAGAGGGAAAAAGAGACAGGGAAAAGCAACGGATAACAGATTTGAAGGACCTTATCAGTGGATGACAGAACGAGGATTGCACGGTGTAACAGGAGAAGGCGTGCTCAGAGCCACCAGGGATAAGGAAACGTGGAAATCCATGATCGTCTACGACTTGAAGGGACAGGACACATAGAAGAAGAAGAATAAAATTAAGGTGACTAAAGACACCTAACACAGTCCTAAGACTGCAGTACAATAGACTCGCGAATGAACCGAACCTGCAGGAAATGTATATGGATAGCGTGAAAACGAAATACGAAGAACGAATTGGAAACGTAAGCTCAAAATGAGACGCAATAAGAGTGGCAGTAGTGACATCGGTAAACGACATCATATCAAAGAAGCACGACGGAAGAAAAATGAGTGGATCACTGGAAAGACTGTTAAAGTGATGCGAAAGAGTCAAAAAACGATGCCAAGATATGGAACGGAATACAAGAAACTACACAGGGGAATAAGTAGAAAATGCAGAAAGATGTCTTAACGACAAATATGCAGCAGTAGACAGACTAAACACGAAAAATAATGGCGATATGCATATAAAAATAAAGGCACGAACAGGACAAAAGAACTGCTCAGCAACCGGATGTATAAAAGCGAAAGACGGTACAATCATACTATAAAAAGAAAGATATTCAGAGATAGAATGAATATATTGCTGATCTCTTTCCACAACAAGAGAGAGAGCAAACAACAATACACAAAAATACGGATGGACCAGAAATATTAAAAACCGAAGTGGAATCAACATTGGACAGATTGAACAGGAACAAAGCAGGACCTGATGGGATTGTAATAGAGATATTGATGCCCTTAGAATGTTTTAGCCTAGACAGGCTCACACAAATAGGAAACGAAATTTACAACAGCGGCAATATACAAGAGGACTTAAGCAGATCAATTTTCATAGCACTACATAAAAAGCCAGGTGCAAATGAATGTGAACTGCACCAAAATTTCAGCCACATAACAAAACTCATCATCCGGGTTCTGATGAACAGAGTACACAGCAGATTTTTTTAAAGCATTTCACCCCAAGCAAGGCATTCCGCTGCCACTATAACGCAGGGGGTTACATAGGGGAAGGTGCTGAGAGAGCGATTAGATATAGGAAATGTCAGAAGGAGGATGATAAACGAGTAAGGAGGTACATATGAAGAATGTTTGAGAGAATGGGTGCGAGTTAGTTTGTTAGGAGGTGTCTATTGACCTTACATTTAAACTCCTGGAGATTGTAGCTGTCGGGGAAGCAAGTATGTGGAAGGGAATTCCACAGGCGGGAAGTGCGAGAAAAGAAGCTCTTGTAGTAGAAATTGCGGTTACATTTTATCGGTTTCATTGTAAAAGGGTGGGACCTAGTTGCTAATCTAGTATCTCGTGCAAATTTGTACCTAGGGGGCACCAGTGATCTAAGTTCATCGGAGCAGAAGCCGTGAAAGTATTTATAGAAGAGGCACAGGACCAGAGATAGAACAAGAACAATATGGCTTTGTTAAAGACACCAGAACGAGCAAAAGTAAGACAAGGATGTGTTTTCTCACCGGACCTATTCAACTTATACAGCGTAACAATCTGAGATAAATAAAAACCTTGCCAGGATTTATCATAATGTCAACAATGTAAGATACGCAGTTGACACAGTGGTGATAGCAGACACAGAAAGGAGAATGCATGACCTCCTACAGAAGGTAGCAAATTAAAGCAAGTAGAAAGGACTGAGCATAAACTTCAAGAAAACTGAATATATGGTCATCAGCAAAAAGAAAAGCCCAAAATGTTAACTACTAGTAGGAAAAACTACAATAAAACAAGTAATGAAATTTAAATACCCGGGAAGCGTGCTAACAGAGAATGGAAAGTGCGATATTGAGATCTAAAGACGCATTGGCATGGCCAAAGACGACTTTCAAAAGCTAAGCAGTGTACTGAAAGACAGGAAAATCTCCTTGGAATCAAACAAAAAAGAGTGCTGGATTGCTATGTGATATCTCATGATTGCTATGTGATATCTCATTGGAAACAAAAAAATAAAGAGTGCTGGTTTGCTATGTGATATCTCATGATTGCTATGTGATATCTCATTGGAAACAAAAAAATAAAGAGTGCTGGTTTGCTATGTGATATCTGTTCTTCTGTATGGCAGTGGGTGTTAGTCGATCTCCTCAAGGATGAAGGATAGGTTTGAGGCAGCAGAAATGTGGTTTTTGACCAGGTGACTAATGACGAGGTGGTGGAGAGAATAGAAACGAGGCAAAAACCCATACTTAACATAAGGAAGAGCATTCATAGGCCTGAGTAAATGGATGGCAGAACGGGGTTTGGGAGAGATACCAAGAAGAAAAATTTTGAGAGCGACAAGAGACAGAGTCAAGTGGAAGTCCATGATTGCTTACGTCCTGAAGGGACACGACACACGAAGAAGAAGAATTACAGACACTAATCAATTCTGATTTGGTTAAGCTCTCTCAGCGCCACAAGGTTTCCTTTCAGATAAGCATTATGAGTTTTGCTTCTGGGAGTCAACTGCAGATCTATTAACGATTATTATACAGGGTATCCATAAAGTTTGTGTGCACTTTAAAAAATTTATAACTTTATTTGTATTTGTGATAAAAAATAATCTGTAACCTTGAAAGATAATATAATACAGTTTGTCAACAAGATGGAGCTCCTTGTCACTTTGCTCTGCGTGTTAGACAGTGTCTAAATCAGGAATTTCTTGACAGATGGATCGGAATGGGTGGACAATTTTATTGGCCTCCAAGTTTGCCAGATTTGACTCCATTAAATTTTTTATGGGGACGTGTGAAAACAATTGTATATGCAACCATACCTATTTTATTAGAATATTCGAAAGCTAAAATAACTAATGTGATTTCAAGCATCAAAATCGTATTACCCTTTGTATTGCTAATGATGGAGGACGTGTTGAAAGTTAAATAAAATGTCAATAAAGTCTTAAAAATATAGATTTACTTCTTTCTAATCCTTTTTACAAATTATTTCTATCGCAAATACAAATAAAGTTATAAATTTTTAAAAGTGCACACGAACTTTATGAACACCCTGTATTATTAAGTTAGAGTAATTTATATAATGATATAAAGGTTCTATCAAACTTTACATAAAAATGGAGAAGCTTGCGCTGTTGCATTAAATATCTCGAAGGTACATTTGACGGGACTTGGCAGACTGGTATTTTTCACAAGTTAAAAGGTTGTGGTATTTTGAACGAATTTTTTTAACTGATTTACTCTTTCTTATCAAATTGCGAAATATAGTCTTGAACGGACACTGATTTGGTTTTACGGCTTATCAACCTTTTCTAAGTTATTTAAAGCTAGAAAATATTTTTGGAATGTAAAAGTTATTTTGTAATGATTATATGATACTGTTATAAACTTCTTCTGCAAGTGGAAAACAACAATCTTTTCGCCGATAAGCAAGGAACACAGAACAAGTTAATATAAAATATATAAACATATTTTTATTCTTTATCAGCGATGGTTATATAGAGTAGTAGTCATAATGAATCACGCAAATGCGAAGGAGTTGTCGGGAGTCGTTGACTTATGAGTGCTGTCCTCTCTTCTCCTCTCTTTTCTGCGTTCTCTCAATTTTCTCCCGGTGTTCTGAGTTTGACCCGAAAAAACCCGAACTTATGTAAGCTGAAATGTCCACATATTTTTACCTTCTCGAGTTTTCGCTTAATTTTATCATCTATGGCTAGGCACATCTATCAATCATTTTTGCGATTATTGCCTCTGAAGCCGACTGGCTTTGATGTAATCATACTTCTGTCGGTCTTGTTTATATTTTCTGCTTCCGACGTTGACCACAGTTATATTTCTCTTGGGTCACAGGAATATATTACAATACAAGTCCCACTATTTACTGGATAGATGGAGGAGAAAAGATGGATTCACACATTTCTCAATAGTACCTGCGCGTAAGGTAATATAACAAACCCGACTGGAACTAGAACTCTGCTCTGTGATTTCTTATCCTAATCTGTATTTCATAGCAACACTCGTATAGCCAAGCCTACGACGCCTGGTAATTTTTCGCTATTCCATAAAATTGGTGATTCAACTATAACCGGTGTTCCAGTATCATATAACCTTAAGTCAAGTTTTTGAAAGGTCAGAATCATTAAAGTAGAGAAATTTAATTAATTAGGAAAGGTCATTGAAATAGAGAACGATGTTTTCCAAACGCTATGCAAAATATTAATAAAGAGCAACATTCTTTAGATACAGAGAAAAAAGTACTGAACTATTCTGAGACATGAATTCTCCTATATAGCAGTAAATGTTACTCAATTTCTCACTGATGAAGCGTAGATTTGAGGTAAAATGTTTGGTCTTACAGAAGGATACTATGAATGGAGTATGCGAGTAACCATTAAGATTTCTGTTAAAAAGGAACAAAAAAAAAATAGGAGATAACACGAAGAATGAGAGCTTGGAGAATTTAACATTGGACATTCTGAAGGCAAGTGGAACAAAGGGAAACAAAAAGTAACCTACCAAACACACTTGTGTAAATGGATAGAAGAATGTGATGTGTTTGTGTGTGTGTGTGTGTGTGTGTTTGTTTGTTTGTGTGTGTGTCTGAATAAAAAAAGACAAGATTAGTTTTTCCTCTCAATTTTTCCCAGACACACGAGATTTGAAAATAATTCACACACACAGACACACAGACACACATGCATATATCTATCTATATATATATAAGTCACTTAAGTGCCATACGTGATACACCCTTGGACGATCACGTCTTGAAAGAGACATGACTGACTGGGCAGAAAATTTTCCAACAATAAATTACCATTACTTTCTGTGGTAGACTAGTTTCGAACCAAGGCTATAGAACTCAATTTGTCCTGCTATTTATCCCATAGATGGAGGGAGAACTGATGGATTCATATTTATCCTAAGGGTTTTTGCATGTATGTGAATGCAACGAATTCAACTGGAATTCCAACTTGGCTCTCCCATTTCTTGTTCCGAGCCAATATCCACTGCACTACACACACACACACACACACACACACACACACACACATATATATATATATATATATATATATATATATATATATATATTCTGCATTTTATTTCGTTTTCTGTAGTACTAAAAATCCTGTTAGAGAAAAAAATGCTCTCTCCAGTAGGATTCGAATACTAATTTTAAGTAGATACACAAATATCAGTATCCACTTAGAATAACATTTAAACATATATATATATTTCTTGTTAAATCAATCAGTTTTTAACAATACGTTTCAGTGATATAAAAACGGTGTTCAGAGTTTGTTTTTTTAACTTCCTTTATGTCATCCTTAACTTCTGTTATTTGACAGGGTATGGTTGTAAAGACTTGAGCAGTTTCTATGTATATATCTAAGTTGAAATCCGGATAGATATTTATTCATGCCTAGCGTATTTTGTCGGAACTGATCCCTCTCCAGGCCAGACCATAGCTGATGTCCTTCAACTTAAATGCTCACCTTGGTCATAGAGACATGGATGATGATACAATCGATGTAAACTTTCACTGTGACGTTGAATTTAATCTAGTATGCCTGCACCACCAACGATGACGAGCACTCACCGACCTGACTGCACACATAGCTAAAGGGTCTCCTAAACACATAGCTAAAGTTTCTCTGTAAACTGAACTTTTATTAGAAGGGTTTTGAAGCCAATGTTCTCTTTCTCCTAGTCTGATTGCTGAAATTCTCATTCCACATTAATATTTTACCCATAGTGCTTGGAGATAGACATCTTAAATATCTCAGTGCATAGATCAGTTCTAAGAAACTAGCAGTGTAGCCCGGCGTTGCTCGGGTGGAACGAAAGCTTCAAAACTAATCCATGGTCCTGGAGCTCAGACTCTTTGGACGTTGGCACGAAAGACTAAAAAGCTATAGTTTTTCCAGTTAAAGTGAAACCGTAGACTGAAAGAAAAATGAATGGATGTAAGTCAAATTTTGATTTCCTGGTATCGATATCAAATATGTTTTTTTCGTCGTAAATTGAATTTTGAAGGCTAAATAAGTCCTCTGAGTAAATGGTATCATGACTGAGACTAAGAACTACAATTATACCTACTTAGAGCCAAACCCGAAGCTAAAACTAAAATAAAAAGGCTGAAAAAATACAGACATGCAGGCAGATAAACAGACACACACACAAACATCTTGCCTTTTATATATATATATATATATATATATATATATATATATATATATATATATATATATTATTGGTTTTCTGCGCTATTGTAAGAAATGCAACCTTGAAACTTCTGAATATCGTTTCTTATGTCTTTGTCTATGAGTGTATCAAATTTGATTAAAATCGGACCACTCCTTCTATAATCCGATTTTTTCGATTATCGATTTTTGATATATATCAGGGGTACCTCGACACAAAACCTAGCTAAGAACAGTCGCAGACGCTTATAGTACAACTGTGTACATTTTCAAGAAAATCGGTTCAGCCGTTTTGGAGTCTATAGGTAACGGGCATACACACACAGACACACGCACACATACACACACAGACAAAGTTTCATTTATAAATAAGTTTAAATAGATTTAGTATTGAAAATTGAATATAGAACAGGCTATGAGTGAATAAAAACTGAGTAAATGATATTGAACATTAAAATGGTAGGAAATGATTAGCGTTGAGCATCTCCAGCCCATCTGTGACAGCAATAATATTTTTCGGAAACCTCCTCGCTGCTTCACGACTAGTTTCAGAATATCTAGTCCATAAGCATTCGTCATTCGTTTAGTAGACATGACTTTGGAATTAATGTTTTATGTGCATGATTCTTACTGGAAATGTGTTTTGGTTATTCCTTACTGATAAGAATCTTAGTATATTATTTGTTAGTAAAGGGCTTTGGCTGTACCTCATTGATAAAGGACTTTGGTGATTCATTTTTCATGAAAGCCTTAAGTTATCCCTTTTTTTTTTTTTATAAAAGTCTAATTAAAAGGCTTACACAATGGTTCCACTTTTATGAAAGACATTACTGATTTCTTGCTGATGTCTTCCATGGTTATTTTTTGAGTAGGGCTTTAGTTGGTTTTATTGATGATTGCTTTTTTTTTCATAATTAAATAGATAAATATCTTGAGTGGCTCTATGTTTATAAAACACTTTGGTGATTCCTTGTTCATAAATGGCTTTTGTGATTATTTTTAATAAAGGATTTAAGTGATTTGTTATCGATAAATACCTTAGACAATCCCTTCTTGATAAAAGGCTTAGGTGATTTCGTATTAGTCAACGATTTTGGAGATTCCTCGTTGGTAAAGAATTTTGGGGATTATTTTTTGTATTAACTTTTCTGCTGGATTGTTATTTATTAATCTTAGATACCGTACAGGGTTACAGAGAGGAATCCTCTAGCTAGAATTGAACTCGCTAATCAGTTGTCATAATGGTCCCAGCTTTGCACCATAGTGAACCAATCAATATAAAAGGTAAGTTTTAATGGCGGTTACACGTTATATAAAATCTGTTTGTGTTGTTTAATGCCGAATTTTATAAGAATATCCATTACGGATCAGACTTATTATCAAGGGTTAACTACACTAGTCTTTCCCACCATTAAACCAAGTCGCGGTAACTAGAGGGCAATGTGGTCACTTTATCAGACGTAATCTCATAACTCAGCTTCTACCAAAATTTTCATCACCAGAGACAATTTTTATTATTATAGCCTGTTTTCAGATGAAAGTAGAAAATCAGCTTTTAAATGAATAAGATTTGAATAAATGAATTTATTTGGCTATTTTTCCTAATCAGTATGACATTTTTCTAAACTCTAGAGAAATATGAGTTTTAGAAAAGAACATAAATTTTATTGAGTTGCAGAAAATGACAAACAAGCCGGAGTGTGTTGACCCAAGTCATATTTGGTTATCACATTTATCGATAGAATTGGTAAAGTATGATATATATATATTTTGTCAAGCTGCAGATCTCTTTTAGATTATTTGTAGAAAATGATTTCGATTACTTTTTTTCTATTCAGCTTCGGTATTTTATTGCAGTAAAATAATTTCTAAAATTGTAAATTCTTTTTTTTTTCTATTGCTACTTATTTTTGTCTACACCTTCACTTTTCATTACACAGTTTTATGAAAAGTCATAATGTCTGCCTTGTTATCAATTACAGCCGCCAATTTTGTAATGTGGAGATGTTTTTTTTATATTGTCTTGATATTTACCCAGACAAGATTAAGGCGGTTCCACTTCATGTATGAGATTCTGTTTAATACAGAGTCATTCGGGAAACTCTTTCAGATTGTGTCCTCTGAAATTTATCAAGGAAAAAAACAGTAAAATCTGCTACTGAACATGTTAACTTAATGGCTATTAAAAAAAAACAGAAAGAAATTATTATTTTTTTATTCGATATTTTTACGAGTTAATCTCTTGCCATGTACATAAACTATCATAATTTATAAAGAAGAACTTTGTTCCTAATTCAAATTGAAAGTATAAAGTGATACATAAATAAATTAAAAGGTTTTCAGATAGTAAATAATCAATTAACAAGAGTCGTGGGCGATTTTACATTCATCATTTATGTATCGTGTCCCTTTAGAGTTTTGGCTATTATAGTTCATTCATCACCACCCATCCTTGTTCTAACTCAGTTTATCATTTCACACGAATTTATGAGGTAACTTACTTGATCCTGCATCCTGCTCTTTTTCCTTCATTAATCCTGTAGGCATTACATTTACGTTGTAACCCTGTTTCAGGAGTCACAAATAAAAACATGAACACGGGATTAGTGCAAACAATTGTATTAACAAAATAATGGGTAAAGGTACAATATGCCAGCTAGTTCGTCTAGCTGACGAGCAAGCGGTGTTGGATATCAAAGTCTCTGTTCGGTAAGTCACTCTACGGGTGTCTGGCTCATACCAGACTGGTGCTCTCCCGGTGACTACTAGTCACATGGTATTTATGTAGGTTGAGTTAGTCCATTACTACGTTGATGGGTAGGTCCGCTACAACAATTTCCTAAGTTGTCCTTCCTCGTGATGTACCCACAGAATGTCAACTGTCTGTTTCTGTTTTTCTTAAAAGCTCCTCGTTGCGGGTATGTTCAGTCTATGGAATTCTCATTGTCCGTCTGTATAACAGTCTTGGGCTGAGAAATCAGAGAACCGAATTTCGAATTTCTACATCATCTCAAAAGAATAGATAAATACCAGTAATATATTTTTGGGAAAAATAATGTACCAGCAATTCATCTAACTCTTGACAAAACTATCTTTACAAAAATACATCAATGAAACCTAATCTACAATCTGATTGCTTAAAAGGAATGCACATTATGTTCATATGAATCTATTGTAAAGGTTTTGTTGGCATTGAGGTTTCATTTTTCGTTTCCATCCTTTCCAAAACCTCGTCATTGCTCACATGCTCAGTCCATGATATCCACAGCATCCTTCTGTAGAACAACATTTTAGCTTTTTTCTTCATCTTCGAAGATATTGGCCAACATTCACTGCCATATTGAAGAACCGACATCACATAACAATCCAGTACTCTCTTCTTTGTTTCTACTGAAATTGTCCTGTTTCTTAATACTTTACTCAACTTCTGGAATGCTTCCTTCGCCATGCCAATTCGCCTTCGGATCTCAGTGTCGCACTTTCTGTCTTCTGTTAGAACACTTCCCAGGTATTTAAAGTTTTGTAACTGCTTGATTTTAGTATCCCCCACCTGTATTTGGCATTTTGGGCTGCTCTTTTTGCTGATTACCATGCATTCGGTTTTCTTGCAGTTTATTTGTAGTCCTTTCTTGTCACTCTCTTTAGCTACCTTCTGTAGGAGGTCTTGTAGATTCTTTTCTGTGTTTGCTATCAGCACTGTATCATCTGCGTACCTTATGTTGTTTAAATTGTGGCCTCCGATGACGAATCCTGGCATAACTTACCTTAGTGTCTTAAAAAAGTGATGTATTTCATACTGTTTTGTTAATACTGTACAATAACATGTGCATCAAATGAATTTATAAATATTTAATAATTACCTAGATTGCAGTTTCATCAATGAAAGAATGAAGAAAATTTAGGGTGATTCGGACGAGTTCATCTTTGCTTCCTTGCCTTGCAAAATTTTGCAAACTAATGATAACAAAAGAACCATTCTATTTTCATTTAGAATTATCCACTTAAAAATAGTATGAAATACATAATTTCTTTTAATTAACTGGTGTTGCCTAATAATTATGGCCAGGAGTGTACTTTATTCTGATATTGCCATTTCGAAATTTATAACTTTCGATGCTTCTCTTGCTGACCACAATACATACGGTTTTCCTACAGTTTATAATTAGTAGCGTTTTACTCCCTTTTCTTTGCTAATATGTCTAGAAGTTTTCGTAGAATTCATTCTGAGTACGTCACAATCAGAGTAGTCATTAAATTACTTTTATAAATCACACCATATATATATATATATATATATATATAACAGATTCTTTCGTATTTTGGCGGAAGAGACCTTGCACTCAAATTTTACGCCACATTGCTAATTAAAACAAGGTGCAGGGTTGATCAAGGGATATTCCCGATCACCGAATGTAGAAGGGCCTTGCTGAACACCAAAGACCTGTATTGCAAGCGTGAAATCGATAATGTTGGACTGATCGAACTATAAACATCAACGATTGGGAGTTATCAGAGGAGGTATCTCAGAGACTGCAGACAGAATGTAGAGATGAGATTTTCTAAATTACTTTTGGTCCGCTTCAAACCAAACTTACTGAAATCCAATTGGAGATTAATTCTCAGTAGTTCTCATGAAAAAGGCGTGTATATGTCAACTGTAAAAATGAACCAAATAGCAAAAGAGAAAGTTTTCTAGTCCTTTGTGGTGGCAACAAATCAAGAATTCTGAATCACTCAGGACTCAAAAGCGTGGAGAAAGCTTCAGATAATTCCACTCTTTCTGAACAGCAGTTATGACAGTGCAATTCTGGACAATTTCGACAATTCTGAAAGAGTTTTTATACTTATTTCTTTTGAAGGGATTCTTGCAGAGGCCGGAAACTCAACAGGCACACACGCACATTTGGTATGTTTAAAAATGTGCAACTTTTTTTAAAATTTGAACTATGTTTTTAACACTTACGTGGTTTCCCCGTGTCTTTTCTATAAATATTTTAATGAGCTTTTCTCCTTCGTACATTGGCAGCATGAATTTAAACGTGCTACTATGTCGGAAACGAGGTCTGATCATTTTAAGTCACTACATGTTCATGTAACTTCTATTTTAATAAATTCCTTTCTCGCATTTCAAAAATTAAAATGCAATTTCAGTCGATATCATCTGTTTTCCTGAAATCTTTCCCCTCTGTCATTCTTACACTCTCAATAAACACCTGGCGTCTTAGTAGTATTATTGCCTTTCTTGGGGTAAAACGATTAAAAAAAAAACTTGAACATATCTTAGATTTGAAGTGTATAAGAAAGTTAAATGAAATTGAACAGTGTGTGTGTGTGTGTGTGTGTGTGTGTGTGTGTGTGTGTGTGTGTGTGTGAACCGATAAGTGTACAATGGGGCTACTTCTACAGATATTGTGGAAAATACGTTTTAGGGGAATTGGTTAAATTGTTTTCGTATTTATAAATTTCGTAATACAAGACGTTTTCAGAATAATACTATCAGAGATATTTTTACTCTCTCAAACACAAACAAAACCTATCTACTATACACTCTCTGTTTCATTATATATATATATATATATATATATATATATATAAACCTTTGTGCAAATTAATTAAGACAACTGCTTAATTTTCTTTCTTCCAAAATACGGTCAATTTTAGACCCATTAGAGTCGCAGGATGTAATTCATTTCTATCTTTTACTCAGATAAGATTATTTGCAATGATGTACAATAATATGAATCTATTTTAGTATTATTTATGTATAATAACATTTACTTAGCCCTGAAAAATATTGCGTCATCTGTGATTGCATCAGATTTTTATCAGTCGAGGCACTATTGTCTCGACCGTCGATTAGTTGTCTTACAAACATTGTTTGCGATGGACTGGACGTTACTTCAAGGAAGCGTACGAAAATTGAAACACTGCCAGAACACACTGGCAAGCCTTACAGAGAAAGGGAAGTTTCCGTTCAAAACGATATTAATTACACAATTTGTTAAGAATGAGTGGATTAAGCTAAATATTTCTTCAAAGACACCGTAGTTCTTGAGATCAAAAGCTCTTTGAAACAATTATCTAATGTGATATCATGCTCTTGGATTCCTGTTAGTGGCGTATATTACTTTTTTACTTCTACATGATGAAGTATTACATCATTTTTCTGAAACACCTATACGTTCATTCACAAAATATTCATGAAATTTTGCCTATACTGTATATTTTCTCTTATTTCGCTATAGGTGACGCTAGTCTCCTTGAAAACAACACACTATCCCTTCTTGGCCTCACTCTGTCAACCAACATCATAGTGAACGACTACATCGAATCTATTGATAAGAAATGGTCACTGTGACGAGCCAGGAAGTTTTTTGCGTCAGAATCTATTTTGCACAGTTATAAATCTACCATTCGTCTGTGCATTGAATACTGTTGCCGTATCTGGTCGGGGGCTCCTGCGATGCATCTTGAGGTTCTCGACAATATCCAGAGCATCAACAATGTAATGGCAGCCCATTTTCAGTCATTTTCTCACAGATGTAATGTGGCTTCCCTCTGTCTTTTCTATAAGTATTTTCAGGGCTACTGCTTTGACAAACTTCTTTCTCTGGTGCCCCGACCACATCTATTAACGCGTGCTACTTGATAGGCATCAAGGTTCCGCTTTTTAACATCAAAATAGTTAAATGTAACCACCTCTTCTACTCTGACAGTTTCTTTTCTTGAACTTCTAGTTTTTGGAACTTCCTTCCATTTGCTTGCTTTTCTGATATCTACAATCTCCAAAAGTTTAAAAGCATCGTCAATTCCCATCTTCTATCTTCTTCATTCTCATCCTTCTCTTATCATTTCTTCAACAACCCCTGTATCTTGTTTTTTATTTTCGCTGTAACTCCCTGCGCACCAGTAACGGTTCTCCCTTGATTTGGGTGGGGGTGAAACGATTGTAAAAAATAATTGTTGAAGTCGCTCAGTAGCATTATTCTTCATAGTTTATTAAATTCAATGTTAACCCTCTAGGGCCATTCGTATCATATTTGATACAGTATGAAAACAAGCCTTGAAAGAAATATTTTCCTGAAAAATTTTTAAGAGAAATATTTTATAAATTTCAAATGAAAGCAGTACTGACTGCTCAGTCAATGAATACCAAATGTTTCCTCATAGGGAAATACTGTATCAAATATGATACGAATGGCCCTAGAGGGTTAAGTAGTAATTAGTGGGGTGTCTGTTTATTACTTCATAACAATATAGAATTAATCCCCCACTTTATGACAAGTAGAAGCCTTAATCATATTATATTATTAACCCTCTAGGGCCATTCGTATCATATTTGATACAGTATGAAAACAAGCCTTGAAAGAAATATTTTCCTGAAAAATTTTTTAAGAGAAATATTTTATAAATTTCAAATGAAAGCAGTACTGACTGTTCAGTCAATGAATACCAAATGTTTCCTTATAGGGAAATACCAAATGTTTCCTTATAGGGAAATACTGTATCAAATATGATACGAATGGCCCTAGAGGGTTCATTATAAAACTATAGCAAAATTCGTATATAGTCATTCCTAATGATAACTTTAACAGAAACAAAAGGGTTATTATGTAAGATTTCAAATATCTATGGTAGCATTTATATGTTGATAAATTTAATTTTATTTACTTTAGGCTTAAGTAGCCATGAGAGGAGTTACTGAAAATTTCTCGGTCTAACAAAACCTAAAAAGAAGGAATTTGTTCGGCAATCTCATCGATAGCAATTTTTGCATGTTACATTGAAACAACGGTTCGCGTATGATCATCGAAGTTAAGCAAAGTCGAGTCTGGTCAGTACCTAAATTGGTTACCTCTTGGGAAACCTCAGGTGCTCTAAGCTTGAATGTGTGGATGGTGTAATTGTATGGAATTGGAAATTAGAGAGCAGTGTTCTAATTCTAGCTGGATTCGTTATATTCACTTACGCGAAATACTCATGGAAAAGTTATGTATCAACCTATTCCTTCTCCCAGTTATGGGTAAATTAGTAGAATTTGTATTTAAAAAATTCCTTCAATCTAAAAAAATATTTTCTGATTAATATAAAGAGATTCGATGACGAATTTGAAGCCCAGTAGCTGTTATCGCTCTTTCCAGTATTGAAGGTTTACTTCCCAATATTTTATTTGAAGTAGTGTGGAATGACAACATCTTGATTATGTTATTATTTTCTCTTAGATTTAAATGTACTATTAATTTTAATTGTTGATGCTGTTCATAGTCCTCAAGTGATATGGTTTCTTTTATTTGGTGCTGTATTTTGCTTGTGATTTTGTAGCCTCAGTCTACAACTTTCAAAGAAAGATTGCCAAAACGCTCAGGCTTTTCTTGCCCAAAGACTTTTTAACCATTGATCTTAGGAAGATGTTCGATGCAGCTGACGGTTTATATATTTATCAACGGGTTTGGTGCCATGCATAACCATATGAAAGTCTCGATGTGACAAGAATATTCAAGACCTTCACATGAGTCTTCGGCTTCGTAGACATCAGGTCACTTAAACGTGACCTTGCTTGATTTCTACTACAAGCAAAATTATTAGATTGAGTTTATACGTAATAAATTGCGTTACATTTGAAAGTCGAGTACTTCTAAGTTTTAATTTAAAATTCTTCTCACGAATAGTTAAGTTAATAGATTTTTTTTAAACCTACAAAGTCTCAACTCAGTTTGAATGATTTTGTACACTTTATCTAATGGTCTTGGAGATCTGAGTTCGAATATTCATCGGTTTATTACATTTTCGAAATTACCACATGAAAACATATCAATACATCTCCCCACAGATAGTATAACGTGCATCGGGAAAAATTATTGTCATTCGCAAAAAGTTTTGATGCGAAATTAACTCACAAAAAAAAAAATTTATTCTTACAATACAAAATATGTTCCGAGTTTAAATAACACACAATGGACTGATATGTCGCAAAATACCAAATCAGTCAACTTGTCTACGGAATGTATGTTCCGTTGGTACAAAGCTCGCAACAGAATAACAAGCTGGATTAAATTGGGTAATTAATAAAAAGAAAGTTAAATTCGTTACGTGTTAGCTCAACTTGGCAACGTAAATTAACTACGAAGTCTATCCACTTTTTTCGCCTAAAATGTCGCAAGTAACCGTGTCCAAAATTTATTCACGCTAGGCTTTCAAATGTAAAACACTTCGATACTCGTTAACTAAATTCCACAACACTGACGATAGCTATGAGAGCTTATAACACGTTTAGCTTATAACACTATGGGACCAGGACGTGATTAGAACACCCACGAAGTCATCTGATCTGAAGGTTACCCAGATTAATATACATATAAGTAAGACCGAAACATTGTAAAAATATTAAAAAAGAAGCAAACAATGGTTCAAGTATTAATAATGGGAAAATTATATATAATTTTTATATTGACACTATTTACATTGTTAGGACCGTTGTCCTCATCCTTATTCCTATGTTTACAACGTTTTGGCCGTGGTACGCTCCGGCCTTCTTCTGGTGATATATATTAAAATTTCGAACCGAACCCTTATATAGTTCACGCGGTAGATTGTTCAATTTATATCCCCTGAAAAAGACTAGAGAGTACAACAGCTTCAACATCGTAAATATGGTATTAAAAATGTGTATAGTCCGAATGATGTAAATGTTGTAAACTACAATAGCTCATCGCATAAATATAGACAAACTTTTTTATATATCAAGAACAATATTTCGCAAAGATTTTGCACTTTGTTAGATTTTTCTCTAAAGGTGTGAATGATGTAAATACTGACAACTTCTCAGCCCGGAATTTCCGAGGCAAATTCTGACACTATATTCGTCTATGGTATTTTTTAAGACAGAAAACAGTTTTAGATCGGGTAATACCGAATAGCCTTATCTAAACTTATTTATAAATGGAACTTTGTCTCCGTGTGTGTGTATGTTTGTGTGTGTGTGTGTGTATCCGTTACCTATAGACTCCGAAACGGCTGAACCGATTTTTTTGAAAACTTACACAGTTGTACTATAAGCATCTGCGAGTGTTCTTAGCTAGGTTTTGTGTCGAGGTACCCCTGATAAATATCGAAAATCGATTATCGAAAATATCGGGTTATAGAAGGCGTGGTCCGATTTTAATCAAATTTGATACACTCATAGACAAAGACATAAGAAACGATATTCAGAAGTTTCAAGGTTGCAGTTCTTACAATAGTGCAGAAAACCGATAATATAGACATAAGAAACGATATTCAGAAAATTCAGTTCTTACAATAGTGCAGAAAATTTAATATCGATACTAGGAAATCAAAATTTGACTTACATTCATTCAAATTTTTTTCAGTCTACGGTTTCGCTTTAACTGGAAACAACTATTGCTTTTTAGTCTTTCGTGCCAACGTCCAAAGAGTCTGAGCTCCAGGACCATGGATTAGTTTTAAAGCTTTCATTACACCCGAGCTATATTGCTAGTCGTTAATAGAGATATTTTAAGCGATCTTGAAATCATTTATGATAATTTTCTCGACATAGTTTAGATGTGGCTACTCAGTTGTAATTGTTCTAACAAGACAAACTTGCTAACCATTACACTATGTCGTGGCACCACCCGAACGATTTTCGAAGCGTAGCTAAGATGTGGAAAACAAGGCAGAAAGCGTTGAGCACCTAGTGAGGTTCGAACACACTTCTCGGTCCTAATTGTTCTAGCGAGACAAACTTGCTATGTAAAAGTGTTCTATAGAGATTTTTAAAGCGTAGCTTAGATGTGGTATAAGGTCGAAAATATGGAGCACCCAGTAAGGATCGAACACACTTCTCGGTCCTAATTGTTCTCGTGAGACAAGCTGCTAATACCACATCGCGGTGCATTGAAATGATTTATGTTTGGGGATGACGTTTTAATATTTATTTCTGTTTTTATTCGTGAGAATATGATCAGTTGGATGGACATTCGGTCTGGATTCGAATGAAAAGGATTCCGGTAGGAATCCATTTAACTTCTTCCATTAACCGGTATTGTTCATGTAAACATGTGAAATTCGAAACCATGTAATATAATTCAAAACGACCAGAATATAATTAAAAAATGTCTTGTATATTTTTATATCGATGTTAATTCGTCCTCTGGTTAAGATAGCACAACGCCATTTTTAAAGTGTTAACTCTTTAAGTAAATATGGTCAGTGACAAAAGACAAAATAACTGTTTAAACTTCCTTGACATTTTTTAGAACGTATGCCAGGAATTGATTCTAATATCCACTCTTAAACGCGCTAGAGAGAATGGATACCCCCACCTTAGAGATAAGCATTATATATTTTACAAGCACAATGTAAGTGAAATATACATTTTTCTTTTAGCCAAAAATATCTTAAGAAAATTGTGGAGAGTTTTTAAAACATAATGAAATTTAAAAAAATATCTATATTTTACCTAAAATAATTGCCTTTATTTGAAGAATTGTGCAGAGCAATGTGGACATTAACCAGAATCATGCTACAAACTAAAGGAATTTTTATTTGTTTAATAAATTGCTGAAACCTTTTTATGACATAAAAATACAAACACGTTGATGACTTAAGTATAATTATACTCACAAAATACCTCTTTTGTTCTTATTATAGGTTGATTAGTAAGGGTTGATAAAACGTAAAAAAAAATTAATCAATAATATTTTTACATAAATCTGGTATCTGGGTATCTTTCCTTTAACAAATCTACGTTTAAATCGTCAAATCGGCGTCATTCTTTAGTTTCGTCAGTTCAGACCTTTACAGGGTGGACGAGTTATCCTATATCCCGCTGCATTGCATTTATAAGGAAGAAATTCAATTCACCCTTCGTCGAAGAATTGCTACTTAGCTGAATTTGCTTTCCTGATCACTACAATCTTAACATCTTCAAGTTAACAATCAGTCGTTCTTTGTCCTCCTTATCTTCCTTTCCTACCACCTTCTCTTCACTCATATTGCACCTTAAGTGGCTCTCGAACCTTGTATAGGTTAAGGTTTAGTATAAGAAAAATCACCTTAAGTGGTGTTGTATACCAATAAACAGACAAACACGGGTATATATAAAAATATATGACTTATATTTTTATTGATGAACGATGGACCGTGTAGCCTAGTGAACAGAGAGCGAGAGAGCGCGCCTCTAAGGGTTGACGGGGTGACGGGGGAGTGTCGTCGTATCTGTTGCTCCTCTGGTCTGGTCTACCGGACTGTCTCGTTTCCCTGCTCTCTCTGCCTCGTGAAATCCGTGCGCCGAGGTCTTTTATAATCTCCAAACCGGTACTTCCGGATTTTGCCTCGCCCACGCACGCCCACGTAATTCTCAGAGACACCTGTTCTGTTTGCCTCTTGTAGCCATTTCCGCTACTGCCGGAAATAAGGTCAAACAAACATCCGTTCCTTTCACGACCGGAAAACGCCCCCGCTTACATCAGCTTCCTCGGGTGGGGTCAGATTGTTATATTACAGTGGCTCTCGAACCTTGTATAGGTTAAGCTTTAGTATAAGAAAAATCACCTTATCCCCATCGGATATCTTCATAGATGTCCAGCGGATGTTTGAAACCGCGGATAGTATTGAACCTTGTAGAAATTCTTATAGGTTCAAATGAAAATGTTAAATTTAAATTTTCTCTCCTTATTTCATGTAAACACGAACAGGATTGACCACGTTCTTCCTCTTTCTTCATTGGATTTAGCAGTCATAGTTCTTTTTAAAGGAAAGACTTACATTTTAAGTACAAATCATTACAACTAACGACATCTGACAGCAAGGCCTCTGATCGGGAGATTAAAGGTATTTACGAGCATGGAATCACCTTTTAATTTGTCGTTTTTCCAAAGACCAGCCTGACTGTGGTAGTAGCGTCTGTTACGGCCTCAGCAATGAACAAATTCAAGTGTCGTGTCCCTTCAGGACGTAAGCGATCATATACTTCCATTTGGATCTATCTCTTATCGCCCTCAAAATTCTTCCTCTTGGTATGTCTCCCAAACCCCACTCCGCCATCTATTTGATCAAGCCTATCAGGTAGGTCTTGAGTTGCTTTTTCCTGTCTCTCCTTTTCTCTCTATCCGTCCTGTGAGTATGAAATTCTCCAGGCTCTCCTTTCTCATTACGTATCCCAGAAACCTCATCTGTTTCTTCTTTGTGCTAAGTAATAGTTTTCTCCTCGTTTCCATGCTCTGAAACATCTTGTCGTTAGTCACGTGTTCAGTCCATAGTACCCTCAACATCCTTATGTAAAACCACATTTTCGCTGCCTCAAGCATCTAAACATATACAGTTAAATATAAGATACAATGAACGTCTATTATGTTTCCTCGTGAGCCGTTCTAAAGATTGCATTTTGGATTTACTTTCAGGTGGAAATAAAGACAAAAAGTCTACATTTGAATATTAATTATTTTTTGGTTCTAAGCTTTCGGCTCACATGAGCCATCTTCAGAGTGGTTACAGGGACGTTAACATAAAAACATCCACCATCAAAGATGATTTTATCTTGCGTTGACTTAAAACTTTGCTAAGTAACGATAACAGTTACCAAATAGCAAACAGAGTTCGTAAATTTGTTATGCGGTTCTATGACGTCACACTGCGTAAGAGCTCGAAATGTTAAGAGAACCATATATTCAAATACAATGTAATGTGTTATGACCAGATTTAAATGTGATTTTATTAAATGTGGGTCGTTTTGATTTTATGCAGATGGCCTCCAATATCTGAAGGTTCTTTTTACTGTGTGTCCGAGTGAGTATTATTGTATTGTTGACTAAAATCTGTCTAATATTACCTACATAGCTATGTTTTTCTAAGAAAAGTTGTTTTATTGAATTCTGATCAGAAAGGTGACAGGCAAGTGTACGGGAGAGCGTGGTTGTAGTAAAACCAATATATGTAGTGTGTTTATTATTAGTACCAGAGATACAATTTCTGAATGGGCATGTAATTTGTTACACTATATATATATATAATAGTCTTTATTATAATAAAGAGAATACATATTTTTTCACTACTCGGCGACAGAATTATTGCAAAAAAATAAAATAAAATAATGTGGCACCTTTAAAAAGCAAACATGAGCTTTCGAAAACTGGTAATAAAGAAAATGAACTGAGCCGATGCTGCCTCTCTTTTCTCTCTCTCTCTCTCTCTCTCTCTCTCTCTCTCTCTCTCTGACATGTGGGATATATATATATATATATCCCACATGTCGGTATTTATTCATTCAAATACGTAGAATAACAATGATTCATATATATAGTAAAATTAGCAACAATATATTTATAAAGTAAACTTACTAGCAAGTCATTTTTTCTTAAATTAACAATATATTTTATCGCAAAATGTCCAACAATACAAATTATTTTTATCTGTAGTTGAAGGCATACACTTGCGTTCAAACTATATTTGGTTGAAGCCATAAAATCATGTTCAAAATAATTAAATTTTGGCATTAAACCCCATATGCCTACAAACAAAAAAGACAACAAACTAACCAACCAACCAGTACATGAAATCGCAATTCTATCTAGCAAGTGTTCAGTTTACTAGAATTGGTTGATTCATGTCGTTGTGCATGACTGTGTCACTTATCATGCATGATTAATCACAGCATATCAAACCCGTGGATAAACCTGTCAATGCTTGCCTATTAATGGAACTGCTCGCTTCAAAACTTTTGCCATTGGGGTTTGTTCCTCTAGACGGCAAGTTTTATTTGGTTCTGGCACGGTTGAACCTGTCATAAAATAAGCTCCTGCTAGCATAACTCTCCAAGTTATACGAATATACAAACAACTGTACAACGTCATTAACAACAATATTCGATGGTTTCCGATCTCTAAATTTCTCATCACTTTGAAGCAACTTTTGAATCGGTAACTTTCCTCCTTGTCTCTGCCCCCCTCTTCCATTCTTACAAACGCATTAAGTCGCCTGTTGTTTTTCTTAACACTTCCTTTTCTCAGTACGTCCTATGAGTATTATATTTTCAAAGCTGTCTGTCCTGATCTTTTGCATAAATTTCAATTCTCTGTTTTTAAGTATGAGCGTTTTTCTTGCTCCCATTTTCTTTAAAACCTTCTCATTACTCGCATGTTCTGTCTATGTTATTCTCAGCATCCGTCTGTAAAAACACTTCTCTATAACTTATAGACAATTCTTCATCGCTAAGGAGACTCTTCGATAAATAAAATAGAACAAATATAACAACTGAATGTAATAAAAGTTATAAGACGAATTTATATATTCGTTCCTACCGTGAATTTTGTTAAGAACAATTTCTTTTAATCATTTCACCCCAAGCAAGGCATTCCACTGCCACTATTGCGCAAGGGGTTATATAGGGGAAGGTAAAGAGAAAAAGTGGTTAGATATAGGAAATGTCAGAAGGAGGATGGTAGACGGGTAAGGATATCGAGGCTAAGGTTTGGGTAGATGGGAAGAGTGTTTGAGAGAATGGATGCGAGTTAGTGTATTAGGAGGTATCTATTGAACTTACATTTAAACTCCTGGAGATTGTAGCTGTCGGGGAAGCAAGCATGTGGAAGGGAATTCCACAATCGGGAAGTGCGAGAAAAGAAGCTGTTGGAGTAGAAATTGCGGTTACATTTTATTCGTTTCACTGTAAAAGGGTGGGACCTAGTTGCTAATCTAGTATCTCGTACTAAATTCGTACCTAGGAGGCACCAGTGATCTAAGTTCATCGGAGCAGAAGCCGTGAATGTATTTATAGAAGAGGCACAGGAAACAACGTCACGCCGGTGAGAAAGTGACTGCAGCTGGTTAGCCAAATCGGTATCAATCACATTACATATTCTCCGTTGTATTTTGTAAAGAACTAATAATAGAATGTCGGCTTATTCCTTTTCTACGACTTACCAACCCTTTGCAGGTTATTTAAAACCCCTAAAATATTTTGAAATTGTAAAAAAAAAACTTATGAGAAAATAACTGTTTAATGATACAAGTCTTAGTAATTAACTCATAGCTGGAGAAAAGTTGTGTTCATATTTTCCCCAGGAATATTTGCGCGTAAGTAAATGTAACGAACCCGACCGGAATTGGAACTCGACTCTCCGATTAACAATTCCGTGTCAATATCCATTACATCACCCGCACATCCAAGCTTACAACACCTGGTATTCTCAAACGATGATCTGTCGAGGTTCAACGTTGCTTAACTTCGGTGAACGTACAGGAAACGATGTTTCAACGTGATATGGCCGTAAGCTAATAATAAAATAGAACAATTAAAACAATATACTGTAATACTTTATGTTATGCATAGAAGATTCCTTCCCACCGTATATTTTCTTATGCAAAGTAAGTGTTTAATAAGGATAATTAATAATAAAATAAAGCAATTATAAATATACACTCTAATAAAAGGCGTGTAATGGATTCATGATGAAAAATTAATGACAACTGTAAGGGATAAAAACAGAAGCTTTTCTTGTCAGAATCCGTTTTGCTCATTTATAAATTTACCATTCGTTCTTGCATTGAATACTGTGGGCATATCTGGTCGGGTAATCCTGTTATTCATCTCGAAGTTCTCGACAAAATCAAAAACATGACATGAATTGTAATCGGTTTCGAATTAAGTCACTTTCTCGCCGACGGGATGTAGGTTCTCTCTCTTTGCTACAAATATTTTCAGGACAGCCGCTCTGAAGATATTTTTTCCTGGTCCTTCGTCCATGTGAACTTCAACATGCTAGTAGATTGATATCTAGGTTCCACTCTGTTGGGACGTCCGCGCCTATTTGGCTATAATGGACTATTCCATTACTATGTAAAGTAATGGTGGCATCTACGTAAGAGAGTGTGCCGAGCAGCCGATCGACAAGTTAGTCGTAGACTTCCGGTGACGACCCGGAAGTACCCATTGCTTATACTACGTCTTACGACGGTTGAGACGATTAACCGTTATTCTTGTATTGGATACTAATAACCTTTGTAAATACTATTTTCACGGAATACAACAATTAACCTATTCCTGTTGTTGAGTTATTTATTCCTACTCACGACATAGCACACGCTTTTACCGTTGAAATAGTTAAACTATCTCATCTACTTTGATAGTTGCTTTTCTCGAACTTCCCGTCTTCCAATCACTGATTTCCCAGATAGATAGAATATCCAAAGATTTAAATGCAACATCTATTGCCATCAATTAAACTATCTCATCTACTACTTTGATAGTTGCTTTTCTCGAACATCCCGTCTTCCAATCACTGATTTCCCAAATAGATAGAATCTCCAAAGATTTAAATGCAACATCAATTGCCATCAATTAAACTATCTCATCTACTACTTTGATAGTTGCTTTTCTCCAACTTCCCGTCTTCCAATCACTGATTTCCCAGATAGATAGAATCTCCAAAGATTTAAATGCAACATCAATTGCCATCAATTAAACTATCTCATCTACTACTTTGATAGTTGCTTTTCTCGAACTTTCCGTCTTCCAATCACTGATTCCCAGATAGATAGAATCTCCAAAGATTTAAATGCAACATCAATTGCCATCAATTAAACTATCTCATCTACTACTTTGATAGTTGCTTTTCTCGAACTTTCCGTCTTCCAATCACTGATTCCCAGATAGATAGGATCTCTAAAGATTTAAATGCAACATCAATTGCCATCAATTAAACTATCTCATCTACTACTTTGATAGTTGCTTTTCTCGAACTTTCCGTCTTCCAATCACTGATTCCCAGATAGATAGAATCTCCAAAGATTTAAATGCAACATCAATTGCCATCCATTAAACTATCTCATCTACTACTTTGATAGTTGCTTTTCTCGAACTTCCCGTCTTCCTATCACTGATTTCCCAGATAGATAGAATCTCCAAAGATTTAAATGCAACATCAATTGCCATCAATTAAACTATCTCATCTACTACTTTGATAGTTGCTTTTCTCGAACTTTCCGTCTTCCAATCACTGATTCCCAGATAGATAGAATCTCCAAAGATTTAAATGCAACATCAATTGCCATCAATTAAACTATCTCATCTACTACTTTGATAGTTGCTTTTCTCGAACTTTCCGTCTTCCAATCACTGATTCCCAGATAGATAGAATCTCCAAAGATTTAAATGCAACATCAATTGCCATCAATTAAACTATCTCATCTACTACTTTGATAGTTGCTTTTCTCGAACTTTCCGTCTTCCAATCACTGATTCCCAGATAGATAGAATCTCCAAAGATTTAAATGCAACATCAATTGCCATCAATTAAACTATCTCATCTACTACTTTGATAGTTGCTTTTCTCGAACTTTCCTTCTTCCAATCACTGATTCCCAGATAGATAGGATCTCTAAAGATTTAATTGCAACATCAATTGCCATCAATTAAACTATCTCATCTACTACTTTGATAGTTGCTTTTCTCGAACTTTCCGTCTTCCAATCACTGATTCCCAGATAGATAGAATCTCCAAAGATTTAAATGCAACATCAATTGCCATCAATTAAACTATCTCATCTACTACTTTGATAGTTGCTTTTCTCGAACTTTCCGTCTTCCAATCACTGATTCCCAGATAGATAGAATCTCCAAAGATTTAAATGCAACATCAATTGCCATCAATTAAACTATCTCATCTACTACTTTGATAGTTGCTTTTCTCGAACTTTCCGTCTTCCAATCACTGATTCCCAGATAGATAGAATCTCCAAAGATTTAAATGCAACATCAATTGCCATCAATTAAACTATCTCATCTACTACTTTGATAGTTGCTTTTCTCGAACTTTCCGTCTTCCAATCACTGATTCCCAGATAGATAGAATCTCCAAAGATTTAAATGCAACATCAATTGCCATCAATTAAACTATCTCATCTACTACTTTGATAGTTGCTTTTCTCGAACTTTCCGTCTTCCAATCACTGATTCCCAGATAGATAGAATCTCCAAAGATTTAAATGCAACATCAATTGCCATCCATTAAACTATCTCATCTACTACTTTGATAGTTGCTTTTCTCGAACTTCCCGTCTTCCTATCACTGATTTCCCAGATAGATAGAATCTCCAAAGATTTAAATGCAACATCAATTGCCATCAATTAAACTATCTCATCTACTACTTTGATAGTTGCTTTTCTCGAACTTTCCGTCTTCCAATCACTGATTCCCAGATAGATAGAATCTCCAAAGATTTAAATGCAACATCAATTGCCATCAATTAAACTATCTCATCTACTACTTTGATAGTTGCTTTTCTCGAACTTTCCGTCTTCCAATCACTGATTCCCAGATAGATAGAATCTCCAAAGATTTAAATGCAACATCAATTGCCATCAATTAAACTATCTCATCTACTACTTTGATAGTTGCTTTTCTCGAACTTTCCGTCTTCCAATCACTGATTCCCAGATAGATAGAATCTCCAAAGATTTAAATGCAACATCAATTGCCATCAATTAAACTATCTCATCTACTACTTTGATAGTTGCTTTTCTCGAACTTTCCTTCTTCCAATCACTGATTCCCAGATAGATAGGATCTCTAAAGATTTAATTGCAACATCAATTGCCATCAATTAAACTATCTCATCTACTACTTTGATAGTTGCTTTTCTCGAACTTTCCGTCTTCCAATCACTGATTCCCAGATAGATAGAATCTCCAAAGATTTAAATGCAACATCAATTGCCATCAATTAAACTATCTCATCTACTACTTTGATAGTTGCTTTTCTCGAACTTTCCGTCTTCCAATCACTGATTCCCAGATAGATAGAATCTCCAAAGATTTAAATGCAACATCAATTGCCATCAATTAAACTATCTCATCTACTACTTTGATAGTTGCTTTTCTCGAACTTTCCGTCTTCCAATCACTGATTCCCAGATAGATAGAATCTCCAAAGATTTAAATGCAACATCAATTGCCATCAATTAAACTATCTCATCTACTACTTTGATAGTTGCTTTTCTCGAACTTTCCGTCTTCCAATCACTGATTCCCAGATAGATAGAATCTCCAAAGATTTAAATGCAACATCAATTGCCATCAATTAAACTATCTCATCTACTACTTTGATAGTTGCTTTTCTCGAACTTTCCTTCTTCCAATCACTGATTCCCAGATAGATAGGATCTCTAAAGATTTAATTGCAACATCAATTGCCATCAATTAAACTATCTCATCTACTACTTTGATAGTTGCTTTTCTCGAACTTTCCGTCTTCCAATCACTGATTCCCAGATAGATAGAGTCTCCAAAGATTTAAATGCAACATCAATTGCCATCAATTAAACTATCTCATCTACTACTTTGATAGTTGCTTTTCTCGAACTTTCCGTCTTCCAATCACTGATTCCCAGATAGATAGGATCTCTAAAGATTTAAATGCAACATCAATTGCCATCAATTAAACTATCTCATCTACTACTTTGATAGTTGCTTTTCTCGAACTTTCCGTCTTCCAATCACTGATTCCCAGATAGATAGAATCTCCAAAGATTTAAATGCAACATCAATTGCCATCAATTAAACTATCTCATCTACTACTTTGATAGTTGCTTTTCTCGAACTTTCCGTCTTCCAATCACTGATTCCCAGATAGATAGAATCTCCAAAGATTTAAATGCAACATCAATTGCCATCAATTAAACTATCTCATCTACTACTTTGATAGTTGCTTTTCTCGAACTTTCCGTCTTCCAATCACTGATTCCCAGATAGATAGAATCTCCAAAGATTTAAATGCAACATCTATTGCCATCAATTAAACTATCTCATCTACTACTTTGATAGTTGCTTTTCTCCAACTTCCCGTCTTCCAATCACTGATTTCCCAGATAGATAGAGTCTCCAAAGATTTAAATGCAACATCAATTGTCATCTTCTATCTCCTTGAATCCTATCTATCTTTTATCCTTTCTTTTACATCCCCTACTCCCTATCTTTACCCTCACTGTAGCTCCCTGCGGACTAGTTGTGGTTCCGCTTGACTTGAAGTGAAATGATTAAACAAAAAGAACAATTATAACAATAAAATCATGTGACGGATATAAAATATCTTACTCACTGTTGATCTTATTATTACAAGAAATTTTTAAAATAACTATCAATAAAAATGTACATTTAAATACCCTTGGGAAAGGTATTAATCCGTCTCTTCCCTCCACTTATGGGTTAAATAAAAAGACGCATTGGGTTCTATAGCCTTGGCTAGCAAACAGTCTACCACAAAAACAATGGCAATCTACTGCGAGATAATCTTCTCTTTCGAGACATGATCGCTCAAGCGTGTATCACGTGTGGCTCTTAACTGACTGACTGATCAATAGAAATGCTATAGCAATATGCTAGAAATAAAAAGTCCAGTGACAGATCTTACCATACATCTTAACAACTCCAAGATAGAATTTGTTTCTTTTCTTATCAAAGTGAGAACTGCCAACTTTTTCTTTACCTAAAGTAAGCACTCTACGGATTCTTTTAGGTAAATGTGACTTGCCAGCATCACTACCATTGCAGCAAAGAGTCACTCAATGTAGAGGATTACTGAGTGAGATTATTGTAACGGAGTAGAGGGAAGTAAGAAATGCATATTATGAGGACGTGTAGGGTAGATACCGGTTAACTGTGGACATAAAGTGATCAAGATTATCATTTTCAGGGTAGCAACCTCTCGGGAGTACTTCCCACAAAGCAAGATGCTTTCTGAATAAAACATACTCCTTATCAAAGGAGTACGAAGAAAATGTGGATAGTTTACAGATGGAAACTTTGCATGACGGCCGCCTGTGTAATTAATACTGCTGCTACATCTGGTCGGGTGCCCCTGCTATTCACCTCGGGGTTCTTGAGAAAATTTAACGAAAAATAGAATAGATACTGACTTGGCAACTCGGCTGCAGCCGCTCTCTCACCGGCGTGACGTGGCTTCCCTGTGCCTCTTTTATAAATATATATATATAAAAAAATTTACGGCTTCTGCTCCGATGAACTTAGATCACTGGTGCCCCCTATGGACGAATTTACACGTGCTACTAGATTAGCTACTTGGTCCCACCCTTTTACAATTAAACCGATAAAATGTAACCGCAATATCTACTTCTAACAGCTTCTTTCCATGCACTTCCGGCCCGTGGAATTTCCTTCCATATACTTGCTTCCCCGACAGCTACAATCTCCAGGAATTTAAATGTAAGGTCAATAGACATCTCCTATCTCACTAACTCGCATCCATTCTCTCAAGCTCTTTTCTCCATCTACTCCACCCCCATTCTCGCTATTCTCATCCGTCTACTACCATCCTCCTGACATTTCCTATAACTAACCCCTCTTTCTCATCACTTTCTCCTATGTAATCCCCTGCGCAATAGTGGCAGTAGAATGCCTTGTTTGGGGTGAAATTTAAAGAAAATGAGAGTCCTAGGTTGGAATGTCGCAGCTAGTCGAACCAAGCAAGATAACTTGGCAAAATATCTGTCATATCAATACCGATAGAGTAATGAGATGCTAGCAATGTCTCGTATGTGTGATAAGGATCGCAGAGTAATACTAATGGCTATTTAGTAGATTTTTTTAAAAACATTAGTTTTGTTCGGTGTGTGAAAACCTTCTCAACGTTTTTTTTTATTTTAACCCTCTAGGGCCATTCGTATCATATTTGATACAGTATTTCCCTATAAGGAAACATTTGGTATTTCCCTATAAGGAAACATTTGGTATTCATTGACTGAGCAGTCAGTACGGCTTTCATTTGAAATTTATAAAATATTCCTCTTAAAAAATTTTTCAGGAAAATATTTCTTTCAAGGCTTGTTTTCATACTGTATCAAATATGATACGAATGGCCCTAGAGGGTTAATAATATAATATGATTAAGGCTTCTACTTGTCATAAAGTGGGGGATCAGTTCTATATTGTTATGAAGTAATAAACAGATCCCCCACTAATTACTACTTAACCCTCTAGGGCCATTCGTATCATATTTGATACAGTATTTCCCTATAAGGAAACATTTGGTATTTCCCTATAAGGAAACATTTGGTATTCATTGACTGAGCAGTCAGTACTGCTTTCATTTGAAATTTATAAAATATTTCTCTTAAAAAATTTTTCAGGAAAATATTTCTTTCAAGGCTTGTTTTCATTTTATTATATTATTAAGTAGTAATTAGTGGGGGATCAGTTTATTACTTCATGACAATAGAAAACCGATCACCCACTTTATGCCCAGTGGAAGCCTTAACCCTCTAGGGCCATTCGTATCATATTTGATACAGTATTTCCCTATAAGGAAACATTTGGTATTTCCCTATAAGGAAACATTTGGTATTCATTGACTGAGCAGTCAGTACTGCTTTCATTTGAAATTTATAAAATATTTCTCTTAAAAAATTTTTCAGGAAAATATTTCTTTCAAGGCTTGTTTTCATACTGTATCAAATATGATACGAATGGTCCTCGAGGGTTAAACGAGAGTAAATTCAATAATGAAAATTCCTTATAAGCTGGGAATATTTGCAGACGCGATAATCTTTAAGTTCAACGGTTTTAGCTTACAGCTATTTTGACACGGAAATATTACTTCTTTTAGAATTTGATTAAAAAATATTATCAACTCTAATCTCAAATGGAAATATTAGTGTGCGTTCGGGATCTTCTCTTTGTGGGAGGAGTATTTAAAACCCAGACAGATGCCATAAAGTAAACGATCATTTAAGCTATTTCTAAAGACTTTTTTTCACTTTAAGAAAACTTTATCTTTGTGAACAAAAATGCTAAGTTTTTTATCATTTCACGTCAAGGAAGGCTACTACGACTCAACGTTAGAGAATCTGAAAAAATATACTTTTAAGGAATGAACGAAATAAAGAACAAAGCATTAAGAAGACAATAGGTAATGAATGGTTTTGTATTTAAATTTTTGAAGTTCAAAATTGACTGGGAAGCAAGAAGCCGGAAAAGAGATTCCCAAGTACGAGAGAAGACATGCTTAGCATAAAACATGCGGTTACATCTCATTCCAGAATTTCTCATAGGACAAACCAATAACACTAATCTGCATGCCTTAATGCCAGCGTAATGTGCGTTGTGGTACAGTGGAATATCGACCCGAAACGACAAATCGGGGAGCCGAGTTCGAATTTTAGTTGAATTCCTTGCATCCACTTGCGCACAAATACCCTTTGGAAAGGTATTAATCCGTCACTTCTTTCCAATTATGGGTTAAATTACAGGACACATTGGGTTCTATAGCCTTGGCTGGAAACCAGTCTACCACAGAAATCAATGGCAACCTACTGCGGGATAATCTTCTGCTCAATCAGGCATATCTCTTTCGAGACATGATAGCCCAAAGCGTGTATCAAGTATGGCACTTAACTGACTGACTGAATATAACAGTTGAAAATATGATTAAAGCTTCTACTGGGCATAAAGTGGCGATCTGTTTTCTATTGTTATGAAGTAATAAACTGATCCCCACTAATTATTACGTAATAATAAAATACATCTCTTCCTCCTCTAGCTATGAGTCAAATAACAGGACACATTGGGTTCTATAGCCTTGGCTGGAAACCAGTTTACCGCAGAAAGCAATGGCAACCTACTGCAGATAATCTTCTGCCCAGTCAGTCATGTCTCTTTCGAGATATGATCGCCCAAAGCGTGTATCATGTATGGCACTGAACTGACTAACCGATGTTAAACATATCAGTAACCATCATACTGTTTTTCTATTCCGCCACTTCTTATGAAACTGGAAAATTATTATTGTAATTTGCATGTTCGCAGCAGGTGTTTTATGGTCATTAATGAAAATTGAGTAACAGCAAATCTTTTTAGATCTCCAGCACCATCCTCAGTATCTTCACAGTCCTCAACAATAGCGTGGTCTTTAATCTGCACCACTTCATCCATATGTGATTCCAAGGTTTGTGCATGGATACAATTCTATTGTATTTTACACATCTTTCATCTCTCAAGCAAAGTCCTGGCATTTTTTCAGTTGTTCACTCTCTTTCGTGGTTATTCCGTGTTCAACTAAATGAGCTGCGATCACCATCTAGAAAGTACTCTTTTCTTCTATCCATGATTTATCAAATCAGATATTCGTACTTGAATAGAATTGTATGCCTGGGTATCATCGTAAACCCCAGCTACACAGTGGTGTGCACAATCTCATCTATTCTTTGGATACCGCGTTCATTTAAGATCGATTCCAGTGTTTTTTGATACAGTTTCAATGACACCGACTCTCACAAGCACAACTCTAATTATTTCTCAACTCCTGGGTAAGATCCTAATGTATATTATAATTTCTCTCTCTCTTCCTCTCTCTCTCTCTCTCTCTCTCGTTTCTATTTATTAGGTGGTCTCCCAGCTCAGCTAAATCTTAATATATCAGGTTCTTTTTTAATTTACCATCAGTAAATCCATTATTCTTGATGGAATGAAATGATTAGTCTGGGTGTCAAAATCCCACTATGTTTAGAATGACCGAGCGGTTTAAGCGCCAGAATCAAGGTATGAGGCACATATGATTTAGATGTGTGTTGTGGTGCAGTGAATATCGGTTCGGAACGAGAAATCGGGGATACGTGTTCGAATTCCAGTTGAATTCCTTGCATTCACTTACGCACAAATACCCGTGGGAAAGTTATTAATCCGTCTCTTTCCTCCAGTTATGGGCTAAATAACAGGACAGATTGGGTTCTATAGCCTTGGCTGGCAACCAGTCTACCGCAGAAAGCAATGGCAACCTACTGCGGGATAATCTTCTGCCCAATCAGTCATGTCTTTTTTGAGACATGATCACCCAAAGCGTGTATTACGTAGGGCATTTAACTGACTAAAGACAATCTCGAGTTTACGCTAATAAATTTTGTCTTTTTTTTTTTTTAATCATATCACCCCGGGCAAATCGGTAAGGCCACTGGTGTGCAGGGGTCTACGTAAGAGTGAAAAGATTGGAAAAGAGAAAGCCGGAAACCACATCCTAAACAGGGAACAAGGGATGAACCTTCTCAAATAACCAGTACTATTCTAAATATTATTATACTTTTAGATCTGTAGTGGTCTGTATAGATTTAAATCTATCATAGATCTCTATATCCTCCAGTTTCATTACAAAGGACTATTTAGAGTGAACTACTTTAATTCTTTTATTTCAAAAATTGCTCAAATCCTTTATTTAAATCATTTGTCTGGAGGTTATCACGGGAGAGTGGGTGTTATATCAGAAGCACTTTGCTCAGTATCATCGTAAACACTAGCAAAGCAACGGTCGATACATTCTGAAACCTTTGGGTTTTTAAGATGGATTCCAGTATTTTTCTATATCTCTCCTTTATATTTATTGGATGGTGCTGTATCACGGAATGAAGAGATACACCAAGAAATATAGATAAACTACTTTATTACCAGAGTGGTACAACCAAAATGTATATACAATATTTACAGTATCTCACACTAGTAGGTGTTACTTCCCGAAGTCCGTGATAATGACAACACCTCTGGGCTTAGCTAACATTGTCTTTTATACATCCGGGCGACCGGCTGTCACATGGTACGAGCCACGACACAACATAAAGAGTAAGAGAGTAGGAGGAGAGAGCCTATAACATTACCGTAGCAGTAGCAGCTTAAGCTGGTGGTTGTAGCAGTAATTGTGTGTATATGTGTGTGTACTGTACAATATAATAAAAATAGGTAGGTTTGTTGTCGTATCTCGCGACCTAATAACGAAATGTCTGGCCTCTACACCCTTGGCCATTACTCAGTTGGGCTTTTCTGTTTACAATGGACACAAGGGTCATGATTTTTTAGTTATAAAAAAAACATTTTCTTTTTCAAAATCTCTAAATAGCTTACAGTATTTTGGTTATGGTCTGTGCATACGCCGCTTAATATAATACAAGATTACAGTAAAGTAACTTCTATGGCCATTACTTTTGTAGATATTTTAATAAAATTACACTCCCTGTTATCGTTATTTTATTATCCAATATCTTTATGTTTGAAGACGTTACAATGATTTGTGGTATGACAAAATAAAATTTTTCCAGGACATCATAATTATCCGTCCGTGGAAATTCCATTGGTTCCGCTAGTAATATAAGATTACAGTAAAGTAGCTTCTATGGACATTACTTTTATAGATATTTTAATATAATTACAATCTGTGTTATCGTTATTTTATTATCCAATACCTTTATGTTTGAGGGCGTTACTATAATTTGTGTATGACAAAGTAAAATTTTTCCAGGACATCATAATTATCCTTCCGTGGAAATTCCTCGGGTCCCGCTTGTTAATTAATAAAGTAACAAAAGAATACACTAAAATAGTAAGGAACAGAAAAACCTGAAACGAAATAAAACAGTAAAAATCTGATAGACTAATGAACGCTGTCAATTTTGCGACACACAGGAAAATTCGTTGGCAAAACAAAAGATCACTGGATCGACCGGCCAAAAATCTCATGACTTTTGTTAATGTTAAGGATAATAATAGCCGTTGCCTTACAAGAAAACGTTCTGTATTCATTGATCACTGCTACTAGAGCTGATCTTTCCACCCAGCCGCAATTGGTCTGGGGTCAATGTGTAATATATGTTCTCTTCATTTATAATGGCAATAGTAGGAACAGCCATTTTCTTTTATTGGAAACATTAAGCATTCATAAACCAAACAGCCAGCGCCATTGTCGGTTGGTATTTTTAAAATGTCTCTATTAAGACACTTTTTCAGGAAAATAGGTTTTTCAAATAAACCTCTCGACTCCAGTCACTTTCTCATTGACGTAACTTGACTTCTCTTTGTGTTTTCTACAAATATTTTCATGGGAACTGCTCTGAGGAGCTTTTATTCACTGGTGCCCCGTCCACAGAAATGTAAGCGTGCTACAAGCCCCATCCCCTACACTAACAATTTATTTTCTCGCACTTTCTACCAGGGGAACTCTCTTCCGTTTACTTGCTTCCCTGATAGCTACAATCTCCAAAAAATTATGTTACGTCAATTGCCATCTTATATATTCTTAAATCACATTCCTCTTTTATCCTTTTTTTTCATACTCTTGTGGCAAATATTTTCTCACGCTTTAAAACCCTTGCGAATTAGTCACGGGCTCGCCTTACTTGAGGTGAAATGTTTAAAAAAGATTTTAAAAAATCATTTCTATCGCATTTTAAATATTGATGGGAGTTTCCTTCTTATCTTTTTGTTTGAAAATTGTGTAGAATGTCAAAATCTTGTTTATATCATTATTTCTTCTTATTAGTTGTGATATCCATTTTAGTTGTTACTGCTCGTGAAGGTCTTCAAGTGATGTGTTTTCCGTTACTTTGTACATGTATTTATTTTTTTTTTATTCTGTATTCCCAGTTATGGTGCAGTGGATATCGGCTTGGAACGAGAAATCGGAAAACCGAGTTCGAATTCCGGTTGAATACCTTGCATTCACTTTCACTTGGGAAAGTTATTAATCCGTCTCTCTCATCCAGTTATGAGTTAAATAACAGGACAGATTTGGTTGTATAGCATTGGCTGGCAACCAGTGTACCGCAGAAAGTCATGGCAACCTACTGCGGGATAATCATCTACCCAGTCAGTCATGTCTTTCTGGAGATATGATCGCCCAAGCGTGTATCATGTATAGCACTTAACTGACTGGTTCACGAGATTCGAAAAATAATGGTCGTCATTGCTGTGATATACAGGCTTCTGGTTAAGATGACACTGACTTTAAAAATGGAATTGAATTTATCAATTTTGAAGGTTGAGTTTCAACTGAAGAAACACATTATGCAATGATACAACGGAAATATATAATTCTTCAAAACAGGATCAAAAATTCAAAAATATAAAACAAAAACAACAATGGGGGAGTGAATCTTCACTCCCCCATTGTTGGAAAGGAAAAATGTTGGAAGGAAAAATGTTGGAAGGAAAAATGTTGGAAAGGGAAAATGTTGGAATGAAAATGTTGGAATGGAAAATGTTGGAAGGAAAAATGTTGGAAGGAAAAATCGGTAAAAGAAAACGGTGCAAAAAGAATTTGAGAGGCAACGAGAAAATATTGTAAGCGAATGCCTGAATAGATAAACGGAATCCTTTTTCATTGCAACGGACAAGTGCAGTACAACAAAAGACGCAAAAGGAAAGACTGACGTAATTTTGAAAGACAAAAAGGGCTACTTCTTCAGATAAAGACCATAAACCAAATGAGAGAAGTCGGTTGGACTTGGAAAAGAAAATAATACAGAACAGATTAGAAAGAGTTATACATTAGGAACTGTACAAACAAGTTAGATACCACAATGTAGAAAAATGCTATCACCACAAACCAGTAATTGTCTAGAAAAACAAAACTAAAAAAGCACTTTCAAATTTTAACATTCAAACTGATGATTTCATTTAAGCAAAAAACTGGAAATTTTATTTAAATTAAGAAAAACGTGAGAGAAAGGCTGAGGAGAGTAGCGTTTATAGATTATAAAAAGATAGAGGGTAAGGAAAAGCTTGTGTAGAGAGTAAGTGTGTTATCTTTCTACGGTGGCGTAACGGACGGAGGAACTAAGTAACTAAATAACTAAGGAAGGAACAAACAGAATTATTATATGATTTATGCCTGCTTCGTTTGTTACCATGGCAGTACCCCGATGTCTTTATAGGGATCATCTTTATTTAATGCCCTTTTTATCTTGTTAACCAGTCATGTCGATTTCACTCGTTTTCAATAGCGAACTCCTGACCAGTTTTCCTCTTTTATGTGCCGTGTACCTTCAGGACGTAGGAGGACATTACCCTCTACATCTTCCTGGTTTTTTTGTAGCTCTTAATATATTTTGTCTTGTTATTTCTCCCAAACCCTACTCTGCCATTCATTTTCTTAAACCCATCAAGTATGTCATGTGCTGTTTGCCTCTCTCCCTCTTCGCCCTGTGAGTATCAGATTCTCCAAACTCTCGTTTCTCACGTGTCTCAGAATCATCAACTGTATCTTCCTGATGCTATTCCTAAATCTTGTTGTTGCTCACATGTTCGGTCCGTGGTATTCTCAGAATCCTTCTGTAGAACCACATTTCTGTTGCTTTGAGTCTTTCCTTCACATTTGAGAATTCCATTTCAATGTAGTCACTGAAACTTTTAGCTTTTTGCCTATATTATTGCAAACCCAATAACCCAAAGAGTCACAACAAAACCAAAGATAGAGGATTATTGAATGAGTAGTTTTAACGACGTAAGAAAAAGCAGATTATGAGATTATGAAGGACAGATAACCGTTGACCATATATTTGACTAGATTAAGTGCATCGTGATGTAACAAAGTACATGGGTGGGCTTTTCATCTTACCAATGTGATACGGGGTGAATGAAGATGTCTCGATCCTGTCTACGTAACGGGTCTCAAATTGAAAGTTTTTAACTGGAGCAACTAAAGAATGGACTACGTTTCAACATATGCCATGCAAATCGCAACAGAGTGAAAATTCGTCTTTAGGAAATAGTTTGTCGTTGTTAAATAAAAGGGCGAAATACCGCCTTTCGATTCGAGTCTAGTCTGGATTCTTGATAAAATCCAAAGAATCTGCAATATTATTGGTGCTGATCTGGCATATTGGCTGCGTTCACTTCCCACCGCCGTAATGTAGTTTCTTTATACGTTTTCTGTAAATATTTTCATGGTTATTGCTGTGTTCAGATTTCATTTTCAGATATCTATAA
The DNA here is from genome assembly GCA_037127315.1 of Ascarosepion bandense. NCBI lineage: Eukaryota > Metazoa > Mollusca > Cephalopoda > Sepiida > Sepiidae > Ascarosepion > Ascarosepion bandense. Next base: position 397,040 of record JBBBDQ010001704.1, on the reverse strand, counting down.
AAGTAATGACCATAGAAGCTACTTTACTGTATTCTTATATTACTAGCGGAAAGCGAGGATTTGGCAACTCCAAACTGAAAAAATGAGGTGTCGATTGTGGTGGAGACTTACCTCGTCGAAGCAAGAGAAGGCGGTTTGTCTGCACGTGCGTTCGTAGACGTAATGGAGCCTCGAGGCGAGCTTATGCAAGGCAGTTTTGGGAATGACACGGCGCATGCGTCATTGATGAAAGCGAGGCTTTTCAGGAGTGAGAAATTACGAGACCAAAAACACATAAAAAGAACCAACTTCTGTTTCGGAGGCAGTTTGCTTTTGTAGAATTGTGAAGGCTACACCGTTGTTCGGGAGACAGCGGTTTGCTTACGGTACGCAGGAAACGGAGTCCCTAGTAAAGCAGTGTTCCGGGTTCTACGAGAAGCAACTGGGAAAACAGATCCAAGTGGTCATTAATTTTTCTACCAACTACACTCCGGGAAGATGCAAATACTCACATCGATTATGAGGATAGATAAAATCTGACTTTGACTTGAAAGAGTTGCGTTGCGTTCAGAGGAAACATTTATATAGGAATCTGTTGAAAAATGTTGTCTGGCAGAAAGTTTCGTTTTGTTTTCTTTTTCTGTTGAATATCTGTATTTTTTACCCTTTAAAACAGTTGTTATATACGTTTGCTCTACTCTTCACTCTAGAAGAGAAAATAAGAAAATAAATGGATCATAATTTTAAAAGTTATAAAAACCCAATTATGCTCAGTAGGTGCGTACAAAAGCCTTGTTTTTATACTATAACCTGTTCGATATAATAAAACCTACAAATTTAAGATTCTTATTTACACCAGTTAAGTAAATCCCGGCCAGAAATGGGTGATTATACAGAAGTATACCTATTTCATATTAAAAATTGATTGCGCATTCCTGAACGTAGTGTTCAAATAGACAAAACTGCACCAAAGTTATTTCATTACCATCCCACTAAAATGTAGTATTTTAAAAAGTGTAAAAATAGATAGAAGCTTAAATGATTTGCAAGTGAATAATATATTGTGTATCTTTTTCTTGTAGTCGAAACAGGAAAAAAATCAAAAGATAACTATTAGATTTTGTCAAGTCCTAACTATTAATTAGTACTATCTTTTATTTATTTATTTACATACGAACAAAAATGGGGATTCAAAAAATAAATCGGGCCTTGTGCTTCTGTTTGCTTTTAGAGATTCTTGATAAAATCCAAAGAATCTGCAATATTACTGATGCTGATCTGGCATATCGGCTGCGTTCACTTCCCACCGCCGTAATGTAGTTTCTTTGTACCTTTTCTGTAAATATTTTCATGGTCATTGCTCTGTTCAGATTTCATTTTTGGTAACTAGACTTTCTGAATTTAAGCGTACTAGCTGATTGACAGCAAGGTCTGATCATTTGAAATTTGAGATGGCTAGATATAACCGTAAGTTCGTTGAGTTTCTTCTCTTGAACTTCTCTTCCAGTGTCTTCCTTTCTAGTCACAAATTTAAATGCAATATCAATCGTTATCTTGTCTTTTATTGTTCTCTCTCCTTATAAATGATATTTTTTCTCATTTTCTCACATGCTCAATAACCATTGTGTCTTAGTGGATTTATTGTCTTATCTGTTTTGAAATGATTAAAATAGAAGAACAATTAAAATAAAATTTACGGTTACATATCAGTCAGTCAAGTATTTTAGAATATGAATTATTTTAAAAATTTTCTGTCAATTTTCTTTTTAAGTTTTACATGTCATATTTTTCATTTCAAATGTTTTTACAACAGGAATTAATTTAAGGAAACTCTGTCCAATTTTTTGTTTAATGTTTAAAATAACTTATTTTTCATTGATATGAAGTAGAGATAATTAAAAATTTTCCATTGGTTTGTCGATCTTCAAATTGTAAGCTTCTCTATACATGGTCTCAGAGACATCAAAGCGACCCAAACGCGAGTGTTTCCAAAATGGAGGATTGATTTACTATAAGGTTGTATGAGAAACTGAGCACACCCTACAAATCTTAAATAATGAATTTTTTCAAATTTTTTCTTGATAATCGGAAAGTTTAAGGTCTAAATGGATGGTATTGCACTAAAAAAAAACTAATCAATATATGTACAGGTGGTGGTAATGTCGTACAGGTCCACCAAGATTTGATATAAAACTTCTTTTTTATATTCCATAGGTGTACTTTATTTTTTATTTACGACAAATAAATATTTCCTTCCGTTCTCTCTATCTCCCAATGTTTTTAGTTGTTTGCTCTCCCTCCCAAAATATTTCAGTTCGTTTTCGAGTACCACCATAGAAAGATATTATTGAAACAATCGGTTGCGATTTACGATATCAACCAATATTAGTGTAGGAAATATTTAAAGTGGCAAAAGACGTTACACAAGGTCAAATTGACACAAATGTTATTTAATGTTTATTCAATGAAATATAAACTGTTTTGTTGCGCAACATTTTTCTATTTTTTCATTCAACTTAAAGATTCCATCTTCCCAGAATTTTGATGGTTTCTCGGCAAAGAACTCAAGATATTTTTTTTTGTCATCCAAAGAATTAGAATTTTTATCACTGAGATTATTTTGAAAAGACTTGAATGTATGAAAACCCGAAGGTGCAATATCTGGTGAATTTGGTGGATGTAGTAACACATTCAAGCAACAATTTTGGCCGCATCGCCAAAGAAACAGCAGGTCTGCATTTTGCTGAAAACAGCGTCTTTTCTGTTTGCCAATTCTAGGCGCTTTTCTTGAAATGCTGCCTTTAATTCGTTTCGTGCAGTACTTTTCAGAATCAACTTGGCAGAATCTCATAGTACAGGATTCTTTTCCAATCCCACCAGATTCACAGCATCACTTTCTTTAGGAAAGTTTTTGAAGTGGCTAAAGTTGACATATATCACTTACCTCAGGATCTTTATCCCTGAACATTATTGTAAACGTCGATTTCTTGTCACGATTTGTTTAAAAATGGTGCATTTTTATTGCGTTTATACAGCAGATAGAAATGCGAAACAAAGAATTATTTTTACTCAGATCATAAAATATTGCAGTCATCTGAGCACCCAAACTTCACTAAGTGCTAATGGATGGTAAATTTTGCCAGATTTAGTGTTTCTGCCAATTTCTGCGTTGTGTAATGCGAGTCAACATCTTTATTTAGTCGATATCTATAGTAGAAGTATGTGCATGGGTGTTCTTTATCAATAAGGCTAAAATCACCAACTTTAAACTTATTGAACCCCTTCTGTACAGTTCTGTCAGTTAAAACGCCTTCACTGTACACAGCACATATATTTTTTGTTGCTTGTGAGGTATTTTTGCCTTTTCGATGATAAAAGTATCAAGTGTCTAAAATGCATCTTTATAGGGATGTAAAATTGACACGAATTGACTAATTTTTAAACTTTCAACAACAACAGATAATTTTAGGGGTGTTCTAATTATATCTGTCAATACAATTGACGTGCTATAATATGAACAATATATATATATATATATATATATATATATATAAATATATATATATAAAGATCAGTTAAAGACCACATGCATCCGGCAAGGCAATACCGATATCATCTCAGCAATTAGCAAGAGGTGATTATTAAAATGAGAAAGAATAGGTACAATTAATTTAACCGCTTTCAGAAGTGAAAATGCCAAACAAATGAACTCGACTGCTTTCAAACATTAAATGCACACTAAAAGGAAACAGGGAAGGTAATTCAGTATTTAAAATAATCAAGGGGAAGTAATTTAGTATTTGGTGTTTGAAAGGTAAAAATTGAATTATATTACTAAAAACAGAAAAAAACACAGAAGCTTTATCTGAACCGAAAATATAATTCGTTCGTGCCAGTCATGTGGCTAATCATCTCTGAAAGTTTCATTTGAACCCATCTAGTGGGTCTTGGGATGTTGTTACCACGAACAAACAAACAAACAAACAAACAAACAAATATTGAATACAATACCTCAGCCTCAAGGTGGAGGTAATAAAACATTTTTCTTATCAAAGCTAGACTTGTCCAGAAAATGATTTTATAAATAAGTGCTCGATTACAATTTAAAAAATCGAAAGCGCAGAGCTATTATGCATTAAATTCAAGGAATACAGCTCCTTTATGCTACCATGGTTTCCACCGATAAGACTTCGTCAGACACTAGAAGGTTAACTATATTTTCCAACGCTTCATTCATTTATTTCTTCTTCTTCTATGTGCCCTGTCCCTTCAGGACGTAGGCGATCATGGCTCTCCACGTCTCCCTATCCCTTGTGGCTCTTAGTATGTTTGCTGCTGTTACTCCTGGCAACCCCCGTTCCGTCATCCACCTGATCAGGCCCTTCAAATATATTATCCGCTGCCTTCCTCTCTCTCTCTCTTTCCTTCTATCTGACCAGTCAGTATCAGGTTCTCCAGGCTCTCCTTCCTCATTGCATGTCCCAGGAACTTCAGTTGTCTCTTCCTGATGCTCAGCATCAATTTCCTTTTTGTTGCCATTCTCTCCAACACCTTGTTGCTTGTATGCTCAGTCCACGATATCCGTAGCATCCTTCTGTAGAACCACATTTCGGCTGCTTCCAGTTTTGTCCTCATTTTCGATGATATTGTCCAGCATTCACAGCCATATTGAAGAACTGACATCACGTAGCAGTCTAGCACTCTTTTCTTCGTTTCTATTGAGATTTTCCTGTGTGTTAGTATTTTGCTCATCTTCTGGAACGCGTCCTTTGCCATGCCAATTCGCCTTCGGATCTCCGTGTCACACTTTCCATCTCCTGTTAAAACACTTCCTAGGTACTTAAATTCTTGTACTTGTTTGATTCTGTTATCCCCCACCTGTATTTGGCATTTATCCTTAACGGAAAGTACAATGAAAAGGCAGTACAAACCAAGAGTATAAGAAATGGAAGGGGAGGGAGAGAGGGAGAGAAAATTATACATGTACTCTTATCTAAGTTCATACAAACCCAAAAAGTATTTTATAGTGTGCTTACAGCCTGATTGTCACTTCAGGTATCTCATTTAACAGCCTATTTTTAGTCTTGATACGACATGATTGATAATTTCTCCTCTTGACATAATCTGCACACAGCATTACCGATGTTGTAAGGTTTGGCTTTTTGTTTAAAATGCCTCAAAGTACACTCGACCTTTTTCCATTCCCCCCCCGCCTTTGTTTGTCACGTACGGCTGGTCAGTTTCGTATAATTTTTATAGTTTTGAAATTCTGAATGGTGACAGATGATTGTATCATTTTCTGAAGCTGTCTTCAGTACCCAACATAAACTTTCACCGTCCACCTCTGCCTTGTAGACCACCCCTTCTGGTTTACAAGATCCGTCCCGCGTACACTTGCTTTTATCTCTACAGCTGTACACTTCATTTATTATATTATTTTTCTGCACGATATCTTTTAAATTCATGGCCTTCTGTTCCTTGATTTATATTTTCTAAATTCTTGGTACAAATATATCTTATATTCACGGTATTTTTTTTTAATCGTATCACCCCGAGCAAGGCGGTAATGCCACTGATGTGCAGGGGGCTACATAAGAGTAAAAAGATTAAGTAGAAGAGAGTGAAGAAAAAGATGAACCAGTTAGAAAGGAGCAAGAGAAAGATGGGAATGCAGGTGTGATGACAGTTGCAAAGGTGGAGAGAAAGGAAAGAATATACGGGGTGGTGAAAGAACTAGAGTCAAGTGGTTAATAGATGAGTATTGACATTGCATTTAAATTCCTGGAGGTTGTAGCCATCAGGAAAGCAAGAATATGGGAGCGAGTTCCACAGGCGGGAAGTGCAAGAGAAGAAGCTGCAGGAGTAGAATTGTCGTCTGCATTTGGTTTTTGTTGGTTTTATGCAATTCAGAATTTTTGTGTAAGTGCTTATCAAGAATCTCCAAAAACATTTTCTCGATGTTCCACTTTACTTTCAAATTAAATGTGGGGGTTACACTAAAAGACTTTTCTATTTCTTTTGGTGGACTCTATTGGTTGGTACTTTTGAAGTTTGAAATCAAGTTTAGTTTTGTGTCTCTTCTCTATTTCATATACTTTATTTCTTTCTTCAAAAATAGGTGAGGTTAAAAGAATTTTAAGAGTTTGCATTCTATTCTTTTAAAGATATGCTTAATTACTCTTTTAGGATGGGTGGATTTAGTATTTACATTTTTTCAGCTTTCTGTTAGGTTTCATCTATGGAAAGATTCTGCCAATTTGTAGATTAAATTCTCCGTCTAAGTATTGGACTAGTTTTTGATTAATACCAACCTCAATTTCAAAACCGTGGCATTTGAAAGGTTTAACTAGAAAATTCTTTATTTTATCATTGACTCTGCTTTTGTCGCGTACGACCATCACTCCGTCGTCACTATACAGGCCATGGCCATTTTTATGAACAATTTCCTTAATCTTAATACGTAAAGGCCTATCAATTCGGAGACCTCAGCAGCATCAAACGAGACTTAGAGGACATCAAACGCACATTTGTTTTGTTTTGTCTTTTTTTCCAGCCATGTTTCGCACTTTAGGGAACAGAACGGATATCCTAATATGTGGAATTATTTCTACCTGCTCGGGTGTTATACCATCCTTTGGGGATATATGAGTAAATAAATGAGGCCTTGAAAAATACAATTAAATTCTAATATCTGACAAAACATTACCGGTGGAAATCATTGTAGAATAAGTGGTTAGTATTCTTTATTTTAATAATAAAAATAATCATAATCATACTAATAATAATAACAATAATATATATATATATATATATATATATATATATATATATATACAAATAAATTTATTTTCCATAATGTCTTGGCCTCACTGATGAGATGTGTGGCTAAATTTACCTGTTGTAATGCCCATCCGATATAAGGAAATTTGAACACATGCATAAGATATATATGTGTGTGTGTGTATAGAGAGACAGACAGACAGACAGACAGACAGACAGACAGACAGACAGACAGAAAAAGAGACAGACAGAGGTTGCTATAGAACTCAAAGAGACGAAGACAAATTAAAAGCTGGAACGGACACGAAAGAGTGTGACCATTTTCAAGACAGACTAAATGAATTCATTATGAGAAAATCCTTAATAACAAATTCTCACTGATCATTAAGTAAACTTGATCTCTCCTTCTCTTTTTCTCTCTCTCTCTCTCATTATATATATTCATATATTAACTATATGTGAGCATACCAGCATAATATATATATATATATATATATATATATATATAATACCTGCAATTGCTACTTAGATTTCGAGTATGATAGTCTCGTCAGGTAAATACCCCCCCATATATATATATATATATATATATATATATATATATATATATATATATATACCTCTGTGTGTGTGTCTGTGTGTGTGTGTGTGCGTGCGTCTATTTAGGCAACAAATTTTCGTACTAACAAGTTAATGATCAACAAGATTTCTTTGTTAAAGATTACTTTTTATTAATGACTTTGTTTAGCCTACTTTGAAAATGGTTCATATATTGTTGCGTTCGTTTTGACTTTTAAATTTGTCCTTTGTCTCAGACTTCTGAGTAGAATTCTTTTATTTCATCTTTGGCATTTATAATTTTGCTGCTTACGGAATTTTGTCCAAATTTTACACAAATAGCTTTTTTCACAAAATATATATGAGAATGCGTCAAATATTAATATAATTTGTTTTATTATATAAGAAATGAGGAAGACAATCAAAAATCATACTTCAGGATATACCTATACGTCACAGGTTCACATACTTACATCTCAGAATAGTCACCACCTCTAAGTAGCAATGTTCCACCTTTGAATGAGGAGGGCATGTGTCACAGATTCGTAAAATTCAGCTGGATGGTGATGTAGCCAATTCCTTACAGTAGTTTTTACTTCTTTATCATTAAGCAGCGTTGAGCCTGGTCAGTATTTAGATGGGTGACCGCTTGGGAATATCAGGTGCTGTAAGCGTATAGTGACGGATGTGCGTTGTGTTGCAGTGAATATCGGTGAGCCGAGTTCGAATTCCAGTTGAATACCCTGCATTCACTTAAACACTGGCACCCTTGGGAAAGGTATTAATCCGTTCCTTCCTTCCAGTTATGGGTTAAATAACAAGGGTAGGACTTGGGGACCCTGTCCTTAAAAACAAATCTCAATGAATCTTGATACTCGAAAAGAAAAATGTATTACTAGACACAAAAACTTATATAAAACAACAATAAATTGTTGAAAGAAAAAGGTATTACCAGCAATAAATAAATAAAGTTTAGTTGGTAATAAATGACCCGCCGAGGTTGATATGCCATAAAAACAAAACAACAAACCAACCAACCAACTTCTTTATCAACACCATAATGTCTGCCTCTCATCGTCTGTATCATTGGACCAAATAGAAGATATTCAAACGATGATGAAGAATTGAAAACTGTGATAAAGTATTAGCTTCATCAGCTGCCAGCTGATTTTGAGAAAGATTGGGAGATTGCCCAACATTTACTGCAATACAGGGAGGTAATGGATCGGTTCTTGTGGTGAATGTGCAATTTGTTAATGAGTACTAGAGTCCAGAAAGTGTTTAGCAAGATATAGGATAGACAATGTTGACTAACCTCACCCCCTCCACTTTTTATGGCCACGTGCCCAATTTTGTATTTATACAAATAAATATCGCATTTTTACTGCATGGGTTTGTTTCCCATTTTTAGGTGCCTTTTGTAAATATGTGGTATTGTGGTGTGTGAAGAATTGGGAGGTGATGGATTGGTTCTTGTGGTGAATGTGCAATTTGATAATGAGTATTAAGGTCTTGAAATGTTTAGCTAGGTATAGGATAATTAGAGAAGCCCTCTCTCTATTCACCTCCTTTTTGGCCATGTGCCATATTTTCTATTTTATACGAATAAATATTTGGACGCTAGTGGATTTATACTAATAAAATGAGAATAGTCATGATGCTAGAGGAATGATATTACATAGCTATGCCCAACTAAGTTATTAAAATACGTTTGTGTCAGATTTTGGCCCATTTCCTCTCGTAAATTTTCTGTGTGTACAGCCTTGAAATAAAGTTTTTGTTAATTAAGAACCACGCTTGTTAACACCTTGACAGATGCCTTTAATTCTTATCGGTGGTCATTTTGGTAAAAAGTTTTGTAACTACCATATTTAATTTATAGGTTGTTCAGCCAGTTCAAACTTCAATGTCTGATTAAGTTGATAAGCGCAGTAGAGATAGTGAAACGTAATTATAATAACCTCTATCAACTTAGTTTATTTTAGTTTGAACTAATCAATAATTAATAAACTCGATTAGTTAAATATCCTGCTTTCGTCTCTGTGCAGCCCTCAGTCCTGCATTTTATCGCTAGAACTGTAGTAATGTATAAAGTAACGTCTCTCAGTTAAATTAATTAGAAATGATTAATTTCTTAACATTCGCTCTAAGACACACACCCTAGAGTCTTTGCTTGAAATGATTTACTCAGGCTCTCAAGAACGGCGAAGTTCGAACTGTTGCCCTGGATATCTTTAAAGCGTTTGACAGGGCAGACATACTGGCCTTCTACACAAGCTACGGGGCTACGGTATAACTGGACGGTTGTTTGGTCTAACCCAGTTTTTCCTTTGCAGTCGCACAATGAAGGTTGTATTGAACGGGCAGAACTCCCGATAATATCATGCGAACGCAGGGGTCCCTCAAGGCTCTATTCTAGGTTCTACGCTTTTCCTGATCTTCATTAATGATCTCCCCGATGTAATCAGTTCCCAAGTAGACATATATACTGAAGACACCACTGTTTACTCTCGCCTCGATCAAACATCTGCTGAGACTGACAAAGCGAACTTCGTTGATGAGCTTGAAAAAGACCTCCAATCTGTGGTGGACTGGGGTAAGAAATGGCTCGTGAAATGTAATGCTTCGAAAACGAAGCTGCTATCTATTAACCATCACAGACAATCTCTCCTAACCTCCATTAGCATGTATCAGGCTAGCCTCCCTGAAAGCAAAACACTGTGCCTCCTCGGGTTAACTCCCTCAGGAGACCTCAAGTGGAATGATTATATCGAATCCATAGTTAAATCCTCTGCTAAGAAGGTCGGTTCACTGTGTTGGGCCAGGAAGTTTTTTCCCGTCGGAATCCATCCGGCACATATATAAATCTACCATCCACTCGTATATTGAATACTGCTGCCGCATCTGGTCGGGTGCCCCTGCTATTCACCTCGGGGTTCTTGACAAAATCAAACGAAGAATCTGTAATGTGATCGATCCCGACTTGGCGGCTCTGATGCAGTCACAATTTCACGGCATAATTTGGCTTCCCTGTGTCTCTTCTACAAATACTTTCACGGCTTCTGCTCCAATTAAGACTAGCAACTAGGTCCCGCCCTTTTACAGTGAAACCAGTAAAATGTAACCGCAGTTTCTACTCCATCAGCTTCTTTTCCCGCCTGTGAATCCCCTTCCTTTACTTGCTTCCCCGACAGCTACAATCTCCAAGAATTTAAATGTAAGGTCAATAGTCAACTCCTATCTCACTGACTTGCATCCTTTCTCTCATGCTAATTTCTCCGTCCACTCTCATCACACCATTATTCTCATCATTCTCTTATCCACTTCCTGACACCTCCTATAACCTGTCCCTCATTCTCATTACTTTTCTCCTATTTAACCCTTTGCGCACCAGTGGCGATGAGGATGCCTTGCTTGGGGTGAAATGATTAAAAAAATACAAATTTTTTTATCGTATAAAGAAAGACGACGCGTAGAGATCAAAATTTGCAGCATTATGAATAGACTGCAAGGTTACTCTCACTTTGTCAAGAGCCTTAAAATATTTACCAAACTTTGTTTAAAATAATTAAAAGCCAAAATATCTAGATATTAAGGACAATTTACATTCCTTTACCTCATTTCACCTCTAGCAAAGCGGGATCGTAACTAGTACACAGGGATTACAGTGAGAGAAAAGACTGGGTATAGTAGGTATTAAGTAAGGGATAAAAGAAGAACAAGATTCAAGAAGATGGAAAATGACAATTAAAATTACATTTACATTTTTGAACATTGTAGCTATCAGGAAAACGGTAGGGAGTTCCACAGGCAGAAAGTGCGAGAAAAGGAACTATTGGAGTAGAAGTTGTGATTACATTTAATTAGTTCACTGGTAAAAGTCAGGATCGATTAAATTGAAGATCCGTCTTTGGATTTTGACAAAAACCTCGAGATGATTAGTAGGAAAACCCAACTAGATATAATAAATTTGAGGGATATTTTTTAAAATGATAAATTTTTATCATCATTATTTATGATTTTCTATTCCCATCTCAGTAATGTTGATAATTACCATCCAAAAAAAATATAAAATTGACAAAACCTATCCAAAAAGTACGCACTCGATTTTGTCCCAGGGAAGACTATTAGGAAAAACTGTCATGCATGACAAATATTATATGTAGAAGAGCTGCAGTTAATTACATCCGGCTCAACTCACTGAGCATCAGCCCATGCCAGATGTGTATATAGGGTAGCGGGACGAACACGATAACGTCTGTTATGGTCCCTGGTGTATTTTAATTCGTCGCTCTCCCCATTTTCATTTCATTATCATTAAATCTTTTAAATATATTTTGTGCTGTTGTATATATTAACATTTTTACTGCATGGGTTTGTTTCCCTTTTTTAGGTGCCCTTTGTAAATATGTAGTATTGTGGTGTGTGAAGAATTAGGAGGTGATGGATTGGTTCTTGTGGTGAATGTGCAAATTGTTAATGAGTACTAGGTCGTGGAATTGTTTAGCTAGATATAGGATAGACAGTGTTGACCATCCTCACCCTCTTCTCTTTTTATGGCCATGTGCCCAATTTTGTATTTATACAAATAAATATCGCATTTTTACCACATGGGTTTGTTTCCCTTTTTTAGGTGCCCTTTGTAAATATGTGGTATTGTGGTGTGTGAAGAATTAGGAGGTGATGGATTGGTTCTTGTAGTGAATGTGCAATTTGTTAATGAGTACTAGGTAGTGGAATTGTTTTGCTAGATATAGGAAAGACAGCGTTGACCAACCTCACCCTCTTCTCTTTTTATGGCTATGTGCCCAATTTTGTATTTATACAAATAAATATCGCATTTTTACTACATGGGTTTGTTTCCCTTTTTTAGGTGCCCTTTGTAAATATGTGGTATTGTGGTGTGTGAAGAATTGGGAGGTGATGGATTGGTTCTTGTGATGAATGTGCAAATTGTTAATAGGTCGTGGAATTGTTCAGCTAGGTATAGGATAATTAGAGAAGACCTCTCTATTCACCTCCTTTTTGGCCATGTGCCACATTTTGTATTTTATACGAATAAATATTTCGACGCTGGTGGATTTATACTATTGAATTGAGAATAGTTATGATGCTATTTACTCCTGTGTTAATGGTAAGTCTGATTAATTCAAATTCCCAGCTGAACTCAAAAATGGCCTACAAGCTATTGTTAAATGGGGCAAGAAATGGCTTGCTAATATTAAAGCCTAAAAACTGCTTTCTTTTACTCGTCTAGGAGAACATTTATGCTTTCCATGCTATTGGCTGATGCTAACCTCCAGGAGAGTGGCTTAGTAGATCTTTTAGGAATGAAGTTTGCAGTTGACAGGAAGTAGAAATTGTATATTGAGTCAATTACAGGGTGTTCTGCAAGGAATGTTGATTTACTGGGTTGTATTTGACATTTTGTTTAAAAAGAATTTATCTTGCACATTAATACGTCTACCATTCCTCCATCCACTGAATATTGTTGCTGCATCTGGTCTGGTACTTCTACACTGTATTTAGGAATTCTTGATAAAAAACGAAAAAGAATTTGCAATATTATTGATCTTAACTTAGCATCAAGAACTCAGTGACGTTCTCGCCGCCATAATGTAGCTTTACTGTGACATTTCTATAAGTATTTTACTTTAATTGTTTTAGTAAGCTTTACTCTTTGCTAGTAATGTTTCACGGATTTAAGCATGAGACTACATTGTTGGCAAGATCTAGTCTTACAGTGGAAAGGGCTAAATGCAAACGTAACCTCTATGCTAATAGTTTCTTAATTTGCACTTTTCGCTTGTGAAGCTCTCTTTTGCGTTCTTGCTTTTCATTCAACTTTAATCTTCTAAAATTTAAATGCAATATCAATCGCTATTTCAGTCTCCTTAATAAGGTTTTCTTTTATTCTTTTCGCTCCCATGTTCTTGCTTTCCTGACGGCTAAAACCTCCAGGAATTTAAATGCAATGTCAATACTCATCTATTAACCACTTGACTCTAGTTCTTTCACCACCCCGTATATCCTTTCCTTTCTCTCCACCTTTGAAACTGTCACCACACCTGCATTCCCATCCTTCTCTTGCTCCTTTCTAACTGGTTCGTCTTCCTCTTCACTCTCTTCTAATTAATCTTTTTACACTTAAGTAGCCCCCTGCACATCAGTGGCATTACCGCTTTGCTCGGGGTGATACGATTAAAAAAATTGCATTGTTTGGACTGAAATGATTAAAAGAAATATAAAAGCATTTAATTGACTTGACTTGACATAGCCTAGGGAAATATTTTATCAAATACAATGATTTATTTTACCCTTTGACTGAGTACAAAATCGGTATCACTCGATAACATCCTTTCTTTTATGAACGCTGTCTATCGAGACCTTTTTTTTTCATTAAAATTTCGCTACCAAAATCTTTCTTGTCTATCTCGACTTCATGACGCGAATCGTTTCGAGTTGGTTAAGAATGAAACAACAATATAATAATGAAGATAGAACTCGTTACATCAGCGACAGGTTAGAGACACCAGATTAATAGCTTTTATAAATTGACGAGATAAGAAAAATTTACGATTGTAAATCCCCATGTTTTTGTTGTTGAGTTGATAAACCATCTTTCTTTGGTGATGGTACTTTTTAGATAAGTTTCAAGTGATATTAACAGATAAAGTTAAAAACACAGGTAGAATATTTGACAGTACGTGGAATGTGCCAGGCAATGGGCGTAGAAACTGGCGTTAAGTGTTTGAAAGTAAAGTGCGGAGGTCAATATTTGGAGGTACGTGAAATGTGACTGGCTATATCTAGAGGGTTTGGTAATCTGAAGCAATAGTTTGAGGGCCGTAGAAAGTGACGGTTAATCTATCTAAACTTATTTATAAATGGAACTTTCTGTGTGTGTGTGTGTGTGTGTGTGTGTGTGTGTGTGTGTGTGTGTCCGTTACTCCGAAACAGCTGAACCGATTTTCTTGAAAATTTACAGTTGTACTATATGCATCTGTGAGTGTTCTTAGCTAGGTTTTGTGTTGACGTACCACCGATAAATATCGAAAATCGATAATCGAAAAAATCGGGTTATACGAGGAGTGGTCCGATTTTAGTCAAATTTGATACACTCATAGCTATATGTCTGTCTTTTTTTCAGCCCTTTTAATTTTTGCTTCGGGTTAGGCTCTAAGTAGGTATAATTGTAGTTCTTAGTCTCAGCCATAATACCATTCACTCAGAGGACTTATTTAGCCTTCAAAATTCAGTTTACAACGTCTGAGCTTCAGGACCATGGATTAGTTTTAAAGCTTTCATTACACCCGAGCAACGCCGGGTTATACTGCTAGTAATTTAATAGAATTAGAAATGGGCGGAACATATTTGGTCACATTTTGAAAAATGGCGGGCAATATTCAGTGAGATTTCGTAGGTGGTGATCAGTCAGAAACATTTGGAGGGAAATGAAAAGTGGCGAACTGAATTCGAATTCTGATCTACTACAGTAACTTTAAAAAAATCATCAATTTAACTTAGTCTTCAAGTGGTTCTATAAAATGCAGGTTAATTGAATTAAAAATTTAGACGGGCCTTAAATGTAACCTTGTACCAAATATGGATTTTGAATACGTGTTTATATTATGTATTCTTATATTCTTATCTTCGTATAAGATCCAAGCTTGAATGTTGATTGTTGGTCTCGATATGCTACTATCGAAAGCAATATATATCTCACATCGCAACAAAGGTATTAATGATGAATTGCTGATAAATATCTTGGATATAAGTTAAAGTCCGTGGTCAACAGTCTCGTATCCTAAGCTAATTCAATTTTCTCTGGTTTTATCAGGCGAAATTAGTTTTATCATTGACTTGGGTACTTCCTGAAACAGGAAAATCAGTTTAATTTGCAGACTAATTCGCTAATTTACTAATTTTAATGCAAATGCACTGAGTCACAAATATCGAAATATCGAGAAGAAATCAAAATATAGCACAGTTAATGAAGAAATAAGGCTTGAAGAATTTCACACTGAAAGACAACAGAATCAGTGGAAATGCTGGGTCACTGTGTCGTGCCAAAGAACGCTTCCCGTCATAATCCATCCTGCAAATGTATAAATCCACCATACGTTGCACATAAAATATTGCTGTCATATCTGATATGGATTTTCTGCTGTATATCACAAAGCTTCTACAAAATTCAAAGGATCTGTAATGTCATTCTTCCTAATCTGGTATCTTCACTTCATTTATTTTACAAACATTCGGATAGAAATTATTTTGATGATGTTCTTTCTTTACTAATGCCCCGACTACATCAATTTAAGCGCGATACTAGATTGGCAATTAGGTCTTTTAGCCTAGGAAGATGATTAATGTTTATTTCGTCTTTGTGTCAGAAATAACCGGGCTCCATACAGCTTACAAGTTTATGCAAAGTTATAATCATCAGAATTATCAGAAGGTTGGTTGTTGGCAGGATGGAATGCGTGGAATAGTGTAAGAATAAAATATACATTTTTCATGTTAAAAAAGAAATTTATTAAAAGGAAAGAATAACACAAGTTGTAGCAGTTAATTTTCAATTAGAAACATTATTAAGAAGTTAAGAGTAGAGTTCGTGTTTAGTGATAAAGTTATTGGTATCAAGAAATGTAGAAAATGTTCGTAGTAGTAATTGTTGAAAGAGATAAGGAGAACGAGAATAAGGTGCGACCTGACCTTATCTCTGGGTCAATTTGAAGTTGTAGTTACATTTTAGTTGTTTCGTCTCGCGGCTCCCATCTGACTCTGACTGACGCTGATCAAGTCCTTTTATTGTCATTAGATTTTTGCACTGACTCACGAAGTCCTGAAGTCTTACAAGTTGCTCCCATTGGTCAAAATCAATTTAACGTCTACTTGGGTTCGACTTTTTCTTTAAGTACATGGTCAATCCTTTTTCTATTTGGGAAAACCAGGGTTTCACACGTCATTGTGAATTTTTGTAATAGTGAAGAAGAAGGTTGATTTTAAATAATTTTGTTATCCACTACAGTCTTACTGTTTTACTGCTGAAGTAGTTATTGTTGATGGCAACCACCATTTTTGTGCTATCGCTTTCTTTTCTCGCACTTTTTCTTTGTTGATCTCCTTTCCCATTCCTTACTTCCCTGCCAACTACAGTCTTCAAAAAGAAGCAACATCAATCGCCATATTCTGTCTCACTAAACCCTGTTCCTTCATTGTCCTTTCCTCCCTTTTTTTTTTTAATCACATCACCCCAAGCAAGACATTCCACTGCCACTATTGCGCATGGGGCTACATATGGGAAGGTAAAGAGAAGGAGTGGTTAGACATAGGAAATGTCAGGAGGAAGGTTACAGATGAGTAAGGATACAGAGGATGAGGGTTAGGCAGATGGGAAGAGTGCTTGATAGAATTGGAGCAGGTTAGTGTGTTAGGAGGTGTCTATTGACCTTATATTTAAACTCCTGGAGATTGTAGCCGTCGGGGAAGCAATCGTTTGGAAGAGAATTCCACAGTCGGGAAGTGCGAGTTAAAAAATCCTCACTAAAGTCTTATTCTCTTTAACTCCCTGAAACTTTTTACGCCCTAGTAGCATCATCGCCTTGTTTTCTCGCCCTTTACGCTTGTGAAAGTTCCTTCCAAATTTTCGCTTACCTGCCAACTACAATCTTAAAAAATCTAAATGCTACGTCAGTCACCATCTTCTGTCTTTTGGAAACTTGTTTCTTTATTGTAATTTCTTCACTATTCCTTACTGAAGTATTATCATTCTCTTTGCCTCCCTGTAGCCCTACCTCGTTTTAGGCTTGTTTGGGGTAAAATTATACTTAATCAATATATTGAAAGGTTACAAAGGAATCCCCCATTAATACTAGAGAAAGATTGTTCTGGAGTAGTTTTTGCACTGAAAGTAATAATCGTGCTATGTCGGTTGCTAATCGACTTAACGTACCTAAACTTCTACTGAAAGCTGACTCCTTAGTATTCGGCTGATTGCCGACTAATATCAACTGCCTTAGTCCAACTATGTCCAAACTGGAACTAACTAGTAGTTCTACTGAACTCCAATAGAACTCTAAAGAACTCTCTAGAACTTCTAAGAACTTCCAAAGAACTTCTTGTTAACTCTTATTAATGTAGAAGGGAGAGTCCATTATCTGAGTAATGGGTGTGTTTCTTCATAACAAAAATATAAGATGTGCTGAACACAATGAACTTCTTTACTTTAAAAAGATTTTAAGAGAAATATTTTATAAATTTCAGTAATACCAGCTGCTTGTGTAATGAATGGCGAACGTTCCTTTATAATGTAACGGATAATATCACAATTATCATTACTATTTTTAAATATGGCATGAATCCAAGTTGATATTTAAAGGAGGTGGTGGAGTCTTTTAATCTTGGCAATAACCTGAATTCACAATAATTGTTGCCTCAGGTGTTTTCTTAATCTGTGAGAAGAGTGTTTAACATTCAATGGCGAATAGTATGACTGAAATCACAACAGTTTAGTGACGATAAACTACATGCAGCAGCAACATCATTTTTCGGGAGATTGGAGCTTTTGAAGAACAAGAAACCATCTATCAATTGCTTTTGTTCCCAGGTCGACCCTGACTCGGTGTGGTAACAACTGTTTTGGTAACAGTTATGAGAAATAGTAAACCCCACCCCACAAAAAACGCTAATAAAGTATAAAAAAATACATTTTTATAGTAAAAACTAGCAGTATAACCCGGCGTTGCTCGGATGTAATAAATGCTTTAAAACTAATCCATGGTCTTGGAGCTCAGACCCTTTGAACGTTGGCACGAAAGACTGAAAAACAATAGTTGTTTCCAGTTAAAGCGAAACCGTAGACTAAAAGAAAAATGAATGGATGTAAGTCAAATTTTGATTTCCTGGTATCGATATCAAATAAGTTTTTTTCGACGTAAACTGAATTTTGAAGGCTAAATAAGTCCTCTGAATAAATGGTATGATGGCTGAAACTAAGAACTACAATTATACCTACCTAGAGCCAAACCCGAAGCAAAAACTAAAATAAAAGGGCTGAAAAAAATACAGACAGACAGGCAGATAAACCGACACACACACAAACATCTTGCCTTTTATATATATATATATATATATATTATCGATTTTTTGCACTATTGTAAGAACTGCAACCTTGAAACTTCTGAATATCGTTTCTTATGTCTTTGTCTATGAGTGTATCAAATTTGATTAAAATCAGAACACTCCCACTATAACCCGATTTTTTCGATTATCGATTTTCGATATATATCGGGGGTATCTCGACACAAAACCTAGTTAAGAACACTCGCAGAGGCTTATAGTAAAACTGTGTAAATTTTCAAGAAAATCGGTTCAGCCGTTTCGGAGTCTACAGGTAACGGACACACACACACAGAAATATACACACACACAGAGAAAGTTCCATTTATAAATAAGTTTAGATTAGATTAGATACAAACTATACATTCGATATAAAAAATAACCAACAATATATATTCATAGTAAAATGATAACCGGTACCTTTTATCTGCAGCTAAAGGCATAAAAGTGTGTTCAAAATATTTAGATTTCGGCACTAAATAACTCATAAAGTTTGATATGCCGCTGAAAAAAACCAAAAAATATAAAAAAAACAATTTCTTTATTTCTAACAATTGTTTTTTCTTAATAATTTGCTTTGGTTTTGGGTGGTATTTTTGCTATTCCAATGAGCTGCCGGATTTTGGGGTCACATTTTTATTTCTGTGTTAGAACAGATATTTAAATCTCGTCCATCTTCAATTCGTAGTTCGCCCATTGGGTTTCTCCTCTCGCTATCCACCATACTTTCGGTTATCTTACAACTTATGGTTAGTCCTTTCTTCTCATTTTCTTTTAATAGCTTGAAGACAAAAGAATTGTTTACATTGTTAACTCATCGTAAGCAAACAAAATAGATTTAATCTAGAAAGAGTTTTCTTAATCAATACTGTATGAAAGAACAGATTGAATTCTATAGACTTGGTTGGCAACCAGTCTATCGCAGAAATTAATGGCAACCTACTGCGGGATTAATCTTCTACTCTATCAATCATGACCCTTTCGAGACATGATCGCCAAAGCGTGTATCACGTATGGCACTGAACTGACTGACTGTATGAAACTGGCAGTATGGTGTGGGAGTTTAGGAAATTGTAAAGAATAGTTGCATAAAAAATGTAAACAGAAAAGTGCCGTTGATTTTATGAGATACAAGCCTTTGTTGATTTGCTTAATATTAAAATTTTGGTTCTACAGAAGGATGTTGAGAATTACATGGACCAAACATGTGAGCTACGACGAGGTTTGGGAGAGAATGGAAACGAAAAAGAAACTTATACTTAACATCAGGAAGAGACAGCTGAAGTTTCTTGGACAAGCAAGTAGGAAGGAAGGCTTGGGAAATTTGATACTCACAGGATGGATAGATGGAAAGAGAGACGGGGAAACAGCACGTGATATGATGAGTTTATACAAATGGATGACAGAGCAGAGTTTCGAAGAAATAACAGGGCAACATATTAAAGAAAACAAGATTTGGAGGACAATTATCGCCTACGTCCTGAAGGAACACAACAGATAAAAGAATATTATGGACGCGTGGCTGGTTAGACGCGTGGCTGCCTGTTCAGGTCTCGTCGACAACAGTTGAGTATTTGGTTGAAACGGGGAGATAGCTTGATCTACCATCTCCTGACACTCTTGTGAACTGCTCTTTTTTATCATTATATTTACTTGTTTCCGAGAAAGGTAAATACAGTAGAATACCTGTTAGAATACAGCGAACACCTGTTGCTAACAACCGTTTTTCTACGCACGGACGATTTGCTAATGTTAATTGACCCTTAGCGAGCGACCATCTCCAGAACGCAACCAGCGACTAACATCAACGAGTGAAAATCACTGATCAAGTGACCGCTTATAAAAAATCCATTTTGGTCGTATACTGCGAACTTCTAAATTAGGAGTAACTAAATGAGTAATCTATTTCATTATGACTTGACCCAAGCCAGGAAAACTTACACATTGTTTTGTTATTGTAGTGTTGTATCAAACTGTTATTTCTTGTTGAAATGTATATTGCCTGAGTCCACTTCACAGTCAAACATCGGCTGTTTTGTACAACATGTATTGCATTTGACAGGTTCAAGGGGTTTATTGCAGTCTCTGTACTGACTTGGATAAATTCAGGATTTGGGAAAATCATAATTATGTCCCTTTCTCAAATGTCTATCTCTTTTGTTCCTTTATTTTTTGTGTATCTATCTACTCTATTTCTATCTGGGTATATCTATCTCTAACTCTCTGTTTCTCTAACGCCACAGCGATCGCTGTCAGTTTTTTGTATGTTTTTAATCCATGTATTATCGCAGATTCTATTTTGCTATCATTCACTTCTAACAAAAAAAAAAAAAGCTGAAACCGTATACGTGTTTTTAAGTCCACTTAAATATTTTTTTGTGAATAAATATTTTGGTCTCTTGTTGACCGTTGTAAATACGTTTTTAAAATTTTAAAATGAATTATGCTGAATAAAATTTTTTAAAGTGAAGCCATTTTCTTATGTTCTCATTTATTTATTACATGTTAAAATTCTAATATGTGCATTCTTATGAGGGAAATATATGCTCCTGGCGTAAATAGGTCATGACTATGAGCCTTTAGTGAGCGACCACCTGCCGTATGCTATCAGTTTTTGATGGCAGTAGGGATGGTCGCATACTACAGGTTCCACTGTATTATCAGTTTATATTTGTGTTGAAAGGTATTTACGTAGTGTGAGAATAGGCAAATATTGGGGTCTACATTTTAGTTTGTAAGTACGTATTCGCTTCCGGAAAAGGTAAATACTGGTCGTTTATACTATTGTCTAAAAATAAGTTAAGACATCTTTTGTGTACCTATTTAATGCGAATAAATGTTGTTTCTAGTCTGTTTCCGGCTTTCACTTTTGTTATGATCTAAGCCGAGATTCCCAACCTCCCCAGTTTGTTTTTGTCCCCACTTTTTTTTTTTATCTTGACTGGGTTAGTCTTTGATTTTCCATGCCATTGTTTATTTCATCCTTTCCCTCTTCGTTAGTGAGTGTGCTACTTGATTTCGACGTTTGGTGGAATACAGCAGCCACGCTGAAGTTTTTGTGAGTTGGACGGGTCTTACTAACATTTGTTTATTTTAGTTTGAATATTTTGTTATATTTTAGTTTGTTTTTGGATTATTATCTCCTTATACCCTTGGGAAAGGTATTAATCCCTCTCTTCCTTCCAGTTATGGGTTAAATAACAGGACAGATTGGGTTCTATAGCCTTGGCTGGCAACTACTCTACCGCAAAAAGCAATGGCAATCTACTGCGGGATAACCCAGTCAATCATGTCTCTTTCTTGACATGATCGCCCAAGTTTCACGTATGGCACTTAACTGACTGAATCTCCTTCCCATCTCATTTGTCTCATCAGCATAGTGTTTTATATATTTCATAAAATTGTTGTATATACATAAACTTTTATCTCATGGGTTTTGTTATCCCTTATTAGGTTCCCCTGAGAATATGTGGTATTACGGTGTATGTAAGACTGTAAGATGAGGGACGAGATTTTGTGATAAATGAAGAAATTTTTATGAGCGTTTGGGTAGTAAATGTGATTAGTTAGGTATAAGACAGCGTCGACCAGCCTTAACCCACCTCCTTTTATGCCTTGTGCTACATTTATTGAATTTATACAAAAATAAATATTATGTTGTTTAAAAACATTAACTTGAATCACGGATAGATCAATATTGATAATTTATATTTGAATGTATAAATACTTTCTTGTTTAAGGTTTAGGCAAATATTACTAATTTATTTTTAAGTCTGTAAGCCTTTTCGAGTTTCGGGTATAGGTAGATATTGCTCGTTTATATTTCAATCTGTAAACATTTGTTTGTTTCGGGTGTAGATAAATATTGTTCGTTATATTTAAGGCTATAGGCATCTTGTTTGGGGTATATGTAAATATTGGTGGTTTATATTTGAATCAGTAAGCATTTACTTAGTTTGGGAATAGGTAAATATTCGTTTAAATTATAAGCTCTAATTCGTTCTGGGATGGGTAAATGTTTATCGTTTACATTTGAGTCTATAAACGTTTACTTGATTCAAGGGCAGGTCAATTATAGCCGTTTGTATTTAAGTCTAAAGAATTACTTAGTAGGTAACCCACTTTTTAGGTGTGACATAATCTAATTTAGGGGATGCAGTGGCGATTTTTATACCCTGCTGTCTCTCCATGTTCCATTATTCATCACAAGAGATTTTCTGAAAAGCAAACTTGATGCGAAATGTGCTTGATTTTTCTTGTGGAAAATATGATTTCCAAAGATTTTTGAAGTAATATGTAGGATATATATTAAATGCACTATGCTGACCTGCTAATTGTGTGAACACTCTCTCTTTCTATATGTGCCTACTTCAATAAATGTCATCTTCTAAAAGAGATTTCTTCCAGTAAGTACTTGTTTGTGTGCGTGTTTACCAGTCGATGTACGCATATCAAATTTCGAAATACATACTGTATTGTGACTAGTCGTGACAGTTGGTTCAGGCTTCGTATGAAACAAGCCATCGTTTAGACAGAATTGCATCAAAAGCTGCAACGGGTGGAAGATAAGAAAATAAATTCCCCACACAAGCAATTTTTAATGCAACCACTTTTTAAAAAGCTTTTGTAAAACAAAAAACACAAAATATTTTTTGTAAATTCCTATTAATTTACGTTTTTTTTTCTTTTTCCCTTCTTTGTTTTCTATTGTTAGACATGTAGTATTGCTGTCATATTGTTATATATCGCCGTATGACGACAAAACAACAAACACGCATATATAAAAATATAAGGTTATATTTTTATTAATGACGACGAACTGTGTGGAATAGAGAACGGGAGGGCGAGGGGCACATAGGATGGCTGACGGGAGTGTAGTCTGCCTGTGTTGTCTCTCTCTGCTTCCACCGGCCGTTCTCTGCTACTGGCGAATCCGTTTGTCGAGGCCTTTATATAGTCCCCTAGAACCGGGACTTTCCTTCCGGTTTTTTGCCTCGCCCACGCACGCCCACGTAATTCTAAGAGGCACCTGATCTGTTTGCCTCTGTAGCCATTTCCGCCGCTGTCGGAAATAAGGTCAAAATGACATCCGCTCCGGCCTTGACAGGATGTATTTCACAAACACCTGTCTTGTCGCTTCGCCGCCCCCTTCACCGACGGAAAACACCATCGCTTGCATCACTTCCTCGGGTGGGGCCAGATTGTTATATTACAATATCTGCGTTGCTGTTTCCCCGTTCCCAGTCTTGATAGAGTCTAAAATCGCACTTATTTCTTCACATTGCAATCTCTTTCACACAGAAACCACTTTGCACGCCAATTTCTTACACTTGTGCTATTTCCATAGCTACTGTTCCGATGAGATCCAGTCTTCATTGTCACCAATTCAGACCTTTAGAGATAGGTTACGACGTGTCATTTCCACAGAGACGAATAACGTAAGAAGAAACCTTCTTTAATTTTTTTCTAATTGTGCAATCAAAACCCCGTGAATGGTTTCCTGGACACTTTGATCCTGAATTCTTCAAGCCAAGGTTCACTTCTTATCTTCATAATTTCTATTTCCTTCCATCATCTACTAATACCACTCATTCAGCATTACTATTTGGTTGTAACCGACTACCTTGAGTTAATCTCTAACCTTTAGTGAAATTTATTTTAAACAATATACACTTTTATATCAGGTCATCCTATAATAATGTTTGAATTACGGTTTGGGAAATGTTTAATATCCATATTTTATCAGAATCTATTACATATCATAAACAGCAATGTCCTTCCAATTATTCACAACCTTCTTAATATGTATGTAGGTAAACCGCATTCACCCTAGTTGGGTTGTTTAAGAGTAGGGTCCCAAGTCCTACCCTGTTATTTAACCCATAACTGGAGGGAAGGGTACTAGTGTGTAAGTGAATGCAGATCATTCAACTGAAATTCGAACTCGGCTCACCAATTTTTTTTACCGAGCCGATATCCACTGCACCACAATGCACATCCGTCAATAAACGCTTGCAGCACCTGGTATTCCCAAGCGGTCATCCATCTAAGTACTGACCAGGATTAACGTTGCTTAATCTCGGTGATCGAATGGGAATGTATTTAGCAATACATTCCTTAGATGAACGTCCATTTTAGTCAGAGCTTGAACGTGTTCGTTTCCAATCAGCTATCGTCTGCTTTTCTTCATATTTTTTCATCATATTTATTTTTTATCTGTAGTTGATAAGGTGTTCAAAATATCAACATGTGTTTACGAGAGTACAGAGTAGTAGACATGCCTATCTTCTTTAGTTTCTATGAAATCACGAGGAACCATTCCAAGTTGAAGAAATATGATCCATTGAATGTTTAAAATTCATATGTTTAGTTAATCCTTTAACTGTAAGAGTGATATTTCTAGCAAATTCAGAAAAAGTCGAGCCATCGTTCATGTCGATAAAACCGTTCAATAGTGGCGCTTCTCTTCGGTTTAATTTCCAAATCCATTTCGACAGTTTCGTTTAAAGAACAATCAAAATTGTAACTCTTTCGAGAATCTTTTTCTTTATTATTGCTGTTTCTAACCTTACCGATGATTTCATGTCTTACGTGTTACATAGACATTTTAAAAAGGTCAGTCAGTGTGATGACGCAACATCCTCGGTTTAAATTCTTTTAACATTCAGTATGTCAGTTAAATGCCGTACGAAAGAGATTTGACTGATAGGGCAGATTTTCCCGCAGTAGGTTGCCATTACTTCTTGCAGTAGTCTGGTATACAACCAAGGATATATAACCCAATCTGTCCTTTTTATTTGACCCATAGCTAGAAAGAAAATACGGATTAATACCTTTCTTATGCGCGTAAGCGATAGAACGAACTAAACTTAGAATTCGAACTCGGCTCTCCGATTTCTCGTTCCGAGCCTGTATCCACTGCACCACAATGCACATTAACTACCTTATATCGTTACGGTTTAAGCTTTTTCACCTATAATGAAAATATCATTGAAGCTATCTTTTATTAAATATCGGATATTATTTGCGAGACATCCCGATAGCACATATTGCTATGATTTAGGCATTGTAAAATAGCACAATTATCAATCTATCTCTATCAAATGTTAAGCATTACTTTTAGAATTCTCAAATAGTATGCATTATCGTTTCGTGTAACAGCGAAGGTACAGTGAATCTGTTGTTGTCAAATTGCGGACAGTTCTTAAGGACTGACATGATAATGTAATTCAACCTTTTTCAACCAGCTCCCCCTTTTGAAACAAACGTTTTTGTCAACGGCTCTCTCCCCTAGTCAAATTAAATTTCGAATATTATACTGCATTCATCTTTCATAGCAAGTTAACACTTAGAACTTAGGTATTAGTGCAAAAATAGTTTTAATATTGTTTTCCTTTCTATAATAAATGCCCATGACTGAAATTGTAAAAGAGAAAACGAGAAACATTTATTTCATAGCTTATCTTAATGTTTTCAATGTGATGGTAGACTTTGGGGCTTATTGGCTAAGGCCCTTACTTTCATAGCTTATCTCAATGTTTTCAATGCGATGGTAGATTTTGGGACTTACTGGCTAAGGTCCTTGTTTTAATAGCTTATCTCAATGTTTCCAATCTGGTGGTAGACGTTGGGGCTTATTGGCTAAGGCCCTCACTTTCATAGCATATCTCAATGTTTTCAATGTGATAGTAGACTTTGGCGCTTACTGGCTAAGGCCATTACTTTGATAGCTTATCTCAATGTTTTCAATGTGATGGTAGATTTTGGGGCTTATTGGCAAAGGTTTTTTTTATTGCTTATCTCAATGTTTCCAATGTGATGGTAGACTTTAGGGCTTATTGGCTAAGGCCTTTACTTTGACAGCTTATCTCAATGTTTCCAATGTGATGGTAGACTTTGGGGCTTATTGGCTAAGGCCCTTACTTTGATAGCTTATTTCAATATTTTCAGTGCGATGGTAGACATTGGGGCTTACTGGCTCAGGTTTTTACTCTAGTTTCATTTGATAGTTTACCTCAATGTTTTCAATAATTGTTTCCCCCTTTTGAAGCAAACCTTTTGTTAACGGCCCTCTCCTCTAGTCAAACTAAATTTCGAATATTATACAGCATTCATCTTTCATAGCAAGATAACACTTAGGACATAGGTATTAGTGCAAAAATAGTTTTAATATTGTTTTCCTTTCTGTTATATATGCCAATGACCGATATTGTAAAAGAGAAAAAGAAAAACATTTACTTGATAGCTTATCTCAATGTTTTCAATGGGATGGTTGACTTTGGTGCTTACTGGCTCAGGCTCTTGCTATAGGTTCTATGCCGTTGCTTAGAAATAATTGTAAATCGACTCATTTTGTAATTTTCAGGCCCTTTCTTTGATGAATAAAATGCTGTGTTACTTCATTGGAACCACATTCAGTTATATAGAAAGTTGGGAAAACAATGAAGAAATGTTTGATATCTTCTCACAGTTTTAAGTTTTTGCCGATTCACAATTTCATCTTGAAAATGAAAAACTGTGTTTTTGAAAATCTTTATTCATAACAATAACGACCTTTTCTCTCTATAACTTGATTCCATCTGTCAACGAGCTTATAAATGCCTCGCTTAAAAAAAAAAAATCTTTAGGTTTTGATGTGAAATATGAAGTTAACTCATGTTCAATCTCCTCTCGTGATGTTAACCTAAGGCCATGCAAATGGTTTTGTAATCCTTGAAATAAGTAATAATCCGAGGAAGCTAGGTCAGGAGAATATGCAGGATGGGGCAAGATTTCCAAACCAAATTCTCCTAGGAGGTCTTTGGTCAGTATTGCTGTGTGAGGACAACCATGGAAGATGACTCCCTTTCTGTTGACTAAAGAAGGTCGTTTTTGGGTCAAAGCAGTTTTAAAATGACGGAGTTGATCACAATAGAAAGTAGCAGTAATGGTTTGACTGTTGTCTAAAAGTTCGTAATGGATGCTCCCTTCAATACCCCACCATATGCTCAACATGATCTTTTTGGGATCGAGTCCTGCTCTCGGTTGCTGAACTGGTCTTTCTCCTTGATTTATTCACGATCGCCGACGTTTAACGTTATGGTAGAGAATCCACTTTTCATCACCTGTGACAAGCCTACCCAAAAATGGTGCCTGAAGGTGTTGCAAAACTGATAGAGTAGAGCATGCCTAATGTGTTCTTTAGATGGAAAGAACATGGGTAAGAATATTGCAGAAAAATATGAATGATGCTTTAATAATCTGAAAGAAAAAGTTATAAATTATTCATGGTGATAAGTTTAAGTAGTAACAATATGCATTAATAAATAACATTGATTTAAAATGCCCCTTTCACAAACCGGCAAAAAACTTTTGCACCGACTTGATACCTTACAAAAATTTCTATTGTTAGCCAATATTGAATAATTTTTGAAAATTTGATAACAGATATTTAAATGCCTTACCTGAATATATTCACTATACAAAAATGATTTTTTTTCAATATAATACAGCCCATAAGAGGTCACTAGCGCCCACGTTGAAAAACACTGTTCGGCACGGTGTTCCTAAAATCTAGACATTTTGACAAAAATGCATATTTTCAAAAAAATTACATTTTCAACATCACTGGAATTTTTTTTTTAATCATTTCACCCCGAGCAAGGCGGAAACGCCACTGATGTGCAGGGGGCTACATAAATGTAAAAAGATTAATTAGAAAAGAGGAGTACAAGCTAGTTAGAAAGGAACAATAGAAAGCTGAGAAAGCAGGTGCGATGACAGATACATAGGTGGAGAGAAAGGGAAGGTTATACAGGGGAGGGGAGAGAGCTAGAGGCCAGTGGTTAGTAGATGAGTATTAACTTTGCATTTAAATTTCTGGAGGTTGTAGCCGTCAGGAAAGCAAGAATACGGGAGTGAGTTCCACAGGCGGGAAGTGCGAGAGAGGAGGCTGCAGGAGTAGAATTGTCGTCTGCATTTGGCTAACCTGACTGTGAATGGGTGGGACCCAGTTGCCAGTCTGGTTGCACGGGTAAACACCTGTTGAGGAGGCATCAGTGACTTAAGCTCATCCGAGCAGAAGCCATGAAAGTATTTATAGAAGAGACAGAGGGAGGCCACATTTCGACGATGGGAAAGTGGCTGCAGTCGAGTCGTTTAGCAAATAACATTTCCATCGTTTTCTATCAAAGATTGATGCGCTTTGCAAGATTCGCGTGAACTCGATGCAAGAACTCCACATTGCTGTCAATTTTAGCACATTCACTCTTAATGCGTTCAATCAAGTGCGTTGCATCTGTGATATTCATTGAGCACACCTTCTTTTTGAGCATACACCATAAAAAGAAGTCAATTCTTTCTTCTTTCGACAAAACCATGTTCAATCTGTGGAGGTTAAAAAAGGTATAGTTAATGCGATTCCTATGTGTCCATACTTTAGGGACACCCTGGAATAGAGAAACTATTTAATTTATCTTGACCATATTCCGGGCACGATTTATGGGATTTTTTCTCTCTCTCTCTCTCACTCACTAACTCACACACACACACACACACACACACACACACACACACGCACACACACACACACACACAGATATATTTTCTTGGCTTCTTTATGTATCACCAAAAGGTAAGGTTGTGGGGGATAATCTAACACAAAAATCTGTTCTCAAAATAGGAATTACTACATGTTCTAGCGATAGATCTGTCCAGAAATCTTCTAATTCCAACTTTTTTTTTTCTTTAGACTTTGTATGTTTTTGAATTCTAATCGTATATCTTTTAGTGCAATGGAGAGGTGCTACTCAAAGTATGATTCCCTGTAAAGTAGATTTTTATACTTATTATTTAAGTTTTCCCGTCAAAAATCTCCAACTTCTATGCCAGGAGACTTCTTACCAGAAAAAAAAAGTTGCTCCGTCTATCTTCATAGTTTCTATATATTATTTTCCAGAATGGCGACAGATAATAGAAATCTGATGTCGTTCAACGCAGCCAACATATCGCAAGTCTTAAGTCTGTTTGGCCAACTTTCCTCAGACAAGAAACAGCTCCTACTGCGCATGCTCGGTCTCAACCAAGAAAGGGATGTATTTGCATTATTGGACGATTCTCAGACACTATTTGCCTACCCGGAATACAGGCTGCACAAGATTCTCCTTCTCTACGTTTCGCCACTCTTGCTCGTATTGGGCACCTTCGGTAATATATTTTCCGTGTTTATTATGCGTCAACGGTCCATGATCCGAATGTCTGCTTACGTCTACCTAATACATCTGGCCGTGGCCGATTCAATGGTTCTATACATCGGTCTTCTCCGACTGTGGATAAGTGAACTAACTGGCATGGATATCCGAAACCAGACTGCCTGGCTCTGCAAGCTGGTCATCTTTAGTGGTTATGTCAGCAGTAACCTGTCTGTTTGGTTGATCATTGCCGTCACAGTAGAACGGTACATTGTTGTGTGTCACCCACTGAAAGTGAATAAATTCTGTACGGTACCCCGCGCCAAGCGAGTCGTGCTGGGCCTTCTCGTGTTGTTTGTGCTTATTCATGTTCACTTCTTTTGGACGGTAACGCTCAATCAGCTAGACTTGAACGGTGTCGACAAACACTACTGCGGCAGCCGGAAGAATTTTCACTACCTCGTCAGCGTAGCTTGGCCGTGGATTGACGCCATCTTTTATTCTTTCCTCCCGTTCGTCGCCATATTATTTTTTAACACCCTTATCATCCGTCGTATTATTATTCTCAGTCGAGGCGCAATGAAAATGCAAAGTGCTCAAAGTAATTTATTGCAGGTAAGACACTTAATTTCATTGGATTATTATTATTATTATTATTGTAATGATTGCTAACTCGTTTACTGCAACATGTCACATACGTATGCTTTTAGGTATGTTGTATATTATATTTGACAATAGATACACGGAAAGAACATTTGTTTATTTCACAATTTTATTATAGATTCTAAAATATCTCAGGGGACACATATGAGCCTTATTATTTGTAATATATTTAGTCGATTAAAAATGAAGAAAATAAATAATCGTATAAAGACATTTTACTTTGAAATTAATAACTCCCTTGTGTATATTAACTGAAACAAAACGAATAATGTCTTTCTGGGATCTTTCACACTTTCCTTGGTCACGAATACGCCGACATTTGACGTTGTTTTTCTCTTCCGACCGCATTTACTTTTACGTTTAGGAGTGATGGATACAGTTTGTTTCTTCGCCTTAATGACACGGCTGAGAATTTAAAGGCATACATCAACAATATCCGCTATCTTTCTGTAAAGCTTGCCAGTGTGTCTCTGCAGCGTTACATATTCCTTTGCGTTTAAGAGTGATTGATCCGGTTTGTTTCTTCGCCTTAATGACACGACTGACAGTTGAAATGCTTACACCAACAATATCCGCTATCTCTCTGTAAGGATTGCCAGTGTGTCTGTGCAGCGTTACATTTTCCTTTTGCGTTTAAGAGTGATGGATACAGTTTGTTTCTTCGTCTTAATGAGACGGCTGATAATTGAAATGCTTACACCAACAATATCCGCTATCTCTCTGTAAGGATTGCCAGTGTGTTTGTGCATCGTTACATTTTCCTTTGCGTTTAGGAGTGATGGATCCAGTGTGTTTCTTCGATTTAATGACACGACTGACATTTGAAAGACTTACACCAACAATATCCGCTATCTCTCTGCACGGCTTGCGAATGTTTTTGTGTAGCGTTACATTTTCTTTTGCGTTTAGGAGTGATGGATCCAATTTGTTTCTTCGCCGTAATGACAGGACTGACAGTTGAAAGGCTGACACCAACAATATCTGCCATCTCTCTGTAAAGCTTGCCAGTGTGTTTGTGCAGCGTTACATTTCCTTTGCGTTTAGGAGTGATGGATCCAGTTTGTTTCTTCGCCCTAAAGACACCGCTGAGAATTTAAAGGCATACACCAACAATATCCGCTATCTTTCTGTAAGGCTTGCCAGCGTGTTTGTGCAGCGTTACATTTTCCTTTGCGCTTAAGTGTAATGGATCCAGTTTATTTCTTTGCCTTAATGACAGAACTGACAGTTGATAGACTTACACCAACAATATACGCTCTAATTATCTCTCTCTAAGGCTTGCCAATGTGTTTGTGCAGCGTTACATTTTCCTTTGCGTTTAGGAGTGATGGATTCAGTTTGTTTCTTTGACCTAATGCCATGACTGACAGTTGAAAGGCTTTCACCAACAATATCCGCTATCTCTCTCTTAGGCTTGCCAATGTGTTTGTGCATCGTTACATTTTCATTTGCGTTTAGGAGTTATGGATTCAGTTTGTTTCTTCGCCTTAATGATACGACTGTCAGTAGGAAGATTTATATTGACAATATCTGCGATCTCTCTGTAAGGCCTGCCAGTGTGTTTGTGTAGTGTTACAATTTTGGTCCGCTTCATTAAAGTAACTTCCACTTCAATGACGTAAGACAACTAATCAACAGTCAAGAAAATAGTATCCGGATGAAGCAATATTTTTCAAGGCTAAATAAATTTCCTTATACACCTCGAAAATAGATTCATATTGTCTCGCACTGCTGCAAATGTCTTAATCTAAGGAAAAATTTGTAATCGATTACACCCTGTAACTTCAGTGGGTCTAAAACTAACCGTGTGGTGAGAGAAAGGAAGCTAAACAGTTGTTTCCGTTAATTTAAGGATGCATGTACCATTCACTATGCTTGTGTTCAAATATACGAGATGTTTTTGTTTTCAGGACCATCCTGACCTGGAGTGGTAGCATCTGTTAGGATCCAAGTTATGGGAAAATAGCTAACGCCAAAATTGTGGACAAAACACAATGGAAGTACAACATTTTCATAGTAAAATTACACACAGTAAATTTTTATAACAAAAAATTCACCAGCAATACATTTTTCTTTAAAAATAAAAAGAAAAAAAATATCATCAATCCATTTTTCAAAGTAATTATCAATACTGCCAAATAAATTAATTTCGGCATTAAATGATCCATAAGGAAATAATATGCCGGTAAACAAACAGACGATTCTAAAAAGCACTGTAAGTTTGAATGTTTATGTATCAAGTAATTATAGCCCGGAGTTGCTCGGGTGTAATGAAAGCTTTAAAACTAATCAATGGTCCTGGAGCTCAGACTCTTTGGACGTTGGCACGAAAGACTAAAAAGCAATAGTTGTTTCCAGTTAAAGCGAAAACGTAGAGTGAAAGAAAAATGAATGGATGTAAGTCAAATTTTGATTTCCTGGTATCGATATCAAATAAGTTTTTTCGTCGTAAACTGAATTTTGAAGGCTAAATAAACCCTTTGAGCAAATGGTATCATGGCTGAGACTAAGAACTACAATTACACCTACTTAGAGCCAAACCCGAAGCAAAAACTAAAATAAAAGGGCTGAAAAAAGTACAGACATACAGGCAGATAAACAGACACACACACAAACATCTTGCCTTTTATATACATATATTATCGATTTTCTGCACTATTGTAAGAACTGCAACCTTGAAAGTTCTAAATATCGTTTCTTATATCTTTGTCTATGTGTGTATCAAATGTGATTAAAGTCGGACCACTCCTGCTATAACCCGAATTTTTCGAAAAAAATCGGTTCAGCCGTTTCGGACTCTATAGGTAACGGACACACACACACAGACAAAGTTCCATTTATAAATAAGTTTAGATTAGATTATATAATCAGACTAATTTATTAAATTTTCTTTTATTCAACAAAATAACGCTTAATTTGCTTGATATAAGATTTTCTAATGATAAGTCGAACAAAAAGCATAGATGACAGGTTTCAATGTGCAAAGTAACAGTGAATGTGTGAAAACGACATGAAGTGAAATTATTATATCGACTCAATTGCTAAATTCACAACTCAAAATATCGTTTTAGTATGTCTTGCTTGACAATTTTTCTCGCGAGTGTCGAAGTTTCATTCTATTTAAGGCTCTATCACCGGAGCCTTATGCCAGACTAGAATACATACTAAATATCCCTGTTTTGATATTTTCATGCTTTAAAATTTTGACGCTCTTTAAAGGTCTATTATTAACCGACAGACACAGATAACTAGTAAGTCTCTATATTGTTTATGTCACTGCTTACCTGCTTTCGGCGTTTTAGTTTCTTTAAAACTGTCTATATTTTTTATAAATTTACAAGTCTACAATTCGTTCATGCATCGAATATTGCTACCGCATTTGGCCTGGTTATTCTGCTTCACAAGCTAAAAAAGAATCTGCAACATTATCAGTCTTGACCAGGCATCTCGGCTTTAGTCACTTTCCCACTGCCATAAAGTAGCTTCTTTTTGTCTTTTTTTTTTTTATAAATATTTTGGCGGTAATTCTTCTGTGCTTTGCACTATGTTACCTTATCATCAAGAATTTAAGGATTCTACTAATTGGCAGCTAGGTCTCATCATTTCAACGTTTATATTGCTTGTTGTAACCATAAGTTTTATGCTAATATTTTCTTTTCCGGTTGTCAAAGTCTGTTTTGGCTTTCTAATTTCCTGTTAACTACGATCTTAAAAAAATTAAATGCAATATCAATCCTCATCTTCTATCACCTTAAAGTTTCTCTTTTTCTTTCTGTTTAATTCACTTTCAGTATCGCCTTGCATCCTAGTGGTTTTTTATTACCTTGTGTTATTACGTTATGACGGTGTGAAAGTGAATAAAGCTGAGATGCCTGGTCAAGACTGATAATGTTGCAGATTCTTCTTTGGCTTATGAAACTGAAGAACCAGCAATATTCGATGCATGAGCAAATTGTAAAACAATATAGAGATTTATCAGTTATATTTATTATATTAAGATAAAGCAAAAATAAATATTAAAAAAGACTCACAATCTTTATGACCAAAGATTCAAGCAACTCTAAACTCTTTTTTGAGCAACGGTTTAAACTGATTCTCTTCGTGTAGATTAACGGATTTAGCAAGATTTCCCAGTTATTTATGCTTGGAAACGGAAATAAATGAAGTCTAATGACAGGGGATCCGTTCTTTTGACGCTACTTCCTCAATACTCTAAAAGTGGTAGGATTAGGTATAAGCTCAGGGGCAGCGGTAAAGTGTGTGGGATTCATCTAATTTCCAGGTGCCTTGCCATAAAACGTTATAGCGATTGAGTTCTTTACACACCCCAAAGTGTGCGTCACATTTTGACATCAGACGGTATTAAATACTTTCCTGTTTTCCCCTCTCTTCTTACCACTTCCGCGCAAACGACTTCACGTCTCTCTCTTTCCTGCTAACGAGAACTGACAAATTAGGCGTAAAATGATAGAAAGATCGAGAGAATATTTTTGGAAATACAAATGGTCGCCATTGCTAATGTTTTTGTTTTTCACTGAACAGCAACTTCTCAATGACTTTGGAAGTATTTTCTTCTTATTAGATATAATAAAACAGAAGTCAATATTTTCCTAGCATTCTTTTACAGTTTTCTGCTTTCTTCTTTACCTTTTTTTTTTATTTTCGCATTTGTTCACATTAATTTCTTTCTCGTCACATTTTTCATTCTCTTCTCTTTATTTTCTTGCTTTATTAGACTGAAGTTAGTTGACAAAATTAATCAGTCTTTTCAGAAAATATTTGAGAGTTCATTCAGCTTCTTTATATGTAGACTAGATTACTGTTTTTTTTAATATTTAACCTACTATCTTCTTTCACAGTAGTAGTTTATATTTTATAAAGTAGCACAAGCCATCAGCAGCTACAGTGAAAAAAGGGGTGGTCGAGCAGGATAGCAGCAGTATGTGTCATGTCAGCAGTAGAAATAGCGATGAGAATAGAAAAGAGCCGACAAAGGATGTCAAGCGAGACATCAGTCCTAGATGAGGTTAAGCAGTAGTAACATCAGAGAGAAAAAAAGCGGCGACAAAGTATGTCAAGAGGAACAGCAGCGGTAGGTTCAGTGTCAGCAATAGCAATAGCAGTGAAAAAAGAAAAGCGGCGACAAAGGATGTCAAGCGAGACAGCAGCAGTAGTTGCGATGTCAACAATAGCAATAGCAGTGAAAAAAGAGAAGCAGCGACAAAGGATGTCAAGTGGAACAGCAGCAGTAGACGTGGTGTCAGCAGTTGCAACAGCATCGGTAGCAAAAGTCAGGCAATAATAACAGGTTTAAAGCACAAACTTGTACATTCAGGATTGCCCCATATTGAAATAAGAAGACAACGTTGGTCTTTTCAGAAAAGTTTGATAGCACGTTCAACTCCTATATATGCTGCCTAGATTGCTAGTTTATTTAATTGTTTGATAAACCTTCTTTCTCATAGTTAGGTTTTTTGATTAATAAAGAGAAACGAAGCTTTATTAGCAACAGCAGTGAGAAAAGAGAAGCGGCAACGAAGGAAGGCAAGCGTAACAGCAGCAGTAGGGATAGCTTCATTAGTAACAACAACAGTGGGAAAGATTTTCAGGCACAACTAACTTTCCTAGTAACAGAATCTATTAACTAACAAAATGTAATCATTCTATGTTAGTAGAAAATGTGAGAGTGAGACGGTGTACTTTTTTGTTCTCCTGGAGGTTGTCATCTGTTGATAATAGACTCGTACATAAGCCAATGGTCCGCGAACTTCGAGGTGGTGTAATAGTTAACAAGCATTTCTCGCTAGAATCATCACAATTGAGTAGTGAGTTCGATCCACACTGGGTGTCCCATACTTTCGGCCTTGCGCTTAAAAGAAATTATCATCACCAACGATTCGCAGTTGAAATAAAAGACAAAATAAAGGTCGACTCCTTCTGACCCGATATTAACGCGCCGTAAGTTCCACACCATTTTGAAATTTGTCAACGAATGTTTCATTATTTCTCGTGCATTTTTATTCTGTTCACCAGTATATGTTAAACAAAGCGACCGAATGGTATTAATTAATGTTATCTGTTTACCTTTGTAGAAGACATACCACAACAGTATTGTAAATGTAGCTTCTTTTCTCCCCAAGGTGTACAGGGTCGGCGACGATCTAATCAGTGAACAGGTATTTTTTTATATAATAAGCATGCACACGAAAAGGTGTCTCTAAAGTCAGGAAAGGATTTTCAAATTTACACTTTTTTCTAACTTATTTTAATTTTAATTTTAATAGATTAATTAAATTAGCAAATTGAAGATAACATTTAATTAAAATTAATTATACTGATTTTTTCCATCATTAACTGATTTGAGACTTTCGAGACGCACGCACACATAACACATACACTAATGCATACATGCATAAACATATATGTATATTAAAATGAAAGATGAAACCCATGTGCTTCGCGTATATAGATTAAATAGACCTCTGAATGAAATGTGAGTTTTTTGAGGAATATAAAGACAACAAAATGAAAAGAACATTGGTGATAAGACTGATGATAATTATTGTAAATATTATTTATTTATAAGTTTATATATATCATCTATATATCTATATATATATATATATATATATAAACTTATAAACTTATAAATATAAATGTATATTATATATATATATCATGTATATATATATATATATATTATATATCATGTATATATATATATACATTATATATAATATATATAAATATACATGATATATTATATATATATAATATACATATTATATATTTATAAGTTTATATATATCATCTATATATATATATATATATATATATATGTACATGATTTATATGAACTTATAAATATATAAATATATAATAAGTATATTATATATATATAATATATCATGTATATATATATTATATATCATGTATATATACATATATATATATATATATATATATATATATATATATATTATCAATCTTATTGTCAATTTTGTTATCATTGTATTGTCTTTTGTTTTGAATTCTCAATTTTCATTATCAGGCGCCTATTAAATTCACTCACCACTCACACTTATACACACACACACATATTTTATGTGTGAGTACAACGATAAGTCTGTAGCCTAACAACGAAAAACCACTTATTTTACGCAAAAATATGAATTTCAATGTAGCCTTTCCTTGTCAATGCACTTACTTTTTCTGTGAGTACTATTCATACAGATAAAACATTAAACAAAAATTGTTTCGATAGAATCTCAGTTAGTAACTGTGGATTTGGCTACTGACTTATCTATCTATCTAATATATATATATATATATATATATATATGTGTGTGTGTGTGTGTGTGTGTGTGTGTGTGTGTGTGTGTGTAAAGTAAAAATATATACATATATAGACAGGTGTGAGTTTGTGACCATTGGTTTTACGCTTTTGCAATCGTCAGACAAACTGATTAATTTTTTTCAACACTGGCTATATGGCTGCGTATATTGGTGTATTTTTGTGGAAGTACCGCGCATATATAATATATAAATAATATAATATATATAACAAATTGCATATATATATATATATATATATATATATATATATGCAATTTGCATATATATAAAAAGTCTGCTTCCTTCTACCGAGCGCCATAAGCTCAGAGGTAGAATCGACGACATTTCGGTCGGGTTTCAATCCTAAGTAAAAAGCAATCGGCTGTGATACAGCGCCACAGATCTGTCTGCAGATGACTACATATATATATGTGTGTGTGTGTGTAAAGTGTATGTATATAATTATCAATATTTATATGCAATTTGTTATATATTATATTATATATGCGTGGTACTTATATATATAAATATATGTATGTATATATCAAATCGAGCACTGTGTTGTTATAGTATTTTCATTATTTATTTTATTAAATGTTATATATATATATATATATATATATATATATATATATATATATATAAGCGATACTTCATGTTCGTTTCTTATCCGCGACATAATTTGTATGTGTACGCTCTGGTTATGTTCACTCAATCGTCAGGTGTTAGAAACCAGAAACTCATTTCACAATGTACTCATCCCCTTGATTTGCAATATATTCTATGGACCCCACATAAATTACGCAAACAAATTCCTTGTCATTGTTCTTTTCATACGCTTGATGATCACCTGACCGTCGGTAAATAAACAGCGCGTCATATAAAATTTTAAGTCGT
Source organism: Ascarosepion bandense (assembly GCA_037127315.1). Classification (NCBI taxonomy): domain Eukaryota; kingdom Metazoa; phylum Mollusca; class Cephalopoda; order Sepiida; family Sepiidae; genus Ascarosepion; species Ascarosepion bandense. The sequence goes on along the minus strand of JBBBDQ010001704.1, from coordinate 358,539 downwards.
AGATAAACAGCAAAATTGAAGTATTGCTTTTTTATGTCTTGTAATTTGCATTATATCTATTGCATGCTGAGAAGAATTCTTTGGAATATGGCTTTAACACGACCATGTGCTTGATGCTTGAGTAACACTATGATAATGTCTTTGTACTCTAATGCTTGCATTTAATATTAAAGATAATATAATATGCATACGCACCAAATTGAAAGTTCTAGCTATTTAGTTATTAGACATTTACATTCTGTCCTGGTAAATAAAGTATGAAAGTACTGTACCTTGTCTAAACAAAATACGATGACTGATCAAAATTTAATGATCGTTTTCATTTAATATAAGAACTTTTCTCATCTAATATGTTCATAATGTTTCAAAAATCAAGAGGGGAAATTTATGAAGCCATTGTCTATTTCACTACACGTAATTTTCCTTCTGTATTAAGAATAAAGTTATCATAGAATGTTAGAGGAAATAACAATCATAGAAATAACAATCATAGAAATAACAATCATAGAAATAACAATCATAGAAATAACAATCATAGAAATAAAGGAGAAACGAACTTTATTGACAGGCCCCACATTGTCAGGCTAGCTTCTGCTGTGAATGAGAATCAGGTTAAACAAACTGATTCAGTCATTGCAACTTGCATAAGAATCTCTACAGCAATATTCAATAAAAGCCTTCAAGTGGGCCTTGTAGTTTCTGAAACCTCTTGTTTACCGAAAATGTTGTGCAAAATGGCTACCGTGCATAACGACATACGCCAAGAAGAAAAAGAGGCTGGTTGCTGTTCAAGAGCTTCTCAAACTGAACAACACTGATAGTATTCAGAGGACAACAATTCACCAATGATGAGAGGTGAAATCCAAGTCTTCTATGAACAAGAAAGCAGCCATATTTCTTCTATGAGGGTGGGGTATACATACTCTCACTGAAAGATTGAAGAAGCTAACATATTACTCAATAAGTCCCGGGCCTGACATAAAATGTCACGACTAATAAAAATCCATATGATTTTTATGAAGTACTAACCTTCAAATGGTACGGGTCAAAATTTGGGCCCAATCTAATTATTAGTTTACAAATTAAAGTTATTTAAGTGAAGCTACTGTTGCAAATTTTCAAAACAATGGAAAAATCTGAATTTCGTGTGTTGATAAAGCATTGCTTTCTGAGGGGAAAATACTGTTCAAGCAAAGCAATGGCTTGATAAGTATTATTCGGACTCTGCTCCGTCGAACAAAACGGTTAAGAGGTGGTATGCTGACTTTAAACGCGGTTGTACAGACAAAAATGACGCTCAGTCGCCCAAAGTCGGCAGCAAAAAAATGTCACAAAAAACAACAAAAATCCACCAACTCGTTTTGGCCGATCGTAAATTTAAGTTGTGTGTGATAGCAGAGGATTTGGACATCTCAGACAACAGTGTATTCACCATTTTGCATTAACATTTGTCAATGAGAAAGCTGTATTCAAAGTGAGTGTGGCGTTTGTTCACAGTCTATCAAAAACAACAACGCGTCGACAATTCGTAGCGTTGTTTGCAACTGTTTCAACGCAACAAGAAGGTGCTTTTGCGTAAATATCTGACAACGGATAAAACATGGATCCACAACTTCACTCTGGAGTCATATCGGCAGTCAGCTGAGTGGATAACAACAGGTGAAATCCGCCCAAAGTGACCAAAGATGCAAAAATCTGCAAGCAAGGTTTTGGCCTCCATATTTTGGGATGCGCAAGGTATTTTGTTCATCGATTACCTGGAGAAAGGAAGAGCTATCAATCGCGAATATTATGTATCATTATTGGAGCGTCTAAAAGAGGAAATCTCCAAAAAACGGCAATAAATAAAGAAGAAAAGTGATCTTTCACCAACGCACCCTCACAAGTCGATCGCAACGATGGCAAAACTACATGAATTGCACTTCGAATTGCTTCTGCATCCACCCTATTCTCCAGATCTGTCTCCTAGTGACTACTGGCAGTTTTCAGATCTCAAAAGAATGTTCTAGAAAAAGAGATTTGGCTCCAATGAAGAAGTGATATCGGAAACTGAGGCGTATTTTGAGGCCAAAGACAAATCGTTCTACAAAAAATTCATCGAATTGTTAGAGAAGCATTGGAATCAGTGTCTCACCCTAGAAGGAGACCATGTTGATGAATAAAGCCGAATTTTGCCTAAACATTGTAATTTTATTAGTTATGCCCGGGATTTATTGAGTGATGTTTTATATATATATATATATATATATATATATATATATTCAGAATAGGTGTTTAGAAGAAGAAACTAATGCATGGACAATTTCTCAGAGATATGGATGAAGAGAATAATGAAAGAGGAAATTGATAAAATGGCAATGTGGACAGAGATAAAGAATGGAGACTTGAAGAATAGACCAAATTCTTTGATATGTATTACACGAGAACAAGCCTTGAGAACTTTTTTGTCTAATATTATTTTGACAAAACCTTGTATTCTGCGCAATTCAGAATGTGTGAAAAAGCAATTGGACTGATAGCCACGTCGTAATTGGATACAGCATGTTAGCGCAACTAGAAGGCAAACGGTGATCGTACGTATTGCCCACTCGTTGTTATTTCTTATATACAAACAAGAGAAACCAGTAGTGGAAAATAAGAGATTAAAACTTCTCCGGAACAACCACTGTGCGATGAAAGTCAGGCAGTATTACTGTTCAGAAATAAATCAGTGTTAGATCATAAATGTAGCCATACTCGGGAATTTCTTTTATCGTCTCAACCCAAGCAAGGCGGTACCGCCACTGATGCTACATAAGAGATTAAAGGTTTAGACAAGAGGAAAGTGAAGAGAAAGACGAACCAGTTGCAGGGGGTGTCAAAGAAAGGGTAAGAGAAGAATGTGAGCACAGGTGTAAATACAGTTGCGAAGAAAGAGAGAAAAGAAAAGAACAAGATACACGGAGTGAAGTAGAATATATGGGTAACTGAGAGATAAAAAAATGAGGTGGACTGTAAGTGTCAAGATGTAAACCCTGAAATAACAGTTCTGTAGCAACTTAACTAAGGTGACTTTGCTGCTGATGCCGTGGATACTGTTGAAAAAGTCAAAGACAAATGGTCGAGTCAAATTGGGTTTATTGGGTTAGTTTTTGCTTTTACGGTTTATCACACTTTTACAGTTTATTTAAAGCCAGAAAATATTTTTAGATTTTAAGAATACAAGTTTGACTAGTTAACCCATAAGTAGAAGTGTATACATACATCTCCCAATAGTATTTTACGTGTAAATATAACTCAGCAGGAATTGAACTCGGCTCTCCGATTAACAATTCCAAAATAATATCATTTACACCATCGACACATACAAGTTTACAATAGCTGGTATTCTTAAGTGGTCATTCATCAAAGTACTGACCAGTCCCGACGTGATCATATTTAGATTGTGATGAGAACAGAGATGCTTCAGAAAACAATACTGTTTGATTCAATCAGAATTCTGAGAATGGTTTTGTCGCTTAAAGAGAGGTGAATAGATGACAAGATATATAATCAGTTGTCATGAATCACATTTAGGGTTTCTAGTTACGGTATGAGTCTCTACTTAAAGACAAGAATCGCTCTTAGGGTTTCTAGTTACACTATAAGTCTCTACTTGAAGACAAGATGAATGCAACAAATACAATAATAACTAGCGGAACCCGTGGAATTTCCACGGAAGGATAATTATGATTTCCTGGAAAAATTTTACTTTGTCATACTACAAATGATAGTAACCTTCAAACATAAAGGTATTGGATAATAAAATAACGATAGCAGAGTGTGTAATTTTATTAAAATATCTACAAAAGTAATTACCATAGAAGCTATTTTACTGTAATCTTATATTATATTAAGCGGCGTATGCACAGACCATAACCAAAATACTGTACGCTATTTTGTGAGAGATTTTGAAAGAGAAATATTTTTTCTGAAAAATCATGGCTCCTCTGTCCATTGTAAACAGAAAAGAACAACTGAGTAATGGCCAAAGGTGTAGAGGCCAGAAATTTCGTTATTATTTCGAGATACGACAACAAACCTACCTATTTTTATTATATTGTACAGTACACACACATATACACATACACACTTACTGCTACAACCACCAGCTTAAGCTGTTCTTGATACGGTAATATTATAGGCTCTCTCCTGCTACTCTCTCACTCTTTACTACCCTTCCATTTGGCAAAGGCGAGAGAAAGGCTGAGGAGAATAAAAAGATAGAGGGGAAGGAAAAGCTTGTGTAGAGAGTAAGTGTGTTCTTTCTTCAGTGGCGTAACGGACGGAGGAACTAAGTAACTAATTAACTAAGGTAGGAACAAGCAGAATTATTATATAATAATATGAAAGCAACAACTACAATAATAATAATATGAAATCAATAACTACAATAAAAATGATAATAATATGAAAACAACACCTGCTATAATAATAATAATAATAATAATAATAATAATAATTAGCTCAAAAGAAATAAACCATCTATTTTACATGGATGACTTAAAGTTGTATGCTAAGAATGACAAAGAGCTGGAAGGTCTTCTGTAAACTGTAAAATGCTTCAGTGAAGATATTGGAATGAAATTCAATTTGAATAAATATGCTAAAGCTATATTATCACGAGGATCACTACAACAAACATCCTCAAATAGCTTAGACCCTGCTGTAACAATAAAAGATTTAGAGCAAGAAGAAGCTTATAAGTACCTAGGTGTAAATGACAGTGAAAGAATTCACCATAAAAAAATGACAGAAATAGTTCGTAATGAGTACTGTAGAAGGCTATGAGTGATATTAAAAACTGAATTAAATCCTCAGAACAAAATTATGGTTATTAATAACCTTGCCATCCCAGTGGTCCAATATAGCTTCTACATCTTGAACTGAACTCTAAACAACGTCAGACGAATGGATTCTCATACAAGAAGCTCCTTTCTAAACATAAGATGCATCATCCAAAGGCTGATGTAGACCGCCTATACATACTCCGTAAAGAAGCAGGAAGAGATCTTACTCAGTTAAAATTGTCATACAAGACAATAACCATTGGCATACTAACATACATAGAAACAACAAAGAACAAGATGATACAGTTAGTCAAACAACATGAAAACAGAAAGAAAAAGTAGTTAATAATGAAAGAAGGCAGTAAATACAAACAAAATTTACATTTAGTAGATTCTATAGAAAAGCAACATAGAAGTCAAGAACCAACTATTGGGGCAAAAAATATTAAAAAGAAAACCAACGATAAAACTCTTGAACAGATGAAACAACGCTGGCAAAACAAACCTTTGCATGGCCAAGATCCAGAACGTGCTAATAAACCCAATGTTGATAAAGTTAATACTCATCGATGGTTACGTACATCTGGATTAAAATCTGAAACTGAAAGCTTTATTTTTCCTGCGCACGTCCAAAGCTTTTCACTAGGAACTTTCAGGCAAATATTATACATAATAATGTGGATCCAAAATACAGGTTCTCCGATGAATACCAAGAAACAATAGACCACCTAATCTCAGGATGTTCTGTACTTGTCCCAAATGAATATAAAATCGTCACGATAGAGTGGGGCAATATTTACATTGGACAATGTGCAAACACTATGGAAAATATATAAACAAACACTGGTATGAACATCACAGTTACGGAAATAGAAGATGTCACCATTCCATAGGATTACACCATTTGTACAGACAGAAAAATTGAAGCAAATAGGTAAGACATTATTGTTAAAAACCAAAAAGAAAAAATCTTGCTTATTAATCGATTTGGCTTGTCCAGCAGATTGTAACATAGCAACAAAGGAATTCAGAAAACTGTTAAAATATATAGACCTCGAAATTAAAATAGAAAAATGTGGAAATTGAAAACAAGAATCGTACCAGTGATACTAGGTATATATGGAATGGTAAAAATGGAACAAACAACATATGGAAAGAATCCCTGGAAACCCCAGCTTAAGAGATGTACAAAAATGTTTTGTTAAGTCCAGCCAACAAACTAACGAGAACTTAGTCTATGTAATACTAGGGATATTAGGGAGATATAAAAAAAAAAACATGAAATGGAGCCATAACAACACAGCACGACCTGTCATAGGTCTACCTGCAGACTTGGTAAGTATTGCGACCATAGCAGAAGTCGAATTATAATGAAAAATGACATAGGAATGATAATACTAAGATGCAAAAACAACTATCATAATAATAACAATATGAAGTCAATAACTACAATTAAAATATATAATAATATGAAAACAACACCTACTATAATAATAATAATAATAATAATAATAATAATAATAATAATAATGACTGCAGTGACATCGAGATAAAATTCTGTAGACTGTGACATCTGAAAATACCATTACTTGTGGTTACTGAGGATTTGATTTAATTTGTATTAAAATAATTTTTTGTACTTGCTTGATTCTAGTATCCCTACCTGTATTTAACATTTTGGTTGCTCTTTTTACTGACGACCACGCATTCAATTTTCTTGCAGTTTATTTGTAGTTCTTTCTTGTCACTCTCTTCAGCTACCTTCTGTAGGAGGCCTTGTAATTTCCTTTTCGTGTCTGCAATCAGCACTGTATCATTTGTGTATCTTATATTATTCAAATTGTGGCCTCCGAAAAAAAATTAAATACATAGGAAGTGTTCGAACAGGAGATGAAAAGTGGGACACAGAGATCCGAAGACGAATTAGCATGGCGAAGAACGTGTTCCAGAAGTTCACTAGAAACAAAGAAGAGAGTCCTAGATTGCTATGTGATGTCAGTTCTTCAGTATAGCAGTGAACGATGGACAATATCAACAAAGATGAAGGAAAACATCGAAGCAGCTTAAATGTAGTTCTAGGGAAGGATGCTGCGGGTATCGAGGATCGAGCATGTGAGCAATGACGAGGTGTTGGAAAGAATGGAAACGAAAAGGAAAATAATACTGAGCATCAGGAAAAGACAACTGAAGTTCCTGGGACATACAATGAGGAAGGAAGTCTTGGAGAACCTGATACTAACAGGCCAGATAGAGGGGAAAGAGAGACAGAGGAAAGCAGCGGATAAAATATTTGAAACGCCTGGACAGGTGGATGACAGCACGGGGGTTGCAAGATGTTTCAGGTGAAAGCGTGCTAAGAGACACCAGAGATGAGGAGACGTGAAAGGCCATGATCGACTACGTCCTGAAAATATATTCTTACTGAGTTAAGACACATACTATACCAGGATCAAATACTATACAGGCACCGATATATATATAAATGGCTTATAGTTATGCCGAATAAATATGAACACTAATTCTTTTGTCAGCAAAAATAGAAACCCGAAATGCCAAATACAGAGATTTAAATACCTGGGAAGCGTTCTAACAGGAGATGGAAAGTGCGACACAGAGATCCGAAGGCGAATTGCCATAGCGAAGAACACGTTCCAGAAGCTAAGTAAAGTATTAAGACACGGAAAGTTTTCCTTAGAAACAAAGAAGAAAATACTAGATTGCTATGTGATGTCAGTTCTTCAATACGGCAGTGAATGTTTGGACAATATCATCGAAGATGAAGGAAAAATTTGAAGCAGCTGAAATGTGGTTCTACAAAAAGAATGTGGCTATCATGGATTGAGCATGTCAGCAATAATGAGGTGTTGGAAAGAATGACAACGAAAAGAAAATTAAAAGTGAGCATCAGAAGGAGACAACTGGTGTTCCTGTGACATGCAATTAGGAAGGAAGACTTGAAGAACCTGATACTAAAACCAGATAGAGGGAAAAAGAGACAGAGAAAAGTAACGGATAACATATTTGAAGGGTATGAGCAGGTGGAGGACAGAACGGGGGTTGCGTGGTGTAACAGGAGAAAGCTTGCTAGGAGCCACCAGGGATAGAAAAACGTGAAAAGCCATGGTCGCCTCCTTCATGAAAGGAAAAGGCACACAGAAGAAAAAGAAGATCAAAAGAAAAAAATATTTGGATTAAATTCAAGGCTCCCCTAAAATATGCGTAGAATTCTCTCCATACAGCGAGCACCATTATATTTTTCTCTCTGATTTCGTGATACCTCATCTCTATGCATTTTCTTCTTCTTCTTTTATGTGTCATATCCTTTCAGGACGTAGGCGATCATGGCTTTCCACGTCTCCCTGTCCCTAGTGGCTCTTAGCATGCTTTATCCTTTTGCACCATGCAACCCTCGTTCCGTCATCCACCTGATCAGGTCCTTCAAATATGTTATCCGCTGATTTCCTCTGTCTCTTTTTCCCTGTATCTGGCCTGTTAGTAACAGATTCTCTACGCCCTCCTTCCTCATTGCATGTCTAAGTAAGCTTAGTTGTCTCTTCTTGGTACACATTATTAATTTCCTTTTCGTCTCCATCCTATGCATTTTATGATACAGAAAAACGAACTTGCTGCCTCTTGAATTCTCTGGTTGAAATTTGGAGAAAAACTCAGACTACACAAAGCAAAATAAAAACCTAACAACAACAATGTGTGATTAAGTTCTACAAACAGAAAAAAAGTATAGAATTACTTATATTAGGGCTAATTTTACCAACTTATTACATTTCGGCTGAAGACATTAGATTAAGACATTAGAACGAATGTAAATACTGATAACTTCTTATCTAAGAAATTCAGACGAAAAAGTTAATGTCACATAAATGAATTATACTGATTGCCCAGCATATTCTTGGAAAGATCAGTGATACAATTCGTTATTATCATTTGTGCGAAGATAGACTTGCGAAAGATATGAATCCGCCTGTTCTTCTCTCACTAACTCATTAGGAAACCTCTGGAAATTCCAGCTCAAGAGAAATATGATCTCGACAAATGCAACTCACGCACTAAGAAGATTTTGTCCCTATAACGTTAGTGATTTCATGGGAGTTAGAAGAACAAATATTATTATTATGTCATTTTTCATCATATTTCGATTTCTGCTTTGGTCTCACTACCAACCAAGTCTGCGGGGAGACCTAAGGCAGGTAGTGGCGTGTTGTTATGGCTCCATTTCATGTTTTTCTATCTTCCCTATCATCTCCAGCATTACATAGATAAAGTTTTCCTTAGTGTGTGGGCTGTACTTAATAAGACAATTTTTTGTATATCTCTTAAGCTGGGGTTTCCAGGGATTCTGTCAATGTGTTGTTTTGTTCCATTTTTTATCATTCCAAGTGCACCTACTATCACTGGCACAACTCTTGTTTTCAATTTCCACATTTTTTCTATTTCAATTTCCAGGTCTTTATATTTTGACAGTTTTTCAAATTCCTTGATTGCTATGTTACAATCCGCTGGACAAGCCATATCAATTAATAGACAAGTTTTCTCCTTCTGGTTTTTAACAATAATGTCTGGCCTGTTTGCTTCAATTTTTCTGTCTGTGTAGATGGTGTAATCCCATAGAATGGTTACATCTTCTATTTCTGTAACCGGTGCTGGGTGATGTTCATACCAGTGTTTGCCTACAGCTTTTCCATAATGTTTGCATATTGCCCAATGTAAATATTGCCCAACTCTATCGTGGTGATTTTTATATTCATTTGGGGCAAGCACAGAACAGCCTGAGATTAGGTGGTCTATTGTTTCTTGGTGTTTATCACAAAACCTGCATTTTGGATCCATATTATTATGCATAATATTTGCCTGAAAGTTTCTCGTGAAAAGACTTTGGTCTTGTGCTGCAAGAATAAAGCCTTCAGTTTCAGACTTTAATCCAGATGCACGTAACCATCGATGAGTATTAACTTTGTCAACATTGGATTTATTGGCACGTACTGGATATTGGCCATGCAGAGGTTTGTCTTGCCAGCGCTGTTTCATTATGTTTTATTATTATTATTATTATTATTATTATTATTATTATAGTATACTGATGTTATCGAGAGGAGCCAACAAATATGGTAAAACATGCGAAATTGAACCATATTTAGAGTTTGTAAATCTCGACGAAAATATTTAACTTCTATAATACTAAATACTGTGATGACTTCAACACTCGTCAACCTGTTCTTCAAATATTCTATTATAAAAGAAAGAGTACTTACATTTTATTGTTACTAGCAACTGAAACTTTTATGTGGACTAGCAGAGATGGTCAATGTTACTGGCACACAATCATCAGGCGAAGAAAAAGGCAATATGACACTCATTTAGAAAATAGCTCCCCGCCACAATTATTACGGCGCGGACTTACCTCACCAAAGAAAGAGAAGGTGGATCGCTTACACATGGGCTTGTAGACATGGAACCGCTAGGCGACACGGTGCATGCGTCATCGGTGAAAGCGAGGCTATCACAAGCGAGAGATCTCAGTTTCTTGCCCGAGACTGAAGACACTTAAAAAGAGCCAACTTTTGGTTTCAGGGCAATGTGGTGTCTCAGACTCGTGAAGGCTGCACCGGTGTTCGAGAGAAAGTGCTACGGTTGACGGAGCACAGGGAACGGTGTCTCGAGTTAAGCAGTGTTCTGATTGCCGCGTAAAGCAATCAGCGAGAACAGATCCAAGCGGTCAATCATTCTTCTACGAACCACACTTCGTTAAACAACACTACAGTTACTATTAAATAATAATAATATTCAGTGATGAAAGAAGGCAGTAAATACAAACAAGATTTACAGTTAGTAGATTCTATAGAAAAGCAACACAGAAGCTGAGAACCAACTATTACGGCAAAAAATATGAAAAAGAAAACCAAGGATAAAGCACTTGAACAGATGAAACAACGCTGGCAAGACAAACCTCTGCATGTCCAATATCCAGAACGTGCTAATAAGTCCAATGTTGACAAAGTTAATACTCATCGATGGTTACTTGCATCTAGATTAAAGTCTGAGACTGAAGACTTTTATTTTTGCTGCTCAAGACCAAAGACTTTTCACTAGGAACTTTCAGGCAAATATTATACATAATAATGTGGATCCAAAATGCAGGTTCTGTGATAAATACCAAAAAACAATAGACCATCCAATTTCGGGAAGTTCTGTACCTGCCCCAAATGAATATAAAAATCGTCACGATAGAGTGCGGCAATATTTACATTGAACAGTGTGAAAACACTATGGAAAATCTGTAAACAAACATTGGTATGAACATCACCCAGCACTGGTAACAGAAAAGAACACGTCACCATTCTATGGGATTACACTATCTACACAAACAGAAAAATTGAAGCAAATAGACCGGACATTATTGTTAAAAACCAAAAAGAAAAAACTTGTCTATTAATTGATATCCAGCGGATTGTAACATAGCACCAAAGTAATTCGAAAAACTGGAAAAGATAAAGACCTGGAAATTACAATAGAAAAAATGTGGAAATTGAAAACAAGAATCGTGCCAGTGATAGTAGGTGCACTTGGAATGATAAAAAATGGAACAATACAACACATTGAAAGAATCCCTGGAAACCTTCGCTTAAGAGATATACAAAAAATTGTCTTGTTTAGTACAGCCCACACGCTAAGGAGAACATTGTCTATGTAACGCTAGGGATGTTAGGGCAGATAGAAAAAGCATAAAATCGAGCCATAACAACAAACCACGACCTGCCTAAGGTCTTCCTGCAGACGTGGTAGGTACTGCGACTATAGCAGAATCCGAAATATGATGAAAAATGACAACATAATAATAATAATAATAATAATAATAATAATAATAATAATAATGGAAAATGAAAACAAGAATAGTACCAGTCCTAGTAGGTACGCTTGGAATGATAGAAAAAATATACATCAACATATCGAAAGAAATCTCTGGAAATTACAGTTTAAAAGAAATATTACAAAAAATGTCTTGATAAATACAGCTCACGCGCTAAAAAGACTTTGTCCATGTTACGCTAGTGACGTTATAGGAGTTAGAAAAACAAATTATGAAATGTAGCCCTAACAACACACCACTTAGAACTTACCGCCGATTTGCTAAGTAGTGTGACCATAGTAGGCCATCATTAAGAAATTTAAAGATTTCTTTTTTGATAAGAACAATCAGAGTGGGTTTTTCGAGTTGCCAAGTTTTTGTAATCACTTTTAGATTCATCCAACTCTTTCTGAAGTCTCTGCATTTTCGTCAGACTCCCAAATACTCTTAAATGTTCATATTAGAGTTTCTGGTGCGAATGTCAAGCAGTACAGCAAATTCTAAGTTTCTGGCAAAGTAAATTGCGTCATGGTGCTCCTTTTCTCACAGACGGTGCCCAACTGATCCTACTTTAGAGTGCAGTAAGCAAAAGGAAGAATAAACGACGCGAATTAAAAATTATTAAAAATATAAAATGGCGACAACTTACCCATCGCACCCTGTATAATAATAATAATAATAATAATAATAATAAATTGTAAGTGTACTGACAGAAGACGGAAGGTGTGACACTGAAATCCGAAGAGGAATTGGCATGAACAAGGATGCATTCCAGAAGCTGATTAAAGTATTCAGAGACAGAAAAATTTCGCTAGAAACAAAGAAGAGTGTACTGGATTGCTCTGTGATGAATATTCTACAATATGATAATAAATGCAGGACAATTTCATCAAAGATGAACGAAAAACTTGATGAAACTGAGATGTGCTTCTACAGAAGGATGCTGCGGATATCATGGATCGAGCATGTGAGCAATGATGAGGTTTTGGAAAGGATGGAAACAAAAAGGAAATTAATACTGAGAATCAGGAAGAGACAGCTAACGTTCCTAGGACATATAATGAGGAAGAAGGATTTTGAAAATCTGATACTCACAGGTCAAATAAAGGGAGAGAGAAACAGGGGAAAGCAGCGTGTAACATATTTGACGGGCCTGAGCAGGTGGATGACAGAGCGTGGTTTGGTTGGGGTAACAGGAGAAAGCGTGCTAAGAGCCACCAGGGATAGAGGGATGTGGAAAACCAAGGTCGCTTACGTCCTGAAGAGATACGGCACATAAAAGAATAATAATTGCAAAAAGCCTGCTTGGCACAACATAAACAATCCGAAAAGATACTTATGTCTTCGGAATGTTGCTTGATCTAATCTAAACTTATTTATAAATGGAACTTTGTCTGTGTGTGTATGTGTGTGTCCGTTACCTATAGACTCCGAAACGGCTGAACCGATTTTCTTGAGAATTTACACAGTTGTACTATAAGCGTCTGCAAGTGTTCTTAGCTAGGTTTTGTGTCGAGGTACCCCCCAATGAATATCGAAAATCGATAATCGAAAAAATCGTGTTATAGAAGGAGTGGTCCGATTTTAATCAAATTTGATACACTGATAGACAAAGACATAAGAAATGATATTCAGAAGTTTCAAGGTTGCAGTTCTTACAATAGTGCAGAAAATCGATAATATATATATATATATATATATATATATATATATATATATATATATATAAGGCAAGATATTTGTGTGTGTGTCTGTTTATCTGCCTGTATATCCTTTACACAAATCCAGAATTTTTATCCAATTTTCACCATATTTCACACAAATATTTTTTAGGCTGAGTCTGAGCTCCAGGATCATGTATTAATTTGAAAGCTTTCATTACACCCGAGCAACGCCGGGCTATACTGCTAGTAACCAATAAGTACAAAGCCACCTAATAACATCCAATGAGCTCTGTAATAATATTATAATAGTAAGATGAAAAATGCAACTAATTATTTTAGCCATATTTGACATTTTTATTATAAGGTAAGGGAGAACAAATTTATCAATTAGACATAGAATGTTAGTTTTAAAAATGTCAAAGTATAGATGGAAAGTTTATTCTAGTTATGGTGGGATGAAACTAGATGGCGAAATAATGATAATTCCACAAGCGATGGGAACAGAATCATGAATACAATCAAAGAAAAAAATGTCATAACGACAGGACATATCCTTATCTATAAAAGTGACGAGGGTGGACGAGTTGTGTAAGTATTTGTTTGTTTCATAGATTCGACTTAGCGTCTGCATTTTGCGGTCTAGCTCGACGGGAGTTGCGCTCAGATGTAGATCAAAATTTTAGAACGCTAACGACACCTTGAAATTTTTCAGCAAGCCAAAATTAGGGGTAGAAAAAAATATATTATCACCCTACAAAGTCAGGGATCAGTTTATGTATTGATTATAATATAGAATCAATCACCCCACTTTATGTTATTTATATCTATATATGTTGCCTCTCCCCCTCCCGCCCTAATCCAATAGAGACATTCTACATTGTTATCTATATCTATAAAAGTCACGTCGGTAGACGTTGTGTATTTGCTATGTAATTTTGTTCAAGCGGGTGAAAGATCTCGGGTAGGATCTTCAAAAGTTGCGAATAGCAGCAGGCTTCTTTAGATTTTCGTCTCGCAGAGACTTTCTTAGTTCAACAAATCGTGCCACGTGTGGCATGCGTGCTGTAGGTTGCAGACTACTTCTGTATAGGATGTCGAAGCGACAGCTACGGACTTGGGTAACTCTTTACTCAAATAAAAATCTACTCACGTACATACTGTTCATCTTGAAGGAAACCGTAATCATCAATTGCGATTAGAATGGATTGCCGTCGATTTTTTTTCTTTTTTTCATGAAAACCAAATGATTACTTCAAATAAATCCAGTTACCAGTTATACGTATTAAAGAAAACTGTCGTCATAAAACGTGTGTCCGGGATTAGTTTATAGAAATAGTGTAAAAATCAATCAGGATAACCTTTGTCGTATGATTTTTTTCTAGTCAACATTTTTTGCAGGGTGAAGGGAAAGTTTTTCATTCATACGTCGAAGTCTGAAAAGTATTTGATTCTTTAGTGAATTATCTTAATAAAAACAAAAGTACATTCCCTGGAACTGTGCTGATTAAAAGTGATGATGAAATTATCAAATTGACAAAAAGATGGCGGATGAAAAAATACAGTAAGTTTCAATTAATTCAAGGTTGAATCTGGGCAAAATTGTCTAAACCAAACGAATCTTTTTGAACAACCCAAACACATCATGTTTATTTACGGATTTTAACCTTGAAAGTAAGCAATTACTAATTGGTGACTATCAGATAATATTATTAATAATAATACTATCGGTTGAAGTAAAGTTATTGAAATTAAGATGAAAGAAATGCTAGTAAAACAATGAATGATGATTGTTAACACTTTATTTAAGAAAAAGTCAAGATGGCAATAATATCGATAGTTGAAATAAAAGAAATGAAATTAAGATAAATGAAATCATAGTAAAATAATTATGGTTGATAATGGTTTATCTAATAAAAATTCCATTTAATTATTACTACGAATACAACTAGTTCAAATAAAGTTATTGCAGTTAAGATTAAATTAATCCTTGTCAAGAATGTATAATGTTTAATAATACTTCACATAATTAAATATTAAGATAATCTCATGTCATTAAAATCAAGATAATGTCTCGGCTAATAAAGTGAAAATAAAACAACTGAACTTCAGATGAAAGCGATCATAATAAATAAATAAAAAACTAATAATGGTTGATAATGCTTCATCTAATAATGAAATTAAATATATTACTACTTGCATATCAAATATGGAGAAGTTTAGTGATCAGGGCTAATATTGACTATGTATATGAGATGTCCCGGAAAGGGATATATATATATATATATATATATATATATATATATATATATATATATATAGATTGTCCTACCCGGTTACATTTGCCAAAACCGCTTAACTACTTCGAATAATATATATATATATATATATATATATATATTATTTGTCCTACCCGGTTACATTTGCCAAAACCGCTTAACTACTTCGAATAATATATATATATATATATATATATATTAAGCGGTTTTGGCAAATGTAACCGGGTAGGACAATCTATATATATATAGATTGTCCTACCCGGTTACATTTGCCAAAACCGCTTAACTACTTCGAATAATATATATATATATATATATATATATATATATATATATATATATATACCGCTTAACTACTTCGAATTATATATATATATATATATATATATATATATATATTATTCGAAGTAGTTAAGCGGTTTTGGCAAATGTAACCGGGTAGGACAATCTAGCAAGTAGCCGTAATGGACCGGTACTCGTCGTATACAGTATGCTGAGACATAGGCTTATGTAGTAGGCGTATTTTATAGACGTAGACCTATATCCGTAGACCTATATCCGCCCTCGCCTTAGTCTGTATATATGGCTGATACCAGCCAATCACATTACTATGAGGGGGAACCAAGGCGTATGCATATTCATTACATCCCATATTAATTACATCAGTATATATACCGTTATGTTTTAGCCGTTAAAAGCCGATGACGGGAACTGTCAGTTATTGTAATTCCAGAGTTCAACTGCAAATGACGGAAAGATCCGTCCCAATAGATTAAAGTTAGTTTTAGTCGCTGTGACGAAAATTACAAAGTGTAATCTAACACTGTTTGATATAGCGATTTATTAAGCATAGCTGTGACACAAGGCCGAAAGTATAGAGCACTCAGTGTGGATCGAACTCACTACTCAGCTGTAAGTGGCCTAGAAAAATCAAGCTTGCGAACCACGACAAAATACCCATATTGATATAATTGTTTTATAATTATCAATAACACTTACATTCCTGATCACTGAGTCTATAGAAATCCGAATGACTGAAATATCCATCTCTGTTAATTAATTACTGTCTGAATCGTTGCAATAAAAGCAATTGACGATTAAAATGAAAAAAAGTGAAAATAATGTTTAAAATAACCATATGCTGTTAGAAGTACTTCTATTAATTTTTTTCCATTGGAATCATGATGATTGCCTGTATTTGTTCATATTTTAGGCCCTTATTTGGAGAATAATTTTTAAAAATTATATTTTCTTTTTAAGCTCTCTTTCTAAGTTAATAAGACCTTCACATTGCTGGGATTAGATATTGAATAAAGTGTAATTTACTTCTTTAAAGAAGAGTAACACATCTCAGCATTCGAAACGACTCGAAGATGATTCAAACAGGCGTTTAATATTCAATGATCAATATTTTGAATTCTCGGCACGTTCACCCCATCTGTCCACCCGCTAAATGTACCAGGGAAATGCTTCCATTGGCATGTCGTGCATGATTTTTGTATTTTCTATGTTTGCTGTGTTGCCAAATATTCAGTTGTTGGGGAGGGCGTTGGTGTATTTGTTTAATAAATAAACTATACCCATGGTCTTACAGGTTGCAATTGCCTCGTATATATAATGAATGAATTGCAATATCGTTACAAGTGATTGAAGTCACATTAATTGTACATTATTAAATTAGTTGTTAACTCGTAAGCGAGCATGAGCACTAAGGGGTTTCTTTTGCCCAGCAGATCATTTGAACGGCTTGAAACATATGTGACATAAACAGATGCCATCTTGAAAGGATCAATTGAATCACTCTGATGTGGTTTCTCAAACCTGAAATAGACTTGCTGACCTGGCTAAACACACTACTTTTCCGATAGTGATGGAGAAAGGAGAACTGAATTTCACACACACACACACACACACACACACACACACACACACACACACACACACACACACACACACACACGTTCATATATATATATATATATATATATATATATATATATATATATACTGGTATCACCCAAGGCAACGCAATAAAGTTACAAGGGGTTACACGAAGAGTTAGAAACATTGAAGATTAAAGCTGGCTGAAAAGTATAGAGCCGGAATCAAAAAGCGAGAGAAAAGAAAAGTTTAAGCGTAGGCTTTACAGTTACATTTAACTAGCTCAAGTTTAAATTGATGAGTTTTCGAAGCCAGTCAAGTATGGTATCAGCCATATATACAGACTAAGGCGAGGGCGGATATAGGTCTACGGATATAGGTCTACGTTTCATAAAGTTAGGTATCATATCAAAGAGTTCATCCGAACAATTACCATGAAAGTATTTATTAAAAGGCGCGGAGAGACAACTTTCCGGTAGAAGAAAAGTGACTGAAGCCGGGCTACCAGATTAGGACCAATTGCTGATTCTACTTATTAAACATTTTAATGGAAAAAGCGGGGACACCGGACCATATGTGGCAGCAATATTTTATGCAGGAATGAATGGTAGGTAGACTTATATGTAAGATCGATTCTGGAGAGAAAAATTGTCTCGGACGGTAAAGTGAACGGACGTTCTTATCAGCTGGTCCAGTGTAGTTCTTTCACTTCATGTCAGTGGTAAACATTAGAACGAGAAGGCACAATGAGTCACTATCCTAGTGGTTAGCATCAGCCATACTGACAGAAATCAGAAAGGGGTCTCTCAGGTGATTAATGAAGAGATGTTTAGTTTTGAAGGCGTTATAATTGAGAAGCTATCTTTAGCGCCGGTTAACGACGGTGTTGTGGACAATTTGGACATCAGCAGCTACTTTGATTTGTCGGACTTAACAGCTTTACTATCGAGGCAGAAGTAAATGCTTTTGTCGTCAGAAAATGCCAAGTTGAAAGCTGATGTCATCGGGAAAGTTATTAATAAAAACAACGTAACTTTTCAGATTGTGGACCAGACCTCTATGCCATACCCTGTCAAATGTCTTTGAAATGTCAACGCTACAACCCGGTATTGACCATTTTTGTCTAAAGCATGATAGACACTTTTCGCTGTTATCGTCAGTACGTTAGCAGTTGACCTGAAGAACTGAAATCCGTATTGCTTGTCAGAGAAAAGGTCTCTCCGATGAGAGATGATGAAACAGTTCAGCGTTTATCAATGCATCTAGGAATACCAGCAGACAAAACAGAGTAAATTCATTTAATAAGCTCTGTATTAAATTCTAGCTCTAGTAAATTAAATCTCTAGTAAATTCATTTAATAAGCTCTGTATTAAATTCTAGCTCTAGTAAATTAAAGCTCTAGTAAATTCATTTAATAAGCTCTCTATTAAATTCTAGCTCTAGTAAATTAAATCTCTAGTAAATTCATTTAATAAGCTCTCTATTACATTCTAGCTCTAGTAAATTAAATCTCTAGTAAATTCATTTAATAAGCTCTCTATTAAATTCTAGCTCTAGTAAATTAAAGCTCTAGTAAATTCATTTAATAAGCTCTCTATTAAATTCTAGCTCTAGTAAATTAAAGCTCTAGTAAATTCATTTAATAAGCTCTCTATTAAATTCTACCTCCAGTAAATTAAAGCTCTCGTAAATTCATTTAATAAGCTCTGCTAAATTCTAGCTCTAGTAAATTAAAGCTCTAGTAAATTCATTTAATAAGCTCTCTATTAAATTCTAGCTCTAGTAAATTAAAGCTCTAGTAAATTCATTTAATAAGCTCTCTATTAAATTCTAGCCTAGTAAATTAAAGCTCTAGTAAATTACTTAATAAGCTCTCTATTAAATTTCTTAGCTCTAGTAAATTAAAGCTCTAGTAAATTCATTTAATAAGCTCTATTAAATTCTAGCTCTAGTAAATTAAAGCTCTAGCAAATTCATTTAATAAGCTCTCTATTAAATTCTAGCTCTAGTAAATTAAAGCTCTAGTAAATTTTAATAAGCTCTGTCATTAAATTCTAGCTCTAGTAAATTAAAGCTCTAGTAAATTCATTTAATAAGCTCTCTATTAAATTCTAGCTCTAGTAAATTAAAGCTCTAGTAAATTCATTTAATAAGCTCTCTATTAAATTCTAGCTCTAGTAAATTAAAGCTCTAGTAAATTCCATTTAATGCTCTATTAAATTCTAGCTCTAGTAAATTAAAGCTCTAGTAAATTCTTTTAATAAGCTCTCTATTAAATTCTAGCTCTAGTAAATTAAAGTTCTAGTAAATTCATTTAATAAGCTCTCTATTAAATTCTAGCTCTAGTAAATTAAAGCTCTAGTAAATTCTTTTAATAAGTTCTCTATTAAATTCTAGCTCTAGTAAATTAAAGCTCTAGTAAATTCATTTAATAAGCTCTCTATTAAATTCTAGCTCTAGTAAATTAAAGCTCTAGTAAATTCTTTAATAAGCTCTCTATTAAATTTTAGCTCTAGTAAATTAAAGCTCTAGTAAATTCATTTAATAAGTTTCCTATTAAATTCTAGCTCTAGTAAATTAAAGCTCTAGTAAATTCATTTAATAAGCTCTCTATTAAATTCTAGCTCTAGTAAATTAAAGCTCTAGTAAATTCTTTTAATAAGCTCTCTATTAAATTCTAGCTCTAGTAAATTAAAGCTCTAGTAAATTCATTTAATAAGCTCTCTATTAAATTCTAGCTCTAGTAAATTAAAGCTCTAGTAAATTCTTTTAATAAGCTCTCTATTAAATTCTAGCTCTAGTAAATTAAAGCTCTAGTAAATTCATTTAATAAGCTCTCTATTAAATTCTAGCTCTAGTAAATTAAAGCTCTTGTAAATTCTTTTAATAAGCTCTCTATTAAATTCTAGTCAGTAAATTAAAGCTCTAGTAAATTCATTTAATAAGCTCTATTAAATTCTAGCTCTAGTAAATTAAAGCTCTAGTAAATTCATTTAATAAGCTCTCTATTAAATTCTAGCTCTAGTAAATTAAAGCTCTAGTAAATTCTTTTAATAAGCTCTCTATTAAAGTCTAGCTCTAGTAAATAGCTCTAGTAAATTCATTTAATAAGCTCTCTATTAAATTCTAGCTCTAGTAAATTTAAAGTTTAGTAAATTCATTTAATAAGCTCTCTATTAAATTCTACTCTAGTAAATTAAAGCTCTAGTAAATTCATTTAATAAGCTCTCTATTAAATTCTTAGCTCTAGTAAATTAAACCTCTAGTAAATTCATTTAATAAGCTCTCTCATCAGCATAGATATTCACAAAAGATCTGAATATAGTCTTCGGCACATTAAAGTAGAAAGGATGTTGAACTGAAAATAAAGCTTCGCGGGACGTCTGTGTGAAAGTTGGGTCTCGGAAGGCTGGCCGTTAACAAATGCTTTTAGGAACATAACCGTGACAGTGATTTCATACCTAGTGAGCTAGTATAGTAATCTTCTATTTGCCAAAAGCTTTCAAAATATTTAATGGAATCGTCCTTGAGACGTATCCATTTTCTAATGTCTCACTGATTTTGTAAGTATATATATATATATATATATATGGTTAAATAAAATAAAGACAAGAGGAAAACTGTATTTTAAATCGCTTACGCGTTTCGTCCTATGATGGACTTTATCAAGGCAAAAAGACGAAATGAGCTTTATTCTAAATTACCTATCTATAAACAAACAGTGTTGGCAACCACAAAGACGCTCACAAATCATTTCAAAAGATTAACAAAATATTTTAGTTTTTATAATTGCTTCTCGTATAGTGCAAAGTCACGAGATATTAAAATGAAGGGAATTCGACTGTTGCCTATGAAACTTTTTATTATGTATGTTAGTCTGTTTTAGAATTCCTTCATGTGTAGTGCAAAGTCTTTTTATTAGTGTGACATTTTAAAAATACCACACTAATAAAAAGATTAAAACAATTTATTCAGAAGAAAAGTTCTCAGGAGCGCCGCCATCCAGTCCTACCAAAACATCAATTTGCGCCCCGGATTTTTCCCAATCTCACCTTTACTTATGGAAATTATACTAAGCGCTTTTTTGTTAGTTGATTTCTCGTCTCGGGGTTTTTTTTCTTTGGGATACGTACTGGCTCGGTCCGAATCCCTTTGGCTGATGTTCATGTGCTTAGCTCTTTCTTTTTTTTTATAACCATTTTTCCTTCCACGTAGATCCGCGGAGGCTTTTTCGATACGAGTATAGTTATAAATTTGTCTTTATATATATATATATATATATATATATATATGTGTGTGTGTGTGTGTGTGTGTGTGTGTGTGTGTGTGTGTGTGTGTGTGTTTTGGGATCAATTTACAAAGAATGGACATAGCAAAATTGAACTCCCTATTCACTGTCTTAAAAATTTAACGATGGTTTTATATTCTTGATCTAGAGTACTTAACCTGTAGTAATATGAAAATGAAAACAAATTTCGTTGCAATGCCTATTGTACAATTCTCTGAGAATATATGTTGTGTAACAGATTATTTTTCCACCTTAGGCTACAAACTTATTGACATACCGATGTATTTCAACCTTGTATCAAACTAAGATAGGAATATAATAATTTTATTCTTGGTCGCCCCCATGTACTATACAAATCTTTCTAACTCCATTTGGGTTTGTGCTTTATTAAGGGAATCTTTGGAATATGAACATATATTTTTCGTTTGGAATATGAATATATATTTTTCGTATCACTTACTAAGCATAACTTAATCTAGTACAAGACGAATGGAGTAGGACAATTTTTCTTTCATTATAGAACATGGGCGATCTTTGGAATAGAATTTCCATATATTATGTTTGATTTTACTGAAGCTCAAATTAAGCAAATATTCAAGACAGTCATTAACTGTTGTTTAATTCTCTCTTTCTATTTTTGCTCAGGTACGAAGATGCCACAATGACAGCAGCCGAAAATTAACACTGATGTTACTGACGCTATCATTTACCCTTCTGCTGACGACGCTTCCACTTCCGGTCAGTTTAATTCTCGCCCATTTCTGGAACGACAAAGCGACACGAGACTTTGACTCGGCGGCAAAATATCAGCTAACAAAGACGATAGCCGAACTGATGATGTACCTTAACCACTCAATGAACTTTATTCTTTACTGTGCTATGGGTCAAAAGTTCCGTCATCAGATAGTGCGTATGTTCTGCAATCGGCACAACAACATGCAGGGGTTAGCCGACCACACACATCATATCTACTGTTCGAGGTATTGCTCAGCGCAGGGCAACGCCTCCAACCAAAAACAATGCTCAGACACAGGAGTATAACAACGCCGCAAAATATACGCACTGTCGAAGGCCGAACAGTTCGGTCGACGCTTATCGGTAAAAAAAAAAAAAAGATGAGTTTGAAGACAGTGTAGCAGCAATATTTCAAATAGTCTGCGTTTGCTTTCCTTGATAATCGGTATTCGAATCTTGGTTTATAATAGGGCGGCTACATCAATACATGGCGTCAGTTTGAGTGTTGAACATGGTTTATAGATTAAACCTTCTCTACACAGTCTACAAACTCACAGTTCCTTCTAATTGGCTTTGTACCACACGAAGCTTAGTATAAAAAAGGTTATGGCGCAAGACAATTGATATTTCTGTGAGTGAAATGTAATTCAAATGGAGAGATCGCAGGTTCGATTCCTACCTAAATCATCATTTTTATTTTAACCTAAGTAAATATATATATATATATACACTACCGGAAATAATTATTAGGCCATCCCAGTGCTTTAAAAAGACGATAAATTTCATACTATCTTTTGGTATTTATTTCCAAGTGAATAATTGTAAATGAAAAAAGAATGGTTCTTTTGTTAATATTGCGCAATAACATATGAATAAAAATGAATATATACATATTTAATAATTACCAATATTGCAGTTTCATCAATGAAAGAATGAAGAAAATTTAAAGTGATTCAGACGAGTTCATCTTTGCTTTCTTGCCTTGTAAAGTTTGGCAATAAATACTAAAAATAGTATGAAATACATCATTTCTTTAAAAAAACTGGAGTTGTTGCCTAAGAATTATGGCCGGTAGTATATATATATATATATATATATATATATATATATATATATATATAATCACTTGGGATTGTATTTCAACCAAGTCTTCAGGTTCAGAACCAAATCAGTACATAGTTCTCGTTCAAATGTTCATCCACTTTTACTTCCCAGAAAGAAAATCAAAATCAAAGTTTTTAGGTGATATAAACGTGACAAAGTGTGATAAACATACCTGTGGGGACAAATCTCATTGCGAATGAGATTTGATTCAGATCTCGTTTAATCAAGTGAAGACGAATTTGAGATTTATGTATATTTTTTTATTTTTGTGACCCACCAAAATATTTTTGCTTTGTTGACATCTCTTTAAAATAAATCTATCTTCAGATTTTGTTGGTCAATCAGAAACTGTTTTCGTTTTTTTTTTAATTCCAGGTTGTGTCAATCATTTCGGATATTTTTTTATGCAGCCGATAACATGTTTTCCTGTATATTCTGTAACGTAATTATTTTGTGTTATTAGATTTAAGTTGTCTCTTCATTGTCATGGATTTAAAAATACCTGATTAAATTCAACCCTAAATGATTTTTTTATTTTAACTCATTAGAAATCCAATGCGCGATCAGATTAGGATTTTAATTTGTAAATTCCTGGAATTAACGATCATCTGTAGAATGAAAGACATTCGAACAGATTAACGAACAGATTAACGAACAATTTCATTTTGTAATATATAAATGTAAAAACTAAATATGAAGTAGAAGTAATAATAAAATGCAATTATGTTTAAGAAATGATTTTGATAAATCTCAAAGGTTTACAATTTTTCTACTTGTATTGTGTAACTAAATTTGCAAACGATATATTTATAAAGTAAGTGGATGAGCTGTAACAACTTTCGGGGTGTGTAAATTCAGCAGCAGCAGTAGATAATCTTATAGGGGCCTCGGAGATGTTTGGTGAATTGGCCTTGTGCCAAACACGTCCGAAGTCCCCACAATTTAAATTTCAGAAAGTTGAAAGTCGAAATTTGAAAGGATAAAATATTTCGTGTGTGCAATAAAGTATAGATTTATTTACAAAATGACAAAAGTGTAAGAAGCAAAATATAAGTGAAATGTTGTTAACTGAACACTATAATATATTTACAGAAAGAAAAATGCTTTATTGAGAAAATGCATGCAGTTTTGTAGTTAAAATTGTTCGTAGTAGTAATGTAGGTATTTGAAATATCCGCAGAAGTTTAGAGTTCATGGTTGTGTAGTAGCAGAATGTAAAGTCTTTGTTCCTTCTTCTTTTTAGAAGGTCGCGACAGGTTGAGAGAAAAAGAAGGCAAAACAAATAAAGAAGCGGTACTTAACACGTGTCCATTTTGTCGTTATGTTGTTCTTTTTAGCGGCGTGGTGTGAAAATGAAGAAAAGGACGTTAGAAGAAGAGGACGAATGAAACTGTGGCGTGACCTACGTCTGGGTTGGCGTGGAGTGAAAAAGAAGAAAAAAAATTAAAAGACAAGGTCGAATGAAACTGTGACGTGCCCTGCGTCCGGGTCGGCTTCTAGAATTTTCTTTCGTTATATTGCCGCTCCCATGTCGACTGCTTTTTTATGTGGAGTGACGTAGATTAAATAATGAAACTTCTCCTGATGCCGGCTCCAGTGAAGCTTTTTCACATCTAAGCGTGAAAATACGTCATATGTGAATTTGCTGTTTTTAATCCAATCAGAATTCAGAATTTGCTTTTCGCACTGACTTGTGAATTTTTCTTAATTGGGTTTTTCCAAAATCATTTGAATCCCCTTTTGCGGGTGTGCAATTTTACTTTGGGTTTTTCCCAAATGTTGTAGTCGTTTGCATCCGATTTTACGGAAGTGCAATTTATTATGTGTTTTTTAGTTGGTTGATGGATTATATAGGATTTGTATCCTATAATCTAATTTGAGTGGAAGATATTAAACTAAGGCAATGGTTCAATAGCCAAACGTAAACATGTGACAAGCTAATTGGCAGTTTTGCATTGGCAGTTTTGCATTGTCAGCTTATCTGGATGTATGGGTAGCGAAACGGCTATTGACTCATAAATTGGATTTGTCAGTTATCTCTGTTTAGAAGCATATTAACCACTATCTAATGCCAAAAATCTAAACATTTTATACACAATTTTATTTTAATTTTGAATGTAATAATTGTTTGGTCACACAGGTATTACTAATTAACCCATGGCTGGGGGAAAGAGGTAGATTCATACCTTTCTCAAGAGTAGTTGCGTGAAGTGAATATAACAAATACTCAGGTTAACAATTCTAAGTCATTATCTGTTACACCATCCGCACAGTCAATCTTACAGCACCTAATATTGCGTAATATGGAATGAGTGATTCGAGTTCAAATTCCAGTATAGTCTTTTGCGTTCACTTTAGTACAAAACTCATTAGAAAAGGCATGATGTCATTTTTTGCAACCCCAAGTTATCTGATGAACAGCAGCTTAAACTGTGCTTAAACTAGCCTTAGCTAGCAGCCAGTCTAAGAGAACAAAAACACTGAATTCGCAGAGAAAGTAACGGGAAAACATTATAATCTATTGGTCAAGAATGCATGACAATTCAGATAATAAACAAAAGAGTATCTGTGGATAGACATCATCACCTACTTCATGAACGGACATGGTTTATAATAGAGATACCCTGAAATTGGAGTATTTACATTATTCGGACTATTATCCTCATCTTTGTTGCCATTTGTATGACGTTTCCTGTAAGTTACTCGTTCACCACTGCCGTAGCCTGGCATTGATATAGACGTTGGTTAGTTCCGGTGACTTGATCCAAAGAGTTGTGAGTTCAATACCAGGCTACTGCAGTGGTGAACTTACAGTGTTAGAGGGAGACAACTCATGGCTACCAAAAAGGGGCACTACTACGCAAGGAATGAAGATCATATACCCGAGTGATTTTAATAAAGGGTTTAGTTCGAAATTCTTAGCACCTGAAGAAGGCCGGAGAGTACAACGGCTGAAACATCGTACAAATGGTAACAAAGATGGGGACAATAATTCTAATAATGTAAATACTGTACATACCACCTCATCTCAGAAATATAGACACATACCCTGTAACTAATACAAGATAAAAATTATAATTTAATCCTTGAATGCTAATAATTCCAGTCAGATTTACCTTCGTCTATGGGGATCAGGTCGAAAAACCTCGTGCCTAAAAATGTTCACTTTCAGTCAGTCAAGATACACGCTTGGTCGATCTTGTCTCTTTATATCCATGACTGAATAGGCAGAATATCTTCCCGTGGTTGGTTGCCGTTTCTTTTTGCGGTAGACTTTGTCAACCACGGCTACAAAACCAAATCTGACCTGCGATTTAGCCTATAACTGCTGGGGGAAAAGATGGATTTATACTTTTCACAATGAATGAAACGAATTCAACTGGAATTCGAACTCGGCTCTCCAGCTTCTCCTTCCGAGGAGACACCCATTGCACCACAACGCAGATGTGGAAGGTAAATTCGTAAGTATTTTTATCCCTCTTGAATATTTCCATATTATGTAGTCTTACCAACTGGAATTCATATTGATTTCAGTGTTTCTTCTCTTATCTCCTCAACGCAAAACAAACAGTGATTTGATGGTGCAAAATACAGTTTATATTGACACAAACAATAAATAGATCAACAATGTAGTCATATTGTGAATGCATAAGTATTCACACACCGCTGAGTCAATATTTTATAAAATAACCTTTTGCTGCAATTATTGTTACAAATTCTTTGGTATATGTTTTTTTCTAGTTATGCACATCTAGAGACTGAAACCTTTGCCAATTCTTCTTTGTAAAATAGTTCAATCAGGCTGTATGGGCATCACCTGTAAAAACATTTTCTCAATTCTTGCCACAGATTCTCCATTAGATTTAGGCCCGGGCTTGACTGGGTCATTGTAATATATTAATATGCTTTAGTCTAAACAATTCTATTGGAGCTCTGGGTGTACGTTTAAGGTTTTTGCCCTGCTGGAAGATGGACTCCAGCTCCTGTCTCAAGTCTTTATGCAGTCTGTAACAGGTCTCCTTCGAAAAGTGTCATGTATTTGGCTCTATTCATCTCTCCATCACCTCCAACCAGCTTCATGTCCCTGTTAAGAAAAGAACCCATGTAGCATTATTCTGTCGCCATCATGTTTTCAGGTCGGAATAGTGGACATGGTAATGCGCAGTGTTAGGTTGCTTTATGGCCAAAAAGTTTAATTTAGGCCTCATCAGACCAGACCACCTTCTTCCACATGGACTGTGACAAACTGAAAGTGTGAGGGATTTTTATGGTTTTCTTCTTGCGACTTTTCCATGAATGCCAATTTGTAGAGCGCTCGATTAGTTGTTGTCCTATGAATAGATTCCCCCCACTGGATATTTACATCTATCCCTATAGTTACCCCGGGCTTCCTTTTTTGCTTCTCTGGTAAAGGTTCTCTTTGCTTGAACTGTCAGTGGTGCGACTTTGTATTGTTAGCTTTGCGGTCGTTCCATATCCATTTGACTTCGATCTTGGGGCGAAAGATTTAATAATTATTCGTGCGATATTTACATTATTCGGACTATTGTCCTCATCTTTGTTGCAATTTTTATGACGTTGTAAGCTCTGGCCCTCTTCAGGCGCTAAGAATTTCGAACCGAATCATTTGTTACAATTATTTGAGTAACGGTATATTCCTTGCGTAGTAGTGCCTCTTCTTCTTGTCACATGAAGGGTAGATGAAATTCATATACCTCAGTGATTGTAATAAAGGGTTCAGTTCGAAATTCCTAGCACATAAAGAAGACCGGAGCTTACAACAACCAAACCGTTGTACAAATGGCAACAAAGATGAGGACAATAGACTAAGTTCCTTCATTACATCACAAATATCTAGCATAGTATGATTTAAAAAGGTTCAAAACTTAATAAAACGAACTTTTTCTATAAAAATCTTTATAATATTATTAAGAGGAAAGATCAAATTAACTTTTATTTATTTTATAATTTTTTTAATACCTTTTAACATGTTCAAAACTTTGGCAGAAAGTTTTGTTTTGATTTGAGTTAGCGTTACAGAAGATCTTACTACTGTTTACAATCGATTACGTAATTTTTTACGCAACTCACTTTTTCGGTGACAAACACATTAATTTGGAAATCTCGCAAAAATCAAATAATTGTCGGATTTTAATGAAACTTTCAGTACTCATTCACAAATAAATAAAATTATTTTTGAACTCATTATTTCTTTAAAATATTGAAGAAAAAAATTTTTTTTAACTCTGTTACCCCCGCCCTTCACGTAAATTCATGAAATTTTAATAAATTTTAATTTTCTACGATTTACTTTTTTATTAGTTAAACGCAGAACTCATCGGGAATTATAAATCATCTATTTTTTTTAAATTATCATTCACTATACGAAAATCTGCTCCGAAGAGAAATATAAAAAATGCAAGAAAACTTTGATATAATTTAATTTGATAAGCTTTTAATTGATGGAATAAATAATAAAAATTAAAGACATTATATTCTGAAGAAAAACATTTTTTTCGATTACTAATAAAATTTTAAAAGAATTGTTTTCATTTTTTATTTTCCTAATTCATAAAGTTTTAAAATATTTTAAAAATCTTTTAAAGAACTGTATGATTTTTTTTTTATTAGTTAAGAATTGAGGATTGTACTGCCCATCAAAAAATAAAAATTTTTTAAAAAATTTTTCTCACCGTATATTTTTAGAATAATAATAAAAAATTTTTGTGTAAATAAATATGTTCATTTAAGTACGATGTTCCATAGGGGTCATAACAAGGTTCCATAGGGGTTGTATTAATTTTAGAGGTTTACAAGTGTTTTGGATTATTCCCCTTACATGGAAAACGACAGAAACCGCATTTTAATTCTGTTTCAAGTCTCAAGACGTTTATAAAATTCAACAGCCTGTTTTGTAAGCCATTCCTTAAACATTTAAAGCAACTTTTACATTTTAATTCCTAATTTTCTAATTTTGTTAAAAAAAAAAATAATAATAGTGAAATTCACAATTTGTAGAGTTGCCTAAAAATAATATGAAAAATAGATATTAAAAATAAAAATTAATAAATACCATAACATTTCATAAATTATTAAGTTAGCTCTGCCGTTTTTTTCATTCTGTTATTAAATTTTAAATTTTTTTAAAAGAAAGCTTTGTATTTTTTATAAAACATCTTCAGATGTAAGCCTACAAAGCTAAACTAACTAAAATTTCATCAAATATTGGATAATTGTTGAAAACTGTGTTAAATTTTTAATGTTAACATAGCTACAATTTAAAGAAACAGATTTGTATGAATAAGATTTATAGCAAATTCGTCTTTTATACTTTTGGCGAGCTGCTGTACATCATTCGTTATCGCCTCTTGATAAGGTGTTGACAGCTGTGATAACAGGGCTACCGTAATTGAGGCATGCTTTTTGAAATATTTTTTAAGCAGTAAGCAATTAATTCTTGTTTCAAGTCAACCTAAAGTAAGTTTAATTTGGTAATTTGAAGAAAATAATGTGTCAGTGAGGTGTATTCGATTTTTGTAAGATTTTTTAAAACCGAGAATTGGCTTCTGTTTATAATCGATGTAAAATTGCGGAAATTTTGAAATTTTTGAATTTTTTTATAAATTTAGAAATTTTTTTTTATTCCGATCAATATAATTTCAGTTTAAAATACACCAGGGTATTTTGCTTACGGAAATTAGTAAATTTAATCCGTTGACTTTCAATTCAAGCTAATTTTAAAGCTTGTGAATAACTTATTTATTACTAAAATTTCAATTTAAATTTAGGTATAGAAAAATGACTGGAGTTACCTACAATAAACTGAATAATGTAAATACTGTAAATGCTACCTCATCTCAAAAATATAGACAAATAGAATGATTTATTATTAAACGACGTACAAATGGCAAAGATGAGGACAATAGTCTGAATAATGTAACCACTGTAAATACTACTTCATCTCTTAAATATAGACAAATAGAATGATCTATTATTAGACGACGTACAAATGGCAACAAAGATGAGGACAATAGTCCGAATAATGTAAATATTGTAAATACTATTTCATCTCAAAAATATCTAAACTTTTTTATAAACTAGCAGTATAGCCCAGCATTGCTCGGGTATAATAAAAGCTTTTAAACTAATCCATGGTCCTGGAGCTCAGACACTTTGGACGTTGGCACGAAAGACTAAAAAGCAATAGTTGTTTCCAGTTAAAGCGAAACCGTAGAATGAAAGAAAAATGAATGGATGCAAGTCAAATTTTGATTTCATGGTATCGATATCAAATAAGTTTTTTTCGTCGTAAACTGAATTTTGAAGGCTAAATAAGTCCTCTGAGTAAATGGTATCATGGCTGAGACTAAGAACTACAATTATATCTACTTAGAGCCAAACCCAAATCAAAAACTAAAATAAAAGGGCTGAAAAAAATACAGACATACAGGCAGATAAACAAACACACACAAAAACATATTGCCTTTTATATATATATATATATATATATATATATATATATATATATATATATATATATATATATATATCGATTTTCTGCACTATTGTAAGAACTGCAACATTGAAACTTCTGAATATCGTTTATTATGTCTTTGTCTATGATTGTATCAAATTTGATTAAAATCGGACCACTCCTTCTATAACCCAATTTATTCGATTATCGATTTTCGATATTTATCGGGGGTACCTCGATACAAAACCTAACTAAGAACACTCGCAGACGCTTATAGTACAACTTTTTTTTTTTTAATCATTTCACCCCGAGCAAGGCGGAAACGCCACTGATGTGCAGGGGGCTACATAAATGTAAAGAGATTAATTAGAAAAGAGTGAGGAGTACAAACAATTTAGAAAGGAACAACAGAAAGCTGAGAAACCAGGTGCGATGACAGATACATAGGTGGAGAGAAAGGGAAGGTTAAACAGGGGAGGGGAGAGAGCTAGAATTCAGTGGTTAGTAGATGAGTATTGACTTTGCATTTAAATTTCTGGAGGTTGTAGCTGTCAGGAAAGCAAGAATACGCGAGCGAATTCCACAGGCGGGAAGTGCGAGTGAGGAAGCTGCAGGAGTAGAATTGTCGTCTGCATTTGGCTAACCTGACTGTGAATGGGTGGGACCCAGTTGCCAGTCTGGTTGCACGGGTAAACACCTGTTGAGGAGGCATCAGTGACTTAAGCTCATCCGAGCAGAAGCCATGAAAGTATTTATAGAAGAGACAAAGGGAGTCCACATTTCGACGATGGGGAAGTGGCTGTGGTCGATTCGCCAGATCAGTACCTATCACATTACATACTCTCCTTTGGAGCTTGTCAAGAACACTGAGGAGAACGGCAGGGGCACCTGACCATAAATGGCAGCAGTACTCCATGCACGGACGGATGGTTGACTTGTATATATGCAGGATGGATTCAGGTGGAAAAAAACATCCTGTATCGACATACTGACCCAACTGTGTAATTTTTTAAGAAAATCGGTTCAGCCGTTTTGGAGTCTTCATTTATTAACCAAAACACACACACACACACAAAGACACACACACACACGCACACACACGCACACACACATATATATATATATACTTATATATATGTGTATGTGTGTACGTGTGTGTATGTGTGTGTTTTGGTTAATAAATGAAAACATTCGTCTCCCTTATGCGTTTTGCAATTGTTCACTTTTGTGTTTTCCTTTTATACAAAAAACTACATTTTATGTTATCATTCATTCAATACACAACCCGAAAGCCACTCGATATAGTTTTACTTTAAAAAGTTGTTATCATGAATGAGTTGTGTGATAAGTAAAAAGAGGAAGTCAAAGGAAGCAAAGTTTATGCGGATAATGAGAATAGATAACGGTTGACCCTTGAATTGAAGAGGTTACGATTGTAACCTTCGAGAAGCTGTTTCAGAATATCAGCAGTTTTTTGAGGAAATCTTGTAAAATCTTCTCCTTTCGATTGGAATAAAAAGAGTTAAAGATGATTTAGTGTAACATTAAGGAGGTTCATTCCGTTTTTACTTTCATTAGTTTTTGTTGTCATAGAAAAACTATATTTTTATATCTATTGAAATGTATTGCTACCGTGATACCACTCATTTGTAATGTCTGACAAAAGTGAAAGTGAAAGTAAAGTAAAAGTGAATGAAAAAGGAATTTGTCTGATGGAGAATTTAAAATTTCATTTTGTGCGGCATGTCTGTACTTTTATTTTTGAGGCGTTCCCAGCATGAAAATTTCTATCAGTGATGACTTTTTTCTCTAAAAATATCATGAAAAATTATATCTAATGCGAAGGAATTTATTTTCATTTAAAATTTTCGTCATTAAATTCACAAAAAGATAGATCCTTTATCTTCTTTATTGGTTTAGGTTACTCTTGAAGTTGAAATTTAAAAATATAAAGTAATTTTGAAAAAAATTATCGGAATTATTTAAATGAGTAATTATCATTATTCTTTTAGCATGTTCGTTTTGTTTATGACAACGTATCTGCCGTAGCTCTATTAGTCTTTATCAGGTGTCTGTCTTCATACTCGGTAAATTTCGAATATTTATACTATTCATTAATATAGGTTTACCATTCGTGTCGATTGTTCATTTCCCGAGACTGAATTCATAATTACTAAGTCACTAGTCAATATGTTATTTGTCAACGTTCTGAGTTCAGTCCCTGAGTCTGGTAGTACTGAATAATAGCCTGCTCTGGTTTCAACGGCCAAGTGTCACAAAGGTGGATAAGATCAGTCAGTCAGTTAAGTGCCATACGTGATACACGCTTGGGCGATCATGTCTCGAAAGAGACATGACTGACTGGGCAGAAGATTACCCCGCAGTAGGTTGCCATTGCTTTCTATGGTTGCTAGCCAAAGCTATAGAACCCAATCTGTTCTATTATTTAACCCATAACTGGAGGGAAGAGACAGATTCATACTTTTCCCAAGGGTATTTGTGCGTAAGTGAATGCAACGAATTCAGCTGGAATTTGAACTTGGCTCCCAGATTTCTCGTTCCGAGCCGATATCCACTGCACCACAATGCACATGAATAGAAAGTGAAATGGAAACAATTTACCTAATACTCCACAAACTAGGGTCTCTCTGGGAGGCGGTATCCGATTGCAACTACTTTTTTGTAGAAAATGAATGAATCAGCAGATTTGTCCCAGTTTATGTCGCATGGTTGATCTTAACTCTGAAGTTCTGGACTGATGGACTGAAAAAAATGAAGTTTCTCTGAATATTTAATATGGAAATAGCGATAGATTAGCGAGCGACTTGCAACATTTTGTCAGTGGGGAAAAAGGTTGTAGAACAGAAAATGATTCATTACTCATAAGACAGTTTAGATTTTGAACTCAGTCTAGAAAGTTGGAA
This sequence comes from Ascarosepion bandense, assembly GCA_037127315.1. Lineage (NCBI taxonomy): Eukaryota > Metazoa > Mollusca > Cephalopoda > Sepiida > Sepiidae > Ascarosepion > Ascarosepion bandense. The sequence goes on along the minus strand of JBBBDQ010001704.1, from coordinate 324,522 downwards.
CTGGACAGTTTGCAAGTACTTTTTGGATTTGAACAAGGAACTGTCCATTAACAGTATCTTTAGCGAGGGAGCACACCATCAACTACTTTCAAATACATTATCTTAATCGGCGCTCGATCGTTTCATGTCGGAAAAAGTATAATTGATTGAAGTGAAAACTGAATTTATACAATTAAATTCCCCACTTGTCCTATGTATTAATTCTACAATCAGTATTAGTGCAGACTGGGCACTTCGGCGTGGTGTAATAGCAAGCTCGTCTCGTTAGAATCATTATAACTGAGTAGTGAGTTCGATCCTCACTGGGTACCCCCTACTTTCAGCATGTGTCACGTCTAAGCTACCCTTATAAAACCTTCCTCCAGGTTTGGGGGTTAGGTGCTGGGCTAACAAATCTTTCCCATAAAAAACGGTTTGTTACGGAAACAGCAAAAACGCTGCCCTACGCACCATTGGGTGTAACGGAAAAGTTTTGTTTTTTTTTATTAATACATACCAGTTATTTTTAATACATACCAGTTATTTTTAATACATACCAGTTATTTTTAATACATACCAATTGTTCGGGTCATCAAGTCTCTTTTTCTTCAGTTTTCATTATCTTTCATCTGAAGGTCTTATGGTTAACACCCTGTGTCTTCGTATATTTGCTAAGTATATTTTAATTGGAAGCAAGACTATAAGTACGGGGCACTCAATGAAGATCGAACATACAATTTAGTAATGGGCAACCAGAATAGCTCCTTATCCATTACTCTACACCAAAGCTCCCATCAAGAAGTATACTTATTATTTTAAGAATAACTTAGCGTTAGATAATTCCATAATCGTAGGTTACAGTGTAATCATCAACTTCGCTTCATTAGCAAACTGGTCAGCGAGATAAGTTTTCTAGCCAGAAAAACTACAATCGGAGACCTTATCGTAATGAAATATTTTATCTGTTTTCTATGCAATAAGTACAGGTTTCACTTTCTCAAAGAGGATCCAATCAATCACATTATGCATGATTGTTAACCTTGGCGAAAAATCTAAACTTATTTATAAATGGAACTTTGTCTGTGTGTGTGTGTCTGTGTGTATGTGTGTCCGTTACCTATAGACTCCGAAACATATATATAAACTTATTTATAAATAGAATTTTGTCTGTGTGTATATGTATGTGTGTGTGTCCGTTACCTATAGACTCCGAAACGGCTGAACCGATTTTCTTGAAAATTTACACAGTTGTACTATAAGCGTCTGTGAGTGTTCTTAGCTAGGTTTTGTGTCGAGATATCCCCGATAAATCTCGAAAATCGATAATCAAAAATCGGGTTATAGAAGGAGTGGTCCGATTTAATCAAATTTGATACACTCATAGACAAAGACATAAGAAACGATATTCAGAAGTTTCAATGTTGCAGTTCTTACAATAGTGCAGAAAATCAATAATATATATATATATATATATATATAAGGCAAGATGTTTGTGTGTGTGTCTGTTTATCTGTCTGTATATCCTTTATACAAATCTACAATTTTTATCCGATTCTCACCAAACTTCACATAAATATTCTTTAGGCTGAGTCTGAGCTCCAGAACCATGGATTAGTTTTAAAGCTTTCAGTACACCCGAGCAACGCCGGGCTATTTTGCCATAATCCTACTCATCATCCTTTTATTTGGAGGTAACTTTGGAAGGATTGTGCTAACAAACTATTATCACTGATAATTAAAAGACGATATGAAAGGAAAGTGTTATTCAAGACAAACGCAATAAGATAGAAAATCAGAAAAGACAAAATAGAAATATTTTGTTAAATATTTAAATAGTGTCTGGACTATCATAATGTTGAATGAAGACACTTAATAAGCAGGAAAGAAAACAAAGTGAGACTCAGATACAAGTATATTTTCTGTATATGCCGTGTTCTATCTGGACGTTTGCGATCATGGCTCACTACAGTTTCCTGTCCCTTGCAACTCTAAACTTATTTTCGTCTTTTCCGGTTGCCTCAATCCATCTTCTGAGTAGCGGATTCTTCAAGCCCCCTTTTCTTATTATGTGTCACAGTAACTTTAAATATGTCTTTCTGGTGTCAAGTTTGTTTTTTTTTCTATTTAGTCTAAAACCTTGTTGTTTCTCACATGTTCGGTTCAATGGTATCTTCAGCATCTTTCTGTAGAATCACATTTTTGTTCCCTTAAATCTCTTCTATATTTTTGAGGAAATTATCTAGCATTCACTGCCATACGAGAGGACAGATACCACGTAACAGTTAAATATCTTTTTATTTATTTCTAACGAAGTTTTTCCTGTGTCTTAATACTCTGCTTATCATTTGGAATGCATATTTGGCTATTCCAAGCAGATTTCAGTTACCAACTGATTCGTTATACTTTGAAATATAGATTTTGGGAAGTGGCTTTGGACGATAACTTTTCAGCATACTTCATGGATGTAATATAAATATATATATCTCTGTCTATCTATGCATATTGAACCGAAAGACTGATTCAATAGCAAGAAATCGAAGTCGATTTTAATGGAATTCTTTTAATCGACTAAAAAAGGATTTGATTATTTTTATGAAAACTGTTGTCATAGAGAATGAAATTACGACGTTATAAAACTTTCTGAATGTGAAGTATCAAATTTTGATCGTTCACAAAAATAAAAACAAAAAAGCAAGGCAATGAACAAGTTTCTTTCTTTTATAACAAGGTTATTTTGTTGACATTTTATCTAAAGTCGAACTCAAACAGTCACAACTAAAGAAATTTTAAAACTTTTTCTGACATTTCCTAATTTTTTGTTTTTAATTCAGAAACTTTTCTTTCGAACGAAAAAATTATTTCGATGCAGTCTTTTGATCTCTGGAAATCGATTTTAACAGCATTCAATGACGAAATGATTGGTAATGTCAGTAAATTCATCCTCCATCGAGTACTTGACGTTACTGTCTTTTGAAAATCGAAGTAGCTTAGTAGAACGCTTTGCCATAGGGTAAGGGTTAGCAAGCAGATTATTAGTTTTGTTTGGTTTATCCACTTACTTTATGGCCTAAGAGTCAGTCAAGGTAGCGAGTTACTAAATGAGGCTGTTATGCTGACATAAGAGGAAGAAGTAGAATGCAGATTATTAGAATACGTAGGATAGATAACGGTTGTCCGTACACTTGAGTAAGATTAGATTGTGTTGAATGTTGATCGTGGAAGCACCTTTACGGGAATCTGTTTCACAGTCTATCGGTTCTCAGGATGAATATATCTGGAACTTTCTTCTGATTAATGGAACATAAAAGAAATGATTCGATTCTGTGCACGCGGCATGGTATGTTCTAGCTGTAAATGTATTTAACTCGTCTGAATATTTTCCAGGGAATTAGCGATAGAGTAGAGACATGCATGGGATATTTCGTCTATGGTCAAGGGACTGTAGAATTGAAAATAATTCATCAACCACTTCACACCCATTCAACACTGTCAATGCTGAAAAGTGAACAGCGAGTTATGAGAGAGTGGGTGCTCCACATGTTAAACTTAGTAAATATCTATTCTTCTTTCTCCTTTTATGTACCGTGTCTCTACAGAACGTAGGCGATTATGGCCCTCAATTTCTCTTCCATGTAGCACTTAATAAGTCTTGTCTTTCTGTTTTTTCTACCAAAAACCTGTTCTGCCATTCATTTGCTCAAACCCATCAAGTATGACACAAGCAAAAGAGGTTGCTCAAGTTGCAAGTTACTGTTATGTCGCCAAGTATAAATGAATAACTCAACAACGGAATCAGAATATAAGTTGTATTCCGCGGAAAGACGGTTAGTATGTACAGAAGTGATTAGTAATATTTACAATAGAAAGATACAAGAGTTCAATCCGTCGTAAGACGTGTGTATACATGATTACTTCCGGTACGCCACCGGAAGTGTGACTAACTCTTCACTGACTCGCACTGACTCTTCAGTAACTCATTAGAGACTCTCAAGTGACTCTCTACGACATTATTTAGCTGTCCCTCCCAGTAAGGGCAACATATGACACATGGTCAGTTTATATCTGGGCTTTCCGGGCTATATGGCCCGGCCAAAAAATGTCTGTCTATTTTTGCCCAGTCGTACATCTACCCTTCGGCGGAACCACGATTGAGTTATAGCTCTCTACCCGAAGACAGAGAGCAGACAGTGTCGTAGAGTCGTCAATCTAGTGACTCTCTACGACTCCCTTGTAGAGAATCCACCATTGCTATATATGGGAACAGTCCATTTGTAGTCAAATAGAAGCGGCGCCCTAACAGTTACATATCGGGAAGTCACAATCAAGCGGTTGTAGAACTGTAACTATCTAGTTAATGTCGTATCAAGTGATGAGATGTTTGAAGGCGCTTGTGAGTAGCGAAAGATGCCTTTCAGAAACTAAGTAAAGTATAAAGGACTTCAAAGATATTCTTACAAACAAGGAAAATAGTGCTGAACTTCTATGTAATATCTCGTATGAGCAGATCAAGAGAGATGTATTTCTACCAAAGAATACTGAGAATATGTACGCATCGCGAAAGTTGTGAGGAGAAAAAGAAAAATAAGAAACGGGTTAGTTAAAATAAACAGGCGATTTTTTACATATAACGAGGAAAGAAAGCTTGGAGCATTTAACACTTAGAGGATATATCGTCGACAAGAAGAATCAATGTGAAAAAGTAAGTACTCTACTTACAAATTCTGGGTAAACAGATAAGAGAACAAGAATCACAGAGAAAGGGGAATGATAAAAAGGAGGTGTAGTCCGGATTTTGAGAAGATATGATAACCCAAGTCCTGAAAGAATTTGGGCTATGAAAAATCTGATATTTAGATATCAGTCTTATAGTTAAGTGGCTTACGGCCATATCACGTTGAATACATCGGTTCTCGATCGATCACCGAAGTTAAGCAACGTTGGTCAGTACTTAGATGGGTGATCGCTTGGGAATACCAGGTGCTGTAAGCGTATAGTGACGGATGTGCGTTGTAGTGCAGTGGATATCGGCTCGGAAAGAGAAATCGGTGAGCCGAGTTCGAATTCCAGTTGAATACCCTGCATTCACTTAAGCACTGGTACCCTTAGGAAAGGTATTAATCCGTCCCTTCCCTCCAGTTATGGGTTAAATAACAAGGGTAGGACTTGGGGACCCTGCCCTTAAAAAAAACAAACAAAAAAAACAAATCCCAATGAATCTTGATACTCGAAAAGAAAAAAGTATTACTAGAAACAAAACTTATATAAAAACAACAATAAATTGTTGAAAGAAAAAGGTATTACCAGCAATAAATAAATAATAATAAAAGGGAGAAAACTACATGGCATTACACATTGAATGAGAATTATATACCCCAGTGATCTAAATAATCGGTTCAAAATTCTTAGCACCTGAAGATGGCCGAAAATGTCGTAAACATTGCAATAAAGATGAGAACAACAGTCCGAACCGTGTAAATAATGTAAATACTACCTCATTTCAGAAGTATAGACAAATAATGAAATTAAATGTATGTAAATAATTTGAATATATTTATATTATGAAAATTTACTTATTATTTAGTGCTTTAATAACTTTTAATTAGTCGTGCATTGAAAATACCGATTTAAACATGAACTCCAGAAGTCGTTGGAAAAACTGTAAAAATAAATATTGAGGATAAATATTCGTTTCATTGGAGATGATAAATATTTTAGATGCTTGTTAAATTTTGTGTGTTCAATAAATAGTCAGTCAGTTAAGTGCCATACGTGAAACACGCTTAGGCGATCATGTCTCGAAAGAGACATGACTGACTGGGCAGAAGATTATCCCGCAGTAGGTTGCCATTGCTTTCTGTTGTAGATTGGTTACCAGCCAAGGCTATAGAACCCAATTTGTTCTGCTATTTAACCCATAGCTGGAGGGAAGAGACGGATTAATACATTTCCCAAGGGTATTTGTGCGTAAGTGAATGCAATGGATTCGACTGGAATTCGAACTCTGTTCCCCCAATTTCTCGTTCCGAGCCAATATCCACTGCACCACAAAGCATATCCCCAATAAAAATGTTTCTTTGGATAATTAAAATTGATGGGCCACAGAAAAAAATCAAATTGGGTAATGAGAAAAAGTGTTTGGTAACCCTGACCTTCTTCTTCTTCTATGTGCCCTCTTCTTTCAGGACGTAGGCGATCATGGTTTTCCACATTTCCCTATCCCTGGTGGGTCTTAGCACGCTTTCTCTTGTTACTCCACGCAACCCTCGTTCCATCATCCACCTGATCAGGTCCTTCAAATATGGTATCCGTTGCTTTCCCCTGTCTCTTTTTCCCTCTATCTGGCCTGTTAGTATCAGGTACTCTCTTCTTCGATTGTAGCGAAATTGTGCTGTTTCTTAATCTCAACTTCTGGAATGCTTCTTTCGCCATGCCAATTCGCCTTCGGATCACTGTGTCGCACTTTCCGTCTTTTGTTATAACACTTCCCAGATCTTTAAATTTTTGTACCTGCTTGATTCTAGTATCTGACCTAGGGTAGTTTAAAATATCGTAATATGCGACATTTTTCATACTTTTCTTTTTCTTTTCTCTTTTTTTTTCAGAATAATCAGTAACCATAGGGAAATTTCCAAGTTGTATTTTACAACGATAGAAATAATTAAATCGTTGAATTTTATTTTGAATTTCACCAATTTGATAACCTCAATGAGCTCATGATTTGTGGCTTCTCGGGTATTTACTTTAGGAGTTCCTTAATAAGCGTGTCAACATAAATAAACTACAAACAATTCAGAAACTCAACAATAACATCTTCGCAAAATTTCAAGAATCGCAGCCAGAGATATTATCGGCTGTTATGGAGAGACTGCTATGAAAAGAGCGCATCTGTGTAAAGTTCAAAATGGCGAATATCTTTTTCGTATAATTTTCCATAAATATATTTCTATTCATCCTGTATAAAATTATTTTTGATTAACAAAAATGTTGAAAATCTTACATTCTTAAATCACTGGACGACTTCTGTGATACCCTGTATGCAATGATATTATTGTATCTTTATTGATACTTATTGCAGCGAGCTGTGAGTTAATAGTAATAGAAATTCAAACATTATTTTTAATAGAACGATATCTAATAATATCTAATAATATCTAATAATATCTAATAATATCTAATAATATATCTCCAAAATTTAGCCATCTTATACTATGGTGGCATAGATTAACGCGTCAATTTCAGATTCACAATTGTTAATCTGTTTTTATTTTTTCATAATAGTTATAATAGTTTTATTTTAAAAATAGTTTGGGATCCCGTGTGAAAGTCATAGAATCATATGCTGAACGAATACCACTTTTCAGAGAACATCTACATTAAGGTATAGGAGTCAAATTCCTATCAAATTTCGAGAGTACCATGTATGAATGAAAGACACACCTATGTGTAAGAACAAATGTTTTGGAATTTTTGAGGCAGGGTTAATAAGTAAGCAAATACTACGGCAAAAGAAATGATTTTTAAAAAAAACTTTTAGCTGCTAACGTCCGCTGAATTTGATCGATGCAATAATTTATGATATTGTGTATAAGCCCGGTAGAGAATTGTGAGATCAGTGCACTTTCAATATTTTCCTTTTAGTGAATTCCTTGCTCTTCTGATCAGTTAAAACTTCTTAAAAGAGTGGTCAAATTAGTTGCAGTGAACTATCAGTGTCTTTAAAGTTTTGTGATATAGTATCTCTGCGATAGAGTATGTTTGGATTTCTAGATGTTTCACCGACGTATGTTAGCGAGCAAAAGAGTATCAGGTTTTACAACATCCAAACGATTTATATTCTTCAGAATTTTTCCAGCTCCGATTAAAATGATTATTTAACGCAGAAATGGCTAATATAAAGAATACCATTTTCTGTCATGTTCTTCTTTCAGAAATCTCTCTCGTGTTTTAAGCTACCAAACCTTCACTAGCACCCTGAATCTAAATTCGTACTCCAAATAAATGAGCTGTGATACAGCAAAACAGGCTTGTATGTGGATGACATATTATGCTCTCATTATCCGATTGATCTATCCGGGGGGTGGGGGAATGTTATAAAAAACAGTAACCACTTCTGTGATTTACGCATTATTCTTCAATCATAAAATGAGTTCTCTCGGTTGCTAGTGCTGGGGCCTCGGCTATGCCTGTCGATGTCGTCTTGTGCCAAACACGACAGAAGTCCCCACAATTTAAATATCAGAAGGTTAAAGGTTGGATGTTGAAATGTGGAAGGATAAAAGTTTTCGCTTGTGCATTAAAGTAACATTTGTATTAACAGAATAATAAAATTAGAAGAAAAAATAAAATGTTCATAGAGAAAATGCATGGAGTTTATTGGTCAAAGAGAAAAGTAAGCATTTAAAATGTTCCACAGAAAGTAAGAGTTCATAGTTGATAATAGCAGAATGTATAGTTTTATGTTCCTTTCCCCTTTTTGGTAGGTTGGAGACAGCGTGAGAAAGAAGGTGAAACAAATAAAGGAATTGTATTTATCGCAGACAGATGGAGTATCCTGTTGTTGTTGTTGTTGCTTCATGGAGTGAAATTGAAGAAAGGAAAATTGGAAGAAGGGATAGAATGTATGTATGCCGGCGAAACGTGACCAAGTCAGCTTGAAGTTTCTTCCTTACATTGTGACGAGATGCTATCAGATACCACTCACATTCTGACTGAATTTAACCCGTCACGGAACGTGGTTAAATAGTGTATTATCGTAATGTGACCGGCTCCAGCGGTAGTTTTCATTTTTTAGGTGTAAAAAAAAATTGACTAGCGTCATAGATCAATTTTCTATTTCCTATCCAATTAGGATCCAGAATTTTACTTTTCACACTGACTTGGGAATTTTGATCTGGGTTTTTCCGAAATGCTTTTAGTCATTTGGATTCAATTTTGCGGGTGTGCAATTTTACTTTGTGTGTTTTAGTTAACTGTTGGATTATATAGGATTTATATCCTATACTAGTTTGTGTAAACCGCATATATATAACACTCTCAGCCGTACGACGATAGCTTAGGGCTAGACTTCTCCGCCGGATATCAAAACAGTCGAGTTTCAATCCCGGCTGGAAGCAAGCGGATGTTTAGTCACACTGATGATCTGTTATACAGCAAAACAGGCTTGTATGTGGATGACTATATATAAACAGTGATTTGTATGTTTGTTATTTAGTTGACATGTGAGAGCGCATTAAAGTTTTTTTGGTTTTTTTTTTTGGAAATCACTGGTGAAAACTACTCTTACAGCCTTCTCCAGTGATTGATATGAATTTTTCTTTTAACTGAGCAAAATTCTAATAAATTGACCACACATTCAGTCAGTCACTTACATGCCATACTTGATATACACTTGGGAGATCATGTCTCTTTCGATACATCACTGACAAGTCAGAAGATATTCCCGCAGTAGGTTCCCATTATTTTCTGCAGTAAACCGGTGGCCAAACAAGGCTATAGAACCCAATCTATCCTGCTATTCAACCCATGGAGAGAGAAGTAATAGATTAATACATTTCCCGAGGGTGTTTGTGCGCAAGTGAAAATACCCATTAATCAGACAAATTGAAGAGTTTTCAGCCACGTACATCCTTCCCTTATAGTTGGTATTATCTGACCAGGGCGTGGCCGAGTGGTTGGAATATTTGCTTTGTGACCATGAAGCCCGTGATCGAATCTTACCATCGACGATTTGTCAGGAAAGTGAGTTCAAGATGTTATTTTCTGGAGGAGGCGACCCCAGCGTGCGGCACGTTTGGGAAGTGTCTGAAAACCATACCATATGTTGACCCAAGCCTTGTAAGTGAAACTGGGTAGACGGCTCCCTTTTGAGGGACCGTCAATTGTTGTGCTAGCGCAAAGTCACAAGTCATCGTGACCGAGGGTTTGAACGTCCTGGCCTTATTTATACTGTTGTTCACGTTTGATAACGTGCTCTCTCTCAGAAACTGTAACACAGTTATGCTTAGCATAGTTGCACGTGGGTCCTGAGGGCATTGAACAAACAGAAATATACCTAAGGTGTCTGCAGCGGAAATTAGCTAGCCGCCGTAGTAGAGAGGCATCCTTGGATAAGAGTAGCCAGCCGTACGTATATCTGACCAACATGAGAGATAGACCCATATGAGAGAAAAGGATGAGGAAGAGACAATAAACTTTTTTATCAAGTGTCCCGACAGAGGATTGGAAATTTTCGCACTGCCACTATTAATGACAGCTGGATTTGGAATTTAGACAAGTTCAAAAATTCTTTTTAACAAAGCTGATGAAGTCGGCAAGAACAGCAGAAACTTTTGTTCTTTCATCAAAACTGAATTGTTCTCCCACATGTCGGTTAAATAAAGAAGATAAGAAACAAACTATCGCTAAATACAAAAAATGTATAAACGATATTCTTGTTATCACTTTTTGTATAATATAAGGAGCATATGTGAATATGTATTATTTATATATAAACATACAAATATATGTGTGTGAGGTGTCATTAATGGACATTATCCTTTCTGTTATCTTCTTTTAGTATCTTATCTCGAGTTTGAAAAGATAATAACATGCCATTAGTTGTAACTAGTCATCAAACTAAACTCAATAAACACCGTAGACACTGTGTCTCTGCTCTGTCGATATCAGACGTACTTGAATCTGCTTGGTTGACACAAATGAACAGCAGATCGACTTACAGTTTTATTCATTAAGGGCCATCGGGTATCATTGGATTCAATCGCCGCCTTTCGTTTGACGTGTCTAGCTTTTCATTAGTTTAAGAGAGCTATGAATGTCCAATTATCATTTTGAGTGGAAATCCCAGGAAATAACTGTTGTGTGGACAGCAGTGACCTACTTGGTGTGATTTTCTAAGGGTTAATCAGTCATGAAAAAAAAAACAACTAGACTATGCAATTCGTCAATCAGCATTTATCGCTTTGGAAATCGTTTTGACAAGCAGTTAAGCAATGTTAGATTTGGTCAATTGGAAAACATCCTACCTCTATCGAAGTAATCAAAAACGCTTTAATTAAAATATACTTTCTTTTGTAGCTAGTTTGTGAGAGACATAGGTGGGTCTATAAGGCCTTCCTCTCAGTCATGAGAAATTAAAAAGAAAAATGAGTTTGCGATAGGAATATTCTTCCTAAAAAAGATAGATATTTGGTGGAAATATCTTTTTCGTATAATTTTACATGATTAAATGGGAATATATTTCAAATATTTGAATTTTAATTCTACTGGAGTAGCGCTCGTTTTATGAGAAGCCCAATGAAAAAAAAAAGTTGTCCCGAAGGTTTTTTGTCCTTTATATTTCTAAAATTATAAATAATTATTCTATTAAATCTATTTATAATGTTATGAACAAAACTTATTGTAAATCCTTTAAAATATAAATATTAGTATGGTTTAAAAACTTAATCCTTATAATTTGTTCTTCCCAAGTAATTTTGAATAATGCTTTTTTTCTTTTTGAATGATTATTCTTTGTTTGTCTATGTAATTGGTTTTGAATTTTAATATTTTTAAATTGAGTGAACTGAAATTGATTCGGTCAAACGTAAGAATTAAATTTATACCAATAAAACAAAATCACTTATTTGGACATATGAAAGATAAGTGCACTAAAATTAAAATACTAAATATTAGTATGTGTAGTAAAATTGTTAGAAACAATTCGCATTTGTAAGCTTTAATGAATTAATATTCATCTAAGTAAAAATACAACAATATGGCGAAAGTTAATAGTGGGGATCGGGAAGTCTGGTCACCATCTTATCTTTAACTTGGCTGACAAAAACAAAATGCGAAACAGTACGAAACAAATGCAGTAAAGTCCGTGACTACTTCATCTATTTTAACGTCCCCTATCGTATGAAAAACTAGGTTCTTAAAAAACAGCCTTAATTAAATGCACTTTTTTTCTGCAGAGTCAAGAGATCTGCAAGGTCATGATACTCTGCCAAAAGGGTCAAAATGTTACACATCCTGTAAAAAAGAGCATTGGGATAAAGGTTGTAGGAGTACAAATAGGACGAAACTGTATCTCGTTCGGTATCAGTAGATACATCTGGCTGTCTATAAACTCCATCGATAGAGATAACAGCTAACGAACAGCCAATAAAGGTATTAATTAACACGGGTAGCACAGAAAATTTCTTTAATGCAAGCATTGCGAAATAAAATTCAACTACAGTTCATCCCATCGTTTTCTTTTCGTTGTCACTTTCTCTTAAAATAAAAATGAAAGTGTTGTGGATTCCAGATGAGAAACCGTACAAAATAATGAACAAAAAAAAACAAAAAAAAAAACAAACAGATATTTGAGATAGAAAAATAAGTTATATTAAACGTAAAGATACAAACTTGAACGTAGGTTAGTTTTCCAGGAATACGATTAGTAAGGAATATATATATATATATATATATATATATATATATATATATATATATATACATTCCTTGAAGTGAAGTCATGCTAGAATTAGCATGTGCACGTCGGAAGTGATGACTTCTGTGTGATACTATTCTGGCTGAGTGGAGCTCAGAGCTAATATGAATACTGTAGCGGTATTCTCTGTGAAACTTCGGTATGGTTACGGCAACCTACGGATCTCATACGATGTCTTACGGATCGGATAATGATTTCTTTATGGCAGGGGTATATATATACTCAAGTCGAGTCCATTATTATAGAAAAAGGGGAGATCCCACAACAGAAAGCATTCCAAGCACGGAGACATATTTCGACAGCTATGTTAGATTTTATAGATTTGAGATAACTTCATCATTTTGAATAAAATGTACACACATTTCTTAATGCTGAAATAGTCAAATCTGAATGAATATAAAAAATACACTTTACCGTTTCATAAAGAGTTCGTTAAATTCTAAAATTATTAGAGACTATTAGTATTGTCTGTAATGAACTAATATTTTTTTTTGCAAAAATACAAAAACGAGCAGAAGGCCAAAAGTAGGTATGTGAAAAGGCTGTTCATCATCTATCTTATCTTAAACTTAGCTAGCCACAATCATTGACCCAAACAAACCATACAATGTTCCCTGTGCCAAAATAGCACGTCCTTACTTACCATTCTTACTACAACCACCATAGTTCCTCAAAATTCTATGAAGTCTTAACTAATCCCCATACGTACAATCTGTCTGTTGATAGTGTGAAACAGAATAACAATATTTCACAATGAAAACCCCAATGAATATATACAATATGCATAATATTATGTACTAGCAGAATAGTTAGGCGTTACTCGAGTGTAATTAAAGCTTTAAAACTAACCCATGGTCCTGGAGCTCAGACTCTTTGGACGTTGGCACGAAAGACTAAAAAGCAATAGTTAATTTCCTGTTAAAACCAAACCGTAGACTGAAAGAAAAATGAATAGATGTAAGTCAAATTTTGATTTCCTGGTATAGATATCAAATCAGTTGTTTTCGTCGTAAACTGAATTTTGAAGGCTAAGTAAGTCCTCGGTGTAAATGGTATCATGGCTGAGACTAAGAACTACAATTATATCTACTTAGAGCCAAACCCGAAGCAAAAACTAAAATAAAAGGGCTGAAAAATTACAGACATACAGGCAGATAAACAGACACACACACAAACATCTTGCCTTTTATATATATATATATATATATATATATATATATATATATATATATATATATATTATCGATTTTATGCACTATTGTAAGAACTGCAACATTGAAACTTCTGAATATCGTTTCGTATGGCTTTTTCTATGAGTTTATCAAATTTGATTAAAATCGGACCACTCCTTCTATAACCCGATTTTTTCGATTATCGATTTTCCGATATTTATCGGGGGTACCTCGACACAAAACCTAGCTAAGAACACTCGAAGACGCTTATTATAAAACTAGCAACTGTGTAAATTTTCAAGAAAATCGGTTCAGCCATTTCGAAGTCTATAGGTAACGGACACACACACACACAGAGAAACACACACCCAGAGACAAAGTTCCATTTGTAAATAAGTTTAGATACAAGAAACTAAACAAAATGGTGTTATAAATAACAATCCTCAATTGTCCCAGAAATATTAAATGGACAAAATCAATGCGGTACTTAGATTAATTAAAAACTAATAATTCGGCCAAACACAAAACTAACTGCATACTCATTCAGACACGACAACAATAATGAAAGAACACACTCGAAAAACGAAAAAAGTCCCACATTCACCAGAGAACTGACATTTTTAGTCACCTAACAGCGGATGGGATGTGGAATTAAACTAAAGTAAGAACAAAGATAAAAGGTATCAATGAGCATAAATCAGATAGCTAAGTTAACTTAAAATTACAAAAGAAAAAGCTTAAACTACCTATTTTAGGCAAGGTTGCCAATGTTTAATACAGGGATCCCAGTATCCTCATGCCTAGCCATCATCAATATTCCACTCTGTCAGCTCCTTTCACTCGACAGATACGTGTAGGATTCTGATAAAAGGGGGTCATCGTCTTTCCGTCCTGATCTTGACTTTAAGCTGATGCTTAAAGAACAAGATCAATTGAAAGAGATAAAATTCTCGTCTTCATAGAATTCCTTCTGTTGCGTCGTCCATATCACGACTTGCATAGCAACTAGTAAGCATAAAAATACATAGTGCGTGGTCTTAGTCAACGGCGTAGCCACATTGCTACAAACAGAACTGGCGTCAAGAATAAAGGATTTACCACGCAGCATGAGAAACATTAAATCTTCAATAAACTTTAACAACGAAACTACGACCTTGTAATGGAAGAAATTGAGAGAATTTTCGATTATATGAGTGATGTCTCATTGCTAGTGAGGCATTTAAAGTCAGGTGCCCAAGGCAATATGAAGCGAGCTCCCTACTTCGTTAAACCGAGCTCACCAATCAGACCATCTTGTACAGAAACTCTTACTAATACCCGTTATAATGAGATACGGGACAACGCCTGGACGTCGGAGAGGCGATCCGTCGTTCGTAAGAGGAACCTGAGAGCTAATCGGCTTCGTGATTAAAAAGAGCACTTGCCTCAGGGTAAACGATGAGCCTCTTTCTTGCACCATTGCTCACTTCTCGGAGACACTAAGATCTTACTGACATTTTCCTTCCAGAATTTGCCACATTTGTGAACATTCGGACTAGGAACGCGGTGAGAAGCGTATATTGACGAATCTCAGCGCTAGCAATACCCTGACCGCCTCCAGAATATTGGAGGCAACAGATCTCACGACATATTTTCATTTGTTGATTTCCTGGTTTTCTGGTGGAGAGATTTTGAATGATTTGATGGCTTCCTCGGTCATACGCCATCTGTGTCTCACCCCGACCCCGTTTTAATGACAATGAGCACTCATTTTGCTTTACTCTAAAACTTTGTCATTGCTCATATGGTATTCTCAGCATCCTCCTGTAGAACCACATTTACAAGCAGAAATTCACATTATCATATCATATATACTTATATAAATATATCCTGGTAGTTTTTTTAACATAAATTGATAAATATCAGAAGCTTGCATAATAAAATCTGTCACTGTGTCACGGTATCACTTTATTAATACCTGCAGTTTGATAAATATGGTCGAGTTAAAAGCAAAAAATTTTAGCTAGCTTCTTTCTAAGCTAATTTTGATAGCATTTGCAATGATTATAGCATACTAGCTGAACCCGTTAAAAATTCACAAACATGTAATATTATTTTCTTGATTTCGAATATAATTCAATGTCTACGGCTATATCGTGTTGCAACGGTTTCCATCCGATCACCGAAGTTAAGCAACGTCAGTACTTAAATGGGTGACCATTTAGAAATATCAGGCGCTGTAAACGTAAGGACCAAGAATGGTCCACTAGTCCTCCAGGTTTCTGGGAGTTGGATGCAGGGCTAATAACCCTGTCACGTAAAAACAGTTTGTTACAGAAACAGCAATAAAATAAGTTCCTGCCCTATGCACCATTGGGTGTGATGGACAAATGATGATGAAATATAATTCAATAAATGTTGATTAAGTAAGTAAACATTGTTCAGTTATTGCATCAATATTTTTTTATTACTTCTATTCTTATGATTTGATGAGCATCTTCCATATCATGATCTACATATGTTTTAATCGACAGAAGATATTTTAATCCTGTTTCCATATTTTTGGTCTCTCTAGCGTGGGACGGGAAAACACAGCAAACATCCTCCCATAAATTGTATGGCACTTTGGATGTTTTTTTTTCTTTTTTGAGTGGGATAAACTTGTAAGGCGAGTTGTGAGTAGATGATGGCCCAGGCAATGATTTAAAAATAGTGGAGGACAAGGTAGTGGCCAAGTGGGTGATACCTTTTTTGTGGAGATTTATTGAATATGTGCGCATCCAATTTCGCTTCAAGCTACTTATATATATTTTTTATAACCCAAGATAGTACTTCCTTTGCAGATTTTTAAATTATGTATTTGATGCTGAATCATCGCCCCTAGCGTTGGTATAGAGAATGGGAATGTACGTGCCTTTAGTCCCGGGAGATTTAGGGGACTGAAATCCTATTGCCCGAAGCTTTCCTCTGACACTTTGAGCAATCAACTATTTCCCCATTTTCATCTTCACAACTGCATAAGCAGCGAGTAAAGGCTTTTCGGGAAATGTGAGTTGTAAACTGAACCTAACGAGGTGTTTGACCATTCTAGTCCCATCGCTAGCATGCTCATCACAGATGAGGTGGAAATAACAATCTTGTCCAGAGAGGTATTTTGTTCGCTAGGGACCTGAACTACAAAGGCTTTCCTCTCTGGGTAGAAAAAAAGAAGTTACCAGTCTCTCCACACTTCCAGCACGTTGGTTTTCGGCCAGTTACTATGACTGGAATTTTTATAACTATTATCTTAAGACAGTTGTGGACCGATAGGAAAGCTTTTCAATCGAACATAATGTCAAAACTCCATCCCCAGTACAGGTTATCACAGCTGGTACTTAGTATCTACCTGTACTGATAGAGGTAGACAGCCAGATCCTCCTCGATAATCTACGAAAGAAACTCAAACACCGCTAATTTGCTCGTACGCCTGCTGTTGTACTTAAATCACCGCTAGATGCCTTTACGAAGTTTTCAGGTGTAGGTAGCAGTACATGTTCCAAATTTAAAAAAAACTGGATCCATTAATTATTCTAAGGGGCTTAATCCTCAGGGACTCCAATGATTTAATCTCTGTGTTTTTCGTCGAGCAAAAAATCTTGCGAGCACGCTTGTCGACCACGAAGACTGACATAACTCTTTTTTCAGCCTCCCTAATTTTGGGGGAATCTTCCAAAAATCCACCTTTTATAAGGGGTGGCTAACTTTTAGACCGCTGCAAAAACTCGTCGATGTTGATCACGCATTGAGTGGGGGAAACTTCCAGCAATTGGGATAGAACTCATCTCTAGTATTGCCATTCTATTTATTCGTACTTTTCTTTTCGTTGGTATTTTGGTAATTTTGAGGGTTAATACTTGATTTTTTTTAGGGGGTGACATTTTTTTTGTTTTTTTCAGCATCTAAATCACTACTATTTTCTGCAAGCTTTGATTTTTCTTGTTTTGTATCGGGTGAGTAAACCTTATATATAGTGTCATACTACTATTTCTTGATTACGGATCTTGTCGGCAATTTTGAGAGAAGTTTTTTTTAAATTTTTTCTTTTCGAGCAAAATGTGCGTGTATGTCCGTATGATCATGAGAGCGTTTATAATAAAAACGTAAAGAAAATTAAATACTTATGATAGATAAAATATGTAAAATTCTCCGACGAATCCAAGAAAAAAGAAAATTTATTAAGACAAAAATTATACAGTTAAAACAACGGAAGAAACTGAAAAACGGAAAAATTCACCCAACATTAGTTTTATTAGCTTAAGGGAGAAAGAAATTTAAAAAAATAATTAAATAAAAATGGTTATAACGCAAAAATAAAGCAAGTGAGAGAGAAAATATACGACAAAAAACGTGTGATGAGAGAAAAAAGTTTCGCAGAGAAATCTTCGAGTAAAAAAGTAACAGAAAAATATAACCACTAAAAATAATATAGGCAACAGATTAGAAAGTTTGTCATAAAGCAGATAAGTAAAAATAAGTCACCAAAATAAAACATGAAGCACGAAAAATAAGAAAAATTTCGTCGATACAAGCGACGGTAAAATGAAAGACAGAAATGTAAACTCTTAAAAGAAAAAATTGTAAAAGATGTGGAAAAGCAACAAGAAAATATGAACAGCAAACATGGAGAAAGAGTTTCGCAGAATTAGGCAACGAAATAAAAATACAAACTTGCAATTCTATCAGCTAAAATATTATATAATGCATGAGAAAAATTAAAACAAAAGATATAAATACAAAACACTTAAATTAAAAAAATCAATTGAATTACACGAAAAAAAAAACAATATACCTTTGAAACTCAGTTGCACTAGAGAAAAATAAAAACGAGTTGCTAAGTGCGAGTAAAAATTCAAAAATGAAAAATAAACTGAAAAAAGAACGGAACCAAAATAATAAAATAAAGTCAAACTTCACAATATGTGAAGTCCAAAGTTCAAATAAAAGAAGTATGCGTAAACGAAAATTTTTAAAGAATCCAATAAAACAGTCGCAAAAGCAATGGAATAAAGGCACTAGCAGGTCATAAAAACGTCACGTGTGAAACGAGACTTCAACAGGTCACAAACGAAAGCTAACCAAAAGTAAGCTTTAATGAACTGATATTCACCTACCTCTCAACTATGGCTGGATATGCCACAAAGGCCAACTTTTACGTAGAAGATCCGAACTCCTAAGGTCGGAGAAAAATTTACATAGACCCTGCATAAAGCAGGATCGGGCTCTTGTCTAGTTTACTTAGCCGAGACTCTGCTCTTTGAACAAGTTTTGTTAAATATTATGAACAAGTTCTGTGTATCAATTTCCGAATAATTTTTTTTTATGTTCTGACGGCAATTTTACCAAAATACATATCTTTTACTTTACACTTTATATTATTCTTTTGTTCTTCTTAAGTACATTCGAATGATGCTTCATTCGTTTTCAAGAATTTAGTTTTTTGTTTTGTGTCATATATAGAAAAAATTGTAAAAATAAATATTAATGATAAATGGTCATTGAAGATAAGAATTATTTTAGATGCTTGTGAAATTTTGCGTGTCTAATAAATAGACACATATTTATTGAACATACGTAAAATAGAAATATTTCTTTAGATAATAATAATTCATCGGCCACAGAAAAAATCCGGGTTCAAAGTGGGTAATGAGCTAAAACGTTTTGGAACTCTAACGTAGGGTAATTTAAAATATTGTAATATGAGATATTTTTCATATTTTTATAGAGTTCAAATAACTATAGAGAAGTTACCTAGAGAAATTTCACAACCAAAGAACTGATCAAATCGTTGAATTCTATTTTGAATTTAACCAATTTGATAACCGCAATGATCTCATAATCTACAGCCACTTGAGTATTTACTTCGGGTGTACCATAATTAGCGTGTCAATAAAAATAAATAAACTGCTAACAATTCATCAACTCTGAACGCTAAGAAAAGAGCGCATTTTAGTATTTGTTTATATTTCTGAGATGAGGTAGTATTTACAGTATTGATATTATTCGGACTATAGTCCTCATCTTTGTTGCCATTTGTAGGACGTTGAATAATAGATCATTCCATTTGTCTATATTTCTGAGATGAGTTACTATTTACAATATTTACATTATTCAGACTATAGTCCTCATCTTTGTTGCCATTTGTAGGACGTTGAATAATAGATCATTCCATTTGTCTATATTTCTGAGATGAGGTACTATTTACAGTATTTACATTATTCAGACTATAGTCCTCATCTTTGTTGCCATTTGTAGGACGTTGAATAATAGATCATTCCATTTGTCTATATTTCTGAGATGAGTTAGTATTTACAGTATTTATATTATTCGGACTATTGTCCTCATCTTTGTTGGCATTTTTAGGACGTTGAATAATAGATCATTCTATTTGTCTATATTTCTGAGATGAGGTAGTATTTATAGTATTTACATTATTCAGACTATAGGTCCTCATCTTTGTTGCCATTTGTAGGACGTTGAATAATAGATCACCTTCCATTTGTCTATATTTCTGAGATGAGGTAGTATTTATAGTATTTACATTATTCAGACTATAGTCCTCATCTTTGTTGCCATTTGTAGGACGTTGAATAATAGATCATTCCATTTGTCTATTTTTATTTTGAGATGAGGTGTAGTATTTATAGTATTTACATTATTCAGACTATAGTCCTCATCTTTGTTGCCATTTGTAGGACGTTGAATAATAGATCATTCCATTTGTCTATATTTCTGAGATGAGGTATTTATATTTATATTATTCGGACTATTGTCCTCATTCTTGTTGCCATTTGTAGGACGTTGAATAATAGATCATTCCATTTGTCTATATTTCTGAGATGAGGTACTATTTTATGCAGTATTTATATTATTCAGACCATAGTCCTCATCTTTGTTGCCATTTGTAGGACGTTGAATAATAGATCATTCCATTTGTCTATATTTCTGAGATGAGGTAGTATTTTACAGTATTTACATTATTCAGACTATAGTCCTCATCTTTGTTGCCATTTGTAGAACGTTGAATACAGATCATTCCATTTGTCTATATTTCTGAGATGAAGTAGTATTTAGAGTATTTATATTATTCGGACTATTGTCCTCATTCTTGCTGTCATTTGTAGGACGTTGAATAATAGATCATTCCATTTGTCTATATTTCTGAGATGAGGTAGTATTTATAGTATTTACATTATTCAGACTATAGTCCTCATTTTTGTTGCCATTTGTAGGACGTTGAATAATAGACTATTCCATTTGTCTATATTTCTGAGATGAGGTAGTATTTATAGTATTTACATTATTCAGACTATAGTCCTCATCTTTGTTGCCATTTGTAGGACGTTGAATAATAGATCATTCCATTTGTCTATATTTCTGAGATGAGGTAGTATTTATAGTATTTACATTATTCAGACTATAGTCCTCATCTTTGTTGCCATTTGTAGGACGTTGAATAATAGATCATTCCATTTGTCTATATTTCTGAGATGAAGTAGTATTTATAGTATTTACATTATTCAGACTATAGTCCTCATCTTTGTTGCCATTTGTAGGACGTTGAATAATAGATCATTCCATTTGTCTATATTTCTGAGATGAGGTAGTATTTATAGTATTTACATTATTCAGACTATAGTCCTCATCTTTGTTGCCATTTGTAGAACGTTGAATAATAGATCATTCCATTTGTCTATATTTCTGAGATGAAGTAGTATTTAGAGTATTTATATTATCTGGACTATTGTCCTCACTCCTTGTTGCCATTTGTAGGACGTTGAATAATAGATCATTCCATTTGTCTATATTTCTGAGATGAGGTACTATTTACAGTATTTACATTATTCAGACTATAGTCCTCATCTTTGTTGCCATTTGTAGGACGTTGAATAGACGGTATTCCATTTGTCTATTCGAGACAGGTATTTATAGTATTTACATTATTCAGACTATAAGTCCTCATTTTTGTTGCCATTTGTAGGATTGAATATGAAGTTTAGATCATTCCATTTGTCTATATTTCTGAGATGAGGTAGTATTTATAGTATTTACATTATTCAGACCATAGTCCTCATCTTTGTTGCCATTTGTAGGACGTTGAATAAGAGATCATTCCATTTGTCTGTATTTCTGAGATGAGGTATTTATAGTATTTACATTTATTCGACTATAGTCCTCATCTTTGTTGCCATTTGTAGGACGTTGAATAAATAGATCATTCCATTTGTCTATATTTGAGATGAGGTACTATTTACAGTATTTACATTATTCAGACTATAGTCCTCATCTTTGTTGCCATCAGGACGTTGAATAATAGATCATTCCATTTGTCTATATTTCTGAGATGAGGTAGTATTTGCAGTATTTATATTATTCGGACTATTGTCCTCGTCTTTGTTGCCATTTGTACGACGATTAATAACAGATCATTCTTTTTGTCTATATTTCTGAGATTAGGTTGTATTTACAGTATTTACATTATTCGGTCTATTGTCCTCATCTTTGTTGCCATTTGTACGACGTTTAATAATAGATCATTCTATTAGTCTATATTTCTGAGATGAGTTAGTATTTACATTATTCGGACTATTGTCCTCATCTTTGTTGCCATTTGTCTATATTTCTGAGATGAGGTACTATTTACAGTATTTACATTATTCAGACTATAGTCCTCATATTTGTTGCCATTTGTAGGACGTTGAATAATAGATCATTCCATTTGTCTATATTTCTGAGATGAGGTAGTATTTACAGTATTTATATTATTCGGACTATTGTCCTCGTCTTTGTTGCCATTTGTACGACGATTAATAATAGATCATTCTTTTTGTCTATATTTCTGAGATAAGGTCGTATTTACAGTATTTACATTATTCGGTCTATTGTCCTCATCTTTGTTGCCATTTGTACGACGTTTAATAATAGATCATTCTTTTTGTCTATATTTCTGAGATGAGTTAGTATTTACATTATTCGGACAATTTCCTCATCTTTGTTGCCATTTGTCTATATTTCTCAGATGTGGTAGTATTTACAGTATTTATATTATTCGGACTATTGTTATCGTCTTTGTTGCCATTTGTACGACGATTAATAATAGATCATTCTATTTGTCTATTTTTCTGACATAAGGTAGTATTTACAGTATTTACATTATTCGGACTATTGTCCTCATCCTTGTTGCCATTTCGAGCTACTCGTCTATGGTGCGGGAAGTTGCGAGTTCGTTCCCCACCTGGGTCATACCAAAAACTTAGAAAATGGTACTCAACGCCTCTCTGCTTAGCACTCAGCAACAGAGAGAAGGGTCTAGAGAATGGAGAAATCCAAGGATAGTAATTGCGCCCACCCCTACCGCAACGTAGCAGCGAAAAAAAAGGGAGCCATCGAGTCACCCTCGATCTAGTGGTTAACCAATTTACTTACTTTCATGATTAAATGGGAGTATATTTTCAATATTTGAATTTTCATTCTGTGTGGGGTAGTGTTTATTTTATGTAGGGCCCAAGGAAAAAGTTGTCCCAAAAGTGGCTTGTCCTTTATATATGTAATATAAAGTTGTTGGGTACTAGAACATTATGAAACACTTATAAATAATCATTAGATCCAATTGAAATATATTAGATATTTAATTACGTTCTTTTGAATACTCTTTATTTCAAGTAAATTCATTTTGTTTTTGCCATGATAAAATCTGCAAAGGTTTTCGACAAAGTACGTCATAACGAATTGATAGAAATGCTCAGCAACCTTGACATATTTGGGAAAGACATTAGAGTCATCAAGAACCTCTACTGGCAGCAAACCGCCTGCATACGGACAGGGAACGAATTCAGCAGATATACAAAGATAGAAAGGGGCGTAAGAAAGGGGACACTGAGATCCGAAGGCGAATTAGCATGGCGATGGACGCATTCCAGAAGCTGAGTAGAGTATTGAGAGGTAGGAAAATTTCACTAGAAACAAAGAAGAGGGTACTGGATTGCGTTGTGATGTCAGTTCTTCAATATGGCAGTAAATACTGGAATATATCATCGAAGATGAAGGAAAAGCTTGAAACAACTGAAATCTGGTTTTACAGAAGGATCCTATCCAAAACCTCATCATTGCTCACATGATATCATGGACCGAGCATGTGAGCAATGATGAGGTTTTGGAAATGATGGAAACAAAAAATAAATTAACACTTGACATCAGAAAAGACAGCTAAAGTTCTTAGGATATGCAATGAGGAGGGAGAGCTTAGAGAACTTGATACTCGCAGGTCAGAGAGAGGGCAAGAGAAACAGGAGAAAGCATCGTTTAACATACATGACATGCCTGAGCAGATGGCAGAGCGGGTTTTGGGTGGGGTAACAAGAGAAATTGTGTTAAGATCCACAAGGAATAGGAAAACGTGGAAGACCATTACCACCTACGTCCTGAAAAGACATGGCACACAGAAGAAGAAGAAACCCGTTAGTGGACGAAACGTGTCGGCTAAAATTAAATGCAGTTTTCTTCTTGTCTCTTTCTATTAGTCATATTGTTCCTCTTTACAGATTATAGCTGAAAACATTTAGGCACACACACACATACACACACGTACACGCATAAGCCTATATATATATATATATATATATATATATATTGTGTAATAAAACTTTGAAATATATATATATATATATATATATATATATATATATATATATATGTTTTTAATCCAAAATGGATAAGCAGGTAGGTAAATCCCAAAAACCCGATTCTAATTAATATTAATTTCATTAATATCAAAATTGATCAAGGTGGAGGGCTCAATGCAAATATTATATTCTAATTACAGAGCCAAATATAAAACTAAAACAATTTCGATGATTAAATCCGTTGAATAGACATTTCTACGGGGACATTCACGTTTTCTCAGCAATGGCAAAACGAAATATTTATTCAAATTCCAATGACAAAAGATTTTATATCGGTAGAAGTCCAAAAACAACATTTTTTCATCCACAAGAAAATAAAATGGGGTGGGATTAATAATTTTTGAATTTAAAGAAGTAAACAGGGAAGCAGACAGATACCTATGTCTCATATTAGAAGACCTCCCACCTCCCTTTTCTGAGTTGAGAGTTTAAAAGTTGAAATTTATCCATGTCAAGGGGTAATAGAAGTGGTAGAGGAAACGAAAGAAAAAAGGAAAAAGAAAAAAGACAAAAAGAACAGGAAAAGAAAAAAGGAAAAAGGAAAAAAGGAAAAAAGAAGAAGGGGTGGTTGACAGGAAAGTAAGCCAAAAAAGAAAAAAAAATTCCCATAGAAACATAAGAAAACTGCTACCATCAGTGTTTAAAAAACATTGAAAGCGATTTCAGGTTAAATAAATAATGGCAAGGACAAATTTTCTAGAAAAGATTTTTACATACAAATTTAAATATAAATCTTAAATTTTAAATTTTAAATTAAAATTAAAATATTAACTTCAAGGGTAGATCTACTCTTGAAGTTAATATTTTAATTTTAATTTTAATATTTAAATTTGAAGATTTATATTTAAATTTGTATGTCAAAATCTTTCTATAAAATTTGTCCCTGTCATTATATATATATATAAATTTTATTACACAATACCGACAAGATATGCCTATCTAAACTTTTATTTATTTTTTTATTTTTTATAAATTCCCACGTATTGGTTTAAATCAGAATTAGCTTTCCAGCGTTCATTTATTGTATCCATCCGGGTACTTTAGAGTACAGTTCACATCAACAATTGCGTGTCATTAGTTTGTGTCTTACAGTTGCGTGTTGAGCAAACTCCGGGTGTTACTTAGCTTGTTGGAACCAACTTCAAGGCACTTATATGTAAAATCATCTGCAATGGTCAAATGTGCATTATTTGTTAACACTCATTTCAATATACTGTCGTCTATGGAAAAAGAAATATTTTATTTAATGTTGGCTTCCATAATTTTTAGATTTGCTTTGCACTGAGTCGTATGTAAAGGAAATGGAATCAGAGATTTCTTTGAAGTTAAGACAGAAGTGCAACAGACGAACATAATGTCGCCTTTTTTTACTTCTTAGTAATAGATTATATTTAGGAAGAAATAAGTGAACAATAAGTGTATAATTTTTCAATGTGCCATGTCCTTTAAACTACCAGCACTTTCAAACTGTTTTGTTGGTTGTAAACACTATGTTGTTTTCTCTTGATTGAGCACATCTACGAAGCTCATTGTCAATGAGGGCAAAAGTTACAACTTCAGAAACGGTGGCATTCTGGAAGGATTGAAAGTTCTTACTGAGCTAAGTATTATTTTATTTAGCAGTCTTTGTCATTAATTATTAAGGCTTGAGTTTATAAACGAATAAGAAATGACAAATTGTTCGGTCACCTGGCAACATGATTGAAGACACTTTTCTTCACTGGAAATAATATTCCTGGATAAAGTATAAATGTTTTAGAATAATGTTCACTGAAGAAATTTTCATGGACTATTCCAAGCTAAAGTGTTACTGTGTGGTGTTTTAGAATCACAAATAAATTCAAGAAGTGTAGTTGATGGGGTTATTTAGGAAATATAACGGTTAATGCTAGACTATAAGAGAAGAATGTAGTAATTAGGAAAATATTCTGCCGGTAACAAAGTAACAATTCTTGGGAAGAAGCTTTCCAAATGAAGCTTACATCATACTAATGGAATACGGAGGGAATGGGGATGATTCACTATTGTGTACGTGACATGGCGGGACTCAGTTTTAAAGGTTAGGCTTGGTAGGATTAAGGAATGTAAGTCTTCCGGAGACAGGCCATAAAAATAGCAATAGATTAGTGAGAGTCTCCTGACGTTTCGTTTGTGAGAAAGGGGTTGTAAGGCGGAAAATCCTCAACGCGGCTGCATAGATGCTTTTGAACTCTATCAAGACAGACAAGTGAGGACTGGGCAGCTCCAACCAAAAAAAAATAAAAAATAAAAAACAGAAATAACTCCATTTTCGGCCTGATCTGACTTTTAGCGATAGAGTACAAAAGGGAGAGAGTTATATATTTACTGGAACAGTACAATCAAGCGTCTATTTTTCCAGCATCTTTCGCAGTAGATCGGATATATGAATTCCACTTGGGGTCTGGAAGAGTTTAACTTCCCAAAAGAAATTCTAGGCGATGAGCCTTCTTAAGAGAAGATTTATCTATCATGATATGTGAACGATCGGGTTCTGCTTGTTTGTGGTGATAGTGGAACGTTACTAGCTTGATTTTGGTTGTATCAGATTTTACAATCCAGACCTTCAACAATTCGGGTACCTGGGCTAAGTCAGAAGAGAGATAAGCTGCTAGGTTTTGGTCATTCAAATCTTTTGATGTGCACCTTTCTATCATCAGCATAGTAACTTACTAATGATGGGAGTATGCTCTTAGGCAGTTCATTAATATACATTAGAAAGTTAGGTTGAAGGAGAACCCTATGAACCACTGACATTGATATAGTGAGCTTCCGATGACTGCCTCCAGGGACCTAGCTGTTAGGAATGACTTGAAAATTGATAAAGTATATTCAGATATTAAATAGCTGTAGCAGCACCCAATGTCACACCTCGCCAAAAGCATTAGATATACAGCAAAGTTGAACGTTGGGGTGACCAGTATGGTTTAGTTGCACGTTGTAATCATAAATGAGAGGACAAGTTTTATTAACTATGCAATCATTTTTACTTTTATTGTTGACTCTCTTAGTTTACATATTTTGTGATATGTGAGTGTTCATAACTTAATGTGTATTTCAATGTTGAGGTTATAAAGAGTTTAACATCAGTGTATCATATTTGGTTTTATGTGTGTGTCCGGTGTAACGTAGTAGCAGGTTGTTGTGGGCGTGTGTTATAATTTGTTCCGGTATTTGAGTGAGTGAATTGTCTCTTGAATTAATTCTTGGTTTTCTGTATATTCTTTTGTGTGTGAAATATTAGTTCAGCACGTCTTCCTTTGGCTGAGTGGCATTGTTTGAATCTCCGACGGCAATGTCGCGAGGTTCCACACACACACACGTATGCTTGGCTGTGTGCCACTTAAGAGTAAGAGAGAGAGAGAGAGAGAGAGAGAGAGAGAGAGAGAGAGAGAGAGAGAGTACGCTTTTACTACTATTGCAACAGATATATGCAATGCATTGAACGGTTAGTTGCAATCATTTTGACCAGTTTTTCTTTTTTGTCGCTTGAAGCGAAAACTTTTATTTTCTCGACCCAACTTTGTGATCAATACTTTAAATGGTGGACAAAGTTAAATTTTCTTTCGATTGTGTAGTTCAGAAGCTATCATCTTCCTCATCAAGTGAAGAAATATTTCCTTTTGTTTCGGATAATTACTAATTATTTTCTTTGCAGAAGCCATCAACACTAAAATATGTAGATAAAATATTGCATTATATAATTAGGAATTCTTCACTCACAAAACATATCAAACGTGATAATCTGAAAACTTGCTAGAGGTGAAGAAACTTTCGACTTTTCAGTTTTTGAAAAATATTTGAACTTTATTAAAATAAATTCTCATTTTTACATGGAGAATTAAACTTCATAAAACAGTTTTGAAAAGAAATAATATTATTTAACATTTGTCATGTAAGTGTTTATTTCTTATATATCTCTATGTAAGTCAATAGTTTTTATAGTTAACCTAGTTGGCCACAAGGTGTGTGCGTTGTGGTCTAATGGATAACGGCTTGGAATGAGATTCTAGTTAAATTTGTTGCATTCACTTAAGCGCAAATACCCTTGGGAAAGGTATTAATCCATCTCCTTTCCTTCCTCTCTCTCTCTCTCTCTCTCTCTCTCTCTCTCTCTCTCTCTCTCTCTCTCTAGCTATGGAGGGCGAAGAAATGGGTTCTGTAGCCTTGTTGGCAACCAGTCTACTGCAGAAAGAAATGTCAACATACTGCGGGAAGATCTTCTGCCTATATAGTCATGGGTCGAAAGAGACATGATCACCCAAGCGCGTATTACGTATGGCACCTAAGTGATTGTTTTTAATCGTAGGGTTATATCAGATGAGATTAGTGATCCCTTTTCATTTTGAACTAGCAGAAACAAAAGGACAAAGAACCGTTGCTGGATGTCGAGCCAGATTTACTGAATTTGTTTCTGTTTGATTTATTTAGTTAGTTTTTTTGTTCAGCGGAAGCGGAAGTTAACGTAAATGGCGGACATTTTTGTGTAGTCTTTTTGTACGAATAGTGGATGTTCTCTGCGTATCAAAGCGCTTTGTGATTTTGATAAAGCTTCGCCATTAATTTCGATGGGATGTTTCCAGTTACCGGATTTGGTGATTTAATAAGACAAAGAAAGAAATGTTTATTCCTGTCCTGATTTGTGTGTTACCATAATTTGATCTATGAAGAAATAACTCGTTTTCTATAACAGAAATCACAACTTTTGAGAACTTTCAACAGCAAAAAAACAACTAAATTGGAAGGCATATGTAATTTTATTATGTCATTATGTAAGAGAATATAAATAACATAATAAAGATGTTGACTTTCAAAATTACTACAGCTTCTTCCTAACAATTGCAGTGTTGTGGAACAAAGTCTCGGTGGGATAATTTCTTAACATTTTTTAATCATTTCACCCCAAGCAAGATGGAACTGCCACTAGTGTGCAGGGGGCTGCAGTGAGAAAAATGACTAGGTACAGGTGACATTGCGGAAAGGATAAAATATGAACGGAATACAAGAAGATCGATAGCAATTGACGCTGCATTGTAGTTATCAGGGATTCAATTAAACAGGAGTTCCGCAGGCGGTTAGTGTGAGAAAATAAACGGTTTGAGTTGAATGGCAGCCATATTTAACTATTTCAGTCGTAAAAGGGTGGGGCTAGATGCCAATCTAGTCGAACGTTTAAAATCATGTGGACAGGGCATCAAGGAAAAAGCACATCAGAGAAATTGTCATAAAAAATATTTACAGAAAATACAGAGAAAAGCCACGTCACGTTAGTGAGAAAGAGACTAAAGCCGAGATGCCAAGTCACAACCGATTATATTGCAGATTCTTTTTCGGGTTTAGCCAAAAACCTCCAGATAAATAGCAAAAGCAGCTGACCAGATATGGCAATTGTATTCAATTTCCTTATCACTACAATCTTAACCTCTTCTATTTTAGACTTAACCGTCATCTTTCTTGCTTGCATATATATATATATATATATATAAATATATTATATATATATATATATATATATATATATATATATATATCGCTCATTCAGTAATGAATTAGAGTACTCTGGCTATTGGGCGTGTATAATGATAATATAAACGCTAAAAAGTCTGCCTTCTTCTACCGAGCGCCCATAGCCCAGAGATAGAATCGCCGACTGACGCCAATTCGGTCGGGTTTCAATCCTGGGTTAAAAGCAATCGGAGTCTAACCGTACTGATGAGCTGTGATACAGCGAAACAGATCTATCTGCGGATGACTATATATTTTTTTCTAGACATATACTGTTAAATATAAGAGACAATGGATGTTTATTATGTTTAATCATGAGCCGTTCTAAATATCGTATTTTAACTTTAATTTCAGGTGAAAATAAAAACAAAAATTCTCCAACATTTGGATAATTTTTTATTAAGTTGGTTCTAAACTTTCGGCTCACATGAGCCATCTTCAGAGAGGTTACAAGGACGTTGACATAAAAACATCCACCATCAGCGACCTCACCTCTCTGTAGATGGCTCAGAACCAAGTTAAAGAATTATCCAAATGTTGGAGAATTTTTGTTTTTATTTTCACCTGACATTAAAGTTAAAATACGATGTTTGGAACGGCTCATGATTAAACATAATAGACATTGTCTCTTATATTTAACAGTATATGTTTAGAAAATTATCTGCTGCCTCGATACACTATATATGTATCTATAAATATATATATATATATGTGCGTGTGTGTGTGTGAAATATATATATATATATATATATATATATTTGCAATTTGTTCATATATATTATATTATTTATATATTTGCACGGTACTTATTTGAAAGCGCTCAATATCAGTGATAGAGTTGACATATTTATATAGATAGGTGCGCGTTTGTGATCCTGGATTTCATGCTCTTGTGATCGTCAGACAAATTGATTGATTTTTTAAAAACTTAGCTATATGTAGGTCTGCGTAAATTGGTGTATTTTTGTGGAAGTGGGAGGAAAATTGGGAGGAAAATTTGTCGTTGTGACAAACGTAGACATATATACATATTTGTACACCCATTGACGTGCACAAAGACTCACACACACCGCGCGCCCGCTCACCGGGGCTCACACAAACAAAACAATATGCGAACCGCATGGGGCTTGGCATATATATGTATATGTGTGCCGTTGCGCACATACATACGCATTGTGTTGGTGTATTCAAATAGTGTAGCGATGTCAACGCGCGGACGGTTGTCGATTTCTCGTACGTATACGTATGAAGTTGTCTGTGTGAAAATATGATAGGTAAAAATTGCTATCATTTTTACTTATTTCAGGATGTATTGTTATTTTGTTATTTTTTTATTTTAAAGTCGGTTATTAGCTTCTTTTTTTTGTGGTTGCATATATTTAAATGGTAGATATTCTAATTTGTAATACTTGTTAGTTTTTATGTAGTGGTATTAATTTTACTGTGGAAGTAAGCAGTAATTTACGTTTATGATGATTGCGGACTAATACGGTGATAGTAATATTTGATGATAATAACAGTTGTGGTAGCAAATAGTTATTGTAAAGCAGTAGTAGTGATTAGTAATGGTGGTGGAATGATAATAACAATAAATGCAATTATTATGATGGTAGTTTGAAGTAGAGAATAATTGATAGGATTATGGTATCAGCGGTTCCTTTTTTTACTCGTTTGGTATAAATTGTGATAATAGGTATTTATTTTCATGTCTGCATTTGGAAATTATTTCTGATCTTATGTGTAGTAAGTTCCTTTTTGGGGTATGAGATATAATTGCTCTTTGCAAAAAGGCACACATATAGGTACATATGCCAAGCTCACCGGGTCTTACACGACCCGGTGAGCGGGCAAACGTGTGTGTGTGTTTTTGCGCAGTTCAGTGGGTGTACAAGTGTGCATATATATCTGCGTTTGTCACGATGACAAATCTTCCTCCAAATTTTCCTCCCACTTCCACAAAAATAACCAATATACGCAGCCCTACATATAGCAAAATTTTAAAAAATTAATCAGTTTGTCTGACGATCGCAAGAGCGTGAAACCCAGGGTCACAAACTCACACCTATATATATATATATATATATATATATATATATATATATGTGTGTGTGTGTGTGTGTGTGTGTGTGTGTGTGTGTGTGTGTGTGTGTGTGTGTGATAACATTGTGTGTAAATTCATATACAACTTAGCAGGAAAATAGCCATTTTCAACATGTCATTTTAAGACAAGCATTTTTCAACTCATTATAAACAGAGAATGAGGAAAAATTCTAAGCCCAGAGGTTAGCTCTAGTAAAGGAAGGGGTTGGGAGGTATTGCTTTTTGTAGGTTTAAGCTAGAGGAATTTTAGTGGTAATTTCTTCATTGGTAGTGTGAGGTATATATCTATCTATCTCGGTTTGTTCATATCTACCTATCTATCTCAGTTTATTTCTATCTATCTATCTATCTATCTATCTATCTATCTATCTATCTATCTATCTCAGTTTGTTCCATATCTATCTATCTACCTATATATATATATATATATATATATATATATATGCTAATTTGTTCTAAAAACTCTGTTTCAGCTCAATTTATTTTCGGAATCCACTCCAAAAGTAATGTTTTCTATTTATTTACACAGAAACGGAAACACATGCAGTGAGTTTGCTAACACCGTTGGATGGAACAAGCTCTCAGCTTCGAAAAGCAATTAATCTATACAGTCACCATCACTGCCTAAAATGAATTTTAGCAAGTTAAAAACAGGCATATGCATGCCGTGCAAATAAAAGTATACACCAGTTGAGTCGAACCACTTTAACATTATATTGCATAAGTACGACGATATTTCTACGATAGCCAAAATTAGCGAGTAAACTCCCACCTATCTATCTATCTATCTATATATATTATGTGTAAATTCAAATAAAACTTAGTGAGGAAATAGCCAATTTAACATGTCATTTTAAGACATGCATTTTTTAACCCATTATAAACAGAGAATGAGGGAACATTCTAAGTCCAGAAGTCATCTCTAGTAAAGGGAGGGGTTGGAAGTTATTGGTTTTTGTAGGTTTCAGGTAGAGAAATTTTAGTAATAAATTTTCCGCTTTGGTAGTTGGGGGTATATATCTATCTATCTCTGTTTGTTCATATCTACCTATCTCAGTTTATTCGTATCTCTCTATCTCTGTTCATTATCTATCTATCTATCTATCTATCTATCTATTTATGCCAATTTGTTCGAAAATATCTGTTTCAGTTCAATTTATTTGCGGGATCCACTTTAAAAGTAATGTTTTCTATTTATTTACACAGAAACAGAAACACATGCAGTGAGTTTGCTAACACCGTTGGATGGAACAAGCTCTCAGCTTCGAAAAGCAATTAATCTATACAGTCACCATCACTGCCTAAAAGGAATTTTAGCAAGTTAAAAACAGGCATATGCATGCCGTGCAAATAAAAGTATACACCAGTTGAGTCGATCCACTTTAACATTATATTGCATTAGTACGACGATATTTCTATGATAGCCAAAATTAGCGAGTAAATGTTATTGACCATTCATATCAGGTCAGCGTTAAAACTTTTCTGGGTTCCTATTTGGCCAATTTATAATGTATTAATCATGAACATATTATGTTGGTGACTAAACAGAGTTTATTCTTTCCATCACCGACATGCTTGCAAAGGAAAAAGCTACAGGCTCAATCATAAATACCCAACTGCAGACTCTGGCATATATTACAGGCTCACACACACACACACACACACACACACACACACAACCACGTATACACATATGCTGTTACCTTCGGAGACATTGCCCTTATTTCTGAACTGAAAATGACCTTCTTTTCGAGTGGTATATTGGCCTGCAAACAGATATTGAATGACGGAAGACAGCAGTAAAAGACGATGACTTGAGCAAAATACATACAGAGTGTTCCAAAAATAGGTAGACAGTAGCTGGAATGTGTGTGCATCGGTTATATTATTACAATGGTGTTCATTATTTCCAACAAAATAGCGCCTCTCCACTTTATTCAAAAGCAGTGAATGAGTACCTTGAAACATTTTTTGAGAAATAGATTGCTCGAAGCGGTCCAATTGATTGGCCAGCAGGTTCACCTAACATGACCTCAATGAATTTCTTCCTTTGGCGAGTACTCAAAGACAAAATTTATCGTCGAAAACGGAGAAGTGTAGTTGACTTGAAAAATTATGTTAGAAATGCATTTGAAGAAATGAACACACAACGAGACTTGTGGAAAAATATTTGTCGAAGCGTGACTTCAAAGCTGTGTAAATTGTGATAGGTGAGAGTTTGAGCAACTGCATTGATAAAATTTAAACACTTTTGAATTATTGTACACAATAAAAGTTAACTGCCAATATAATAATTGTTTTAGTAAATATAATTGTATATGTAATCTCAAAATAATTGTTATCATTTACTGTCCACCTACTTATGGATTACCTTGTCAGGCTAGCCTCCCAGAGAGTAAAATACTACGCCTTCTTGGCCTTACACTCTCGGCGGACCTCAAATGGAATGACTATATTGAATCCATTGCCAAATCTTCTGCTATGAAAGTGGGCTCCCTGTGCAGGGCCCGGAAATTTTTCCCACCTGAAACTATTTTGCACATATACAAATCTACCATCCTCCCGTGTATTGAATATTGCTGCCATATCTGGTCGGGTGCCCCTGCTGCTCTCCTTGGGCTTCTTGACAAAATACAAAGGAGGATCTGTAACGTGGTTGATACTGACTTGGCAGACCGGCTGCAGCCGCTCTCACACCGGCGTGATGTAGCTTCCCTGTGCCTCTTCTACAAGTACTTTCATGGCTTCTGCTCCGATGAGCTTAGATCACTGGTGCCGCCTAAGCACGAATTTACACGAGATACTAGATTAGCAACTAGGTCCCACCCTTTTACAGTTAAACAAATAAGATGTAACCGTAAATTCTACTCCAACAGCTTCTTTTCTCGCGCTTCCCGCCTGTGGAACTCCCTTCCACAACTCTGCTTTCCCGACAGTTACAATCTCCAGGTGTTTAAATGTAGGGTCAATAGATACCTCCTATCGCACTAACTCCCAACTATTCTCACAACACTCTCATCTACCCAACCCTCATTCTCGGTATCCTCACCCGCCTATCACCCACCCTCTGTTATTTCCTATATTTAATCAGCCTTTCTCCACTCTACGTAGCCCCCTGCACAGTAGTGGCAGTGACATGCCTTGCTCGGGGTGAAACGCTTATAAAAAAAATATATATATATATATTGACAAAAAATAAGATTACAATGCACTAGAAAAAAAATGTCTCAACATTTTTATGTTGAGGATGAGAAGAGGCGTTTTCATGAAACGGTTTAGCGGTTGAATTGTTGACCTGGGAAGCCATTTAATTCATATCGTTGTTGCAGGCGAGGATGGCTGGTTGGCCGGCCGGCTGGCTGGCCAACTGGAGCTAGAGGTTTGTTGGAGATGGTCGGCTGGCTAGAGTAGCATCTGATGACAGTTTGGGACTATTTTTGGTACTTTCTTATAAGCTGAATCAATTTTACAACAGTCGCTGGTCCTGGAAGGTGTCATTTTTTTTAATGTGGGAGTATCGAAAGGATATGACACTTTTAATTACCTGAAATAAAGACTAAAACTCGAACTCACTATTTTTAGAACATTATGATATATGCTTACAGAAAGGAAACTAAAAGAACTTCTAAAGGATGTAGAGAAGGAAAGTGAGAATAAATGACGAAACATTAATAGCAAGATGATAGAATGCATGGTTCCCAGCAAAAAAAAAAAAAAAAAAAAAGCATTGCAGAAAGCAAATTCCTAATTGAAGATACCAAAAAGTACAACAATTTTAATATCTAGGAAATGTATTCATAGAAGACGGAAAGTGTGACACCGAAAACCGAAGCCGCACTGGAATAGTGAAAAATGCTTTCCAAAAACTAACCAAAGTAATGCGAAACATGAATATTTCATTCGAAACAACGGAAATAAGTACTGAACTCTTATGTAATATTCAGTCTTTCATTTAAGTGCCATACGTGATACACGTTTAAGCGATCATATCCAGAAAGAGACATGACTGACTGAGCAGAAGATTTTCCCGCAATAGGTTGCCATTACTTTCTGCGGTAGACTGGTTGCCAGCCAAGGCTATAGAACTCAATCTTTCAATGTAACCCATAACTGAAAAGAAGAGACGGATTAGTACCTTTCTCGAGTATATTTGCGCGTAAGTGACTGTAAGGAATTCAACTGAAATTCGAACTCGGTTCCCCGATTTCTCGTTCCGAGCCGATATCCACTGTACTACAGCAGACATCCGCACCTCAACTCACATGTCATATTTGTCCACCTATAACGCGGCAAGTAACGAAAAACCTCAGCGAAGATAAAAAAAAAAAAACTTGAGGTGATAGAAATATGGCTCTACAGAACGATGCTGAGAATGCTATGGACCAAACATGTGACCAACGATGATACTTTAGAGAAAATGGAAACAAAACATGAAAACATAATTAACATCTGAAGAAGAACGTTAATTTTTTTCATGCGGAAAATTTGACACACTTGGGGACCGATTGAAAGCAAGAGGCACTGCGCATAATCTACCTAACGAACTTGTGTAAATGGATGACAGAACAGGGTTTATCTTGCAAACAGTTACAAAGGAAAAAAATATGGTGAGCCATGATTGCTTCTTCAGTAAATAAATTGTCATTGTTTTACTTGTCATTATCTTCGTTGAAACCTGGACTCACATAAATTGAATTTCCTATGTCTTTGTAAATGGAATGTCTGTGTGGAGTCAAAGCTATCGTCGCTGAAAGAGATATCAAAATTCACCCTAAACTTTCCTTCCCTTTCACTTTCACTTTACAAAAAGCATAAGCCCATTTTTTCTAATTTCAGGTAACAAAGTAGAATGGGCTCTTACGCCTTGGATGACAGTCTATCACGAAGAATGACGACACAAAAGCGTGGAAAATACAATGAGAATCCAATTAAACTTATTTTCACAGAAGTCATGATAATTCGCATCTAAGAAAGAAAGAAAGCGGCGCCCTGATATGGTATTTAAAAGTGAATGATGGGGATTTCTGCAGTGGGGGACTGGGTTTTCTAGCCTTGGCTGCTAACTAGTCTAGGAGGATAACACTGAATTCAAAACCACGGAAAAGACGAGAAATGACGTCAAAATATTTCTAAAATAGTCATAGTAATTCATAAATATTAAAAAGAACGAATAACTACGATTGTCTACGTTCTAAATAAAGTCTGCACGCAAAAGAAAAAAAATTACTAATTAATTAATTAATTAATTAATTAATTAATTAAAAAATTACTAATACTACAATCGAGAAATCGACGAAAAGGAAATTTGTTTTTGTTACAACACGAAAATGAAACTACAACTGGACACTACAACAGGACATCCAACATCACAATTATCAACAAAAAAACTCGGAGAAAACTAGGTAAACCTAGTCTATTAACTTCAACAAAAATTGCTTATGAGAGTTTAGGTGAAAAGCTAAAATTTCTAGACAAATTCACCTGTGACTATATATATATATATATATATATATATATATATAGGTCAAACTAAAAATCGGTTGCTTACTTGTTAAAAAAACACGATGAATTTGTTCAGAGCTGATTGCATCGCCCTATTTACTCTGTGGAACCTGCTGATAAACTCGTTCTGTAATAGAATTATATTGAAACAACAAAATACAAGGAGATTCAAATTAAAAAGGAAATTCCCAGAAGTTTTTTTTTCTTAAAGTCTTGGTTATGTACGAAAGTGAAGTTTAAAGAGAGTTCCCCTTCAGTCTTCATAGTACTTAGTGTATACCTAAAAAAGGGAGCAATACATAGTCCCTAAATGCATAGACTCCAAAAGATTAATCCCAGAAAAAGTAAACTCAAAAAAGGAGAAGGTGTCATGTAGAAGTATAAATGCCGATGCGTATTGTTGAACACAGATTTCCAGCAAAAGAATAATACAAGAAAAATGGATTATACCACAAGCAATCAAGTGGTCACTAAAATAACTATGTAAGCACCAGACAAAAGTCTGGGTCGAGGAGAGTTGAGCGGATGAGCCTTGAACAAGTAGCGAGTAATCAGACTTCGGCGAATAACAAATTTATCGAGTGACCCAACTGTGATCAATCGTATTACGAGTAACTAACTGAATATACCAATACCAAGACTTACAACTGTGTGATACTGTGTTTTTTTAACAGGTCAGTCAGTCAGTTAAGTGCCATACGTGATACACGCTTTGGGCGATCATGTCTCGAAAGAGACATGACAGATTGGGCAGATTATACTGTAGTAGGTTTCTATTATATTCTGTGGTAGACTGGTTGCCAGCCAAGGCTATAGAACTCGATCTGTCCTATTATTTAACCTATAACTGGAGGGACGAGACGGATTAATACTTTTCCCAAGTGTATTTGTGCCTAAATGATTGCAATGAATTCAACTGGAATTCGAACTCGGCTCCCCGATTTGTCGTTCCGATGCAATATCCACTGCACCACAACACACATCCCAATTGAATTTCTTGCATCCACTTGCGCACAAATACCCGTGAGAAAGGTATTAATCTATCTCTTCCCTCCAGTTATGAGTTAAATAACAGAATAGATTGGGTTATATAGCATTGACTGGTAACCAGTCTACCGCAGAAAGTAATGGCAACCTACTTCGAGATAACCTTCTGCCCAGTCAGTCATGCCACTTTCAAGACATGATCACCCAAGCGTGTATTACATATGGCACTTAACTGACTGAAAGCAAGTATTTAATTATAAAAAAATATCATACAACAGCATCATATTTTGTTTTCGTCAATAAAACCACCACTTGCTTTTAATACTGATTTACCAATTCTCAAAGTTTTTGAAAATAGTCGATGTTAGACGTGCTCATGCATTATTCAAGCATTGAAAGCACTCAGTTTCACTCATTGGTAATTCTCTTTGAACTCTCTTATCCACGCCTTCCCATAATATAACGTAACCAATCAAGTCCTTACTTTTTTTTGTTTTTTTTTTTCACCTCGTGTAGAAAGAAATGATCAGTGATATGCAAATAAGTGCGTCACGGGCCGAAGAAATGTTGGGCGTGTGTATGGAGACATTGCTCTTGAAAAATGCAATTGCCATGCGCAAACATAGTCATAACTCAAGCAGTGGCTAAGACACATAGTGATGTCGAAGCAGCTCGTTTGAGGCGGACTGATTTAAGATTTTGAGGTGGGCTTGTCCGAAGCTGCATCAAGTGGCCGAATACGTTAGGTCTATAATGCTGTGAATGAACCACCGACAGGCATTAGTTCCAGAATTGTAAGTCGCAACATCTATCTCTTTATGATTAACCTTGCAGTAGCCGGCTACATTTCCTGGGTGAGGCGGCCATAACGGGTGACAACAGTCAAACCTGTGGTTAGCTTGCCGTACGATTCCAGATTTTGTACGAAAATCAACATTCACCATTATCGCATAGAGAAGGTGTTCAAGTTAAGCAAGTGGATACCCCACACACTGTCGGAAACTAAAAAGCAACAACGAGTGACAGATTGAAACGTGTGCAACAAGCACTAAAGCAGAAGGAACCAATATTGATTAGTCACAATAGTGTAGTATTCCTTCATGACAATGCCAGGTCTCATGTGGCACGAGTTCCCAGTAATACCATACGGTGACTTGGCTGGGACATGCTGTCTCAGATTTGCACCAACATATTACCTCGTCTTACATTCCTTGGCCAACGACCTTCGTGAGAAATCATTTGCAAATACGACAGACTTGTGGTAGACACCCACAGACTTATTTCCGTCCAAAACACCTGACTTTTACCGCTAGAGCATTACGCAGCTGGAGGCACGTTGGTAAAAGATTCTGGATGTCGATGAAGACTTTGGGAATTAACAGGTATAACAAACTTGCTGTACATCTTTTTTTTTTAATAAACGATAACGCACAACGACTATTTTGGCTACCTTGTAATTCAATGTAAATCAGGAGATTGGGGCAGTCACGTCATAATTTCATAGAATGTGTTCTTTGTTTTTACTCGAAATCATTTTGTTTTTGGAGTCGTTGTCTTGTTGAAATGTGATTTTCTTTCAATTAGGCGTAAACCAGGTGGTATAGCATATCGACTATGAAGTATTAATGGTCTTCCAATGGACCTGCAAAATCGACGTGAATCCTCTGCCACGGCTGGTCAGTCTTCGACTACGGTTTGCACATTGCTGGTGGAGCTTTAGCTGCGAACGCGCACCCTTTGCATACCTCAGTCATGCCAGCTATATCTCTGTCCATGTTTGGCCAGTAGACGTAAAAACGCATGAAACTTTTTGTACGTTTTTTTCCGGGATGTCGCATATGAAAGTCCCGCAGAATTTCCTTTTGCAAATTTTAGTTATCACCACTCTTTCATTACACAACATACATCGTCACATAGCGAAAAAAAAACTCAGGCACATTAGAGTCATTATTGTAAATTTTGTTCTTGGTAGTACGGATAAACTCGTCTTTTAGAGCCTCTCTTTTGATGTCTGATAGTGTTACTGGAAGATCTCTCACGGTGTTCGCAATTATGTTCTTAAGGTCGCGATTATCGAGTCTTCGAATATTTCTTTGTTTTTTGGAACGAGTCTAGACAAACCGTCAGCGTGGCTGATGTTCTTGGAGGACAGGTACTCAATCTTGAAAGTATAGTTCAGCAGTATTGTATCCCACCATATAAGGCTGTTCGCGGTGTAGACCGATAGTCCCTTCTTAGATCCGTATATAGTCAGCAGTGGTTTGTGGTCAGTCTGTAACGTAAAATATATGCTGTGTAGATGTCTGTGAAACTTGGTAACGGCGAATATTATGCTTAAAGACTCCTTTTCGATCTGCGAATATTGCTTTTCCGCAGGCAGCAAAGTTCGAGACGCATGTCCGGAAGTTTGTGTAAAATGCAGGGGCCGATGCCATAAGAGCCGGCATCGCTTGCTACTATGATGTCCAACTTTAGGTCATAGTGAGTGAGAGAAAGGTCTGGAGTGAGTGTGTTCTTTATTTTTTCGAATGCAGATTGGCATTCCGGTGTCCATTCCCAGGTTTTGTCTTTCTTTAGTAGTTCATTTAAGGGATCTCGCAAAGCTGAGCATGTTTTTAATAAACACCTGGTAAAAATTTGTTAAGCCTAGAAAGCTTTGTAGTGCTTGCAGGTTATTCGGGGCCGGTATGTCCTTGATCGCCGTAGCTCTGTCTGGATCTGGTCGTCGACCGTCTTTGTTTATGATATGCCCCAAATATTTTATTTGCGCCAAATAAAAATCACATTTAGCCTTCTTGACTTTGAAGCCGTATTCTTAAATTTTGTCAAATACGCTTTTAAACTATATCTGCATTACTATATAAAAATGACAAGAAAAAGTAAGGATAAGAAACAATACTACACCAAAATCAGTTTAAGAAAAATGGCAGACAAATAACATTAAGAACCAACAACCATTCCTTCTGAGAAGGTTGCTTAGACATAATAGAAATGTTCTAAAATGGTTATATGAATGTATTTTGCTAACTAGTTTGAAAAAAAGCTATGGGAAAAGACGAAGCATGTCAAAATATTCATAAAGCTTTTTAGAATCACTGAACAATTGTGGATAAATCAACGTTTTCAAACTCTAATTAGTTCTATCATATATTCATCTTTTCACTGACATTTAAAATCATAAAACACAAATGTGTTTTAATATAGTTGTAGATATAATATAATATATATATGTATTTAATTTTTCATTGCCCTAATAATGTCTCCACTTCCAAATTACATATATATATATATATATATATATATATATATAACCATCAATTTCTGAAGAAAGGTTTGATGGAAACGTTTAATTTCGCTTAGAGGTACATAAACATACCATCTGAACAGGTATGTTATGGTGTGTAGGTGTTTTGGGAGAGAGAGAGGGGGGGCTGGTGATTTATCTTTTAATAAAAAATTATCCAAATGTTGGAGAATTTTTGTCTTTATTTTCATCTGAAATTTAAGCCAAAATATGACGTTTAGAACGGCTCATAATTAAACATGATAAACATTAATTGTCTCTTATATTTAACAGTATATGTTTAGAATATTATTTGCTGCCTCGATACACTATATATATATATATATATATATATATATATATATATATATATATACTACCGGCCATAATTATTAATAATTATTAAGCATCCCCAGACTTTGTCCAACTCAGCTAAATTTCACAAATGTTAAAGGTGTACCTGCTGTAGATTCGTTTGCTACGTTTTCTGACCATTTCTGGAAGTAGAGTTCGATTTTCATTATAGATCTGTAAATCTGAATCAGGACGAAATTGAACAAAGCTGAATAAATACCTTTCCAAGCGAATACCTCAGTATTTGTCAATTGTTTCTAACGGTTCAGCATGTTCAGCAATACTCTTATACTGTATTCGAAACCAGTAGCGATCCAGGATTTCAAATGATTTTCAAAATGGTGAAGCTCTCCTAATGTGAAAATCGACCGCAACATTATCTTTAACCCCCAAAAAACAGTAAAATGTTTGGACAGTAAAGTCAATATATAAATTGGGAGACTACTAACTTTTCACACGAACTAAAATTTGTTTAGCAAACTTCATACTAATTTCATCAATCAACTGTACACTTAAATAGACAGGACGATTTTGAGATGCACTTAACTTGAGTTTTTCAAATTGCGTCATTTTTGTACAAATATCAAGAGAGTATCCATTTTCCCAGAAAGCATTCTTGATAAATTAAATTTCCGAACTTATTTTTATCTTTAAGGGGATTAGAAAGCCACGATGGACCATCTCCTCTACTTGGTGTATAAAGTGTTCCTGTAGTTATATAAATCACTGTAGATGCACTGCCGTAAGAAATATAAAATCTGATTATTTCATGAAAGCATAAAAAAAGATAGAATGCAGTTGGTTTTATTCATGAGCAAATAGCAGTGTCGGGTGTAATACGATTACTATATAATGAAATATCTTAGCCCTAAACTCACCATCAAATGCAATGAAAGTATAATCGACATAACAAAAATAACAGTTCGTTTTTTTTTAATTCAAGAAAAAGGTTTTGCTTGTGAAATCCGACAAATAGATTAGTACACAGTCTACTTCTGTCTACCGTGAATTTTTGAAGTTAGTAGATTTTCTAAGCACATTTCATCTAGTGAGTTTTGTGACGTTGAAATATTTGTGGATAGTGGAGTCTGCAGATAGTAAGTTCGAAGTGTAGTAGGTTAAATATACCGTTGCGTGGTCATCCATCAGTATAGAGCTGTGGTTACCAAACGGTATCGGTGTCTCATAAGTGCAAGGGAATAGGATAGCAAGTGAGACGGAATGAACAAAACTTTAGAAGCAGTTTCAAAAACTTATATGCCAAATATAAATGATTTAAAAATATTATTATGGATTACTTGTAATCGCATGCATGAGTCCCAGTACAAATTGTTATAAATAATTAATGACCGATTTTATCAGTGTGGATTTTTGCATTATATCAAGTATTAAGGATATAGTAAGTAGGGTCCGCAAATTGGAAGAGAGAGTTTTCAATGATAATGTTGACTTCGAATCCGTAGTTATTTCCCTTTAACACTAACTTTGTGTCTTTATTTTTTAATGTACTTTTTATCACATAATATCTGGTGAGGCGTGAGCAAATGTTAATTCGAAAATTCAGCCTACAGAAAAAAAAGTTCAGGAACGACTGCTTTAGGGAGAGAATAGTGTAGGGGTCTTTGAAGAGCTTAAACTATTCATACGACAAAATCTACCTGTTGGCGTTTAATACAACGGAATGAAAAAAATCGGCGGTGAATCACCTGCAGAAGTTGCTGGAAGCTCACACGTTACACATCCGACCATCTTAAAAGCTCCATATCGGATTTGTGTAGAGTTTATTTTTTAGCTTTCTCTTCACGCGACGTTATACATAAGAAATTGGGAGCTGAATTCAGAAATGTGTTTTTCTAGGCCGGCTGCCAACAAAGAACCCAGGCTCTCCAGACATAGTTGGCAAAAGTTGGATTCTTATTAGTGCGAAGTGAATGAAATTGCCTTGGTCAGAATTTAAATTCGGCAAACTGATTCCCTTTTTCACGCCGATATGTTACCCACACCTTGTAATACCAAAAGTTAAATACTAAACCAAATATAAGTAATTTAAATTTTACGCAATTATTTTATTTTATTTTTTATTATTTTATTTTTTATTTTTTGGTTTTAATCATTTTTATTTCCATTTCTATAAGAAAGGCATTTTGTAGACCGATCAGTTCATCAGCCTTTAAACACAATAGTAAAATTTTGAAAATAAGATGTTAGCGTTAATTGCCTAATGATCGAGGACCTCACTCGTGAAAGGCGAGGTTATGAGTTATTTGACATTGAGTTCGAGCCCAGTTTGAAGTTATTTATTTTTTATCAAAATTTTCTCAGTTTATTACTAATTTTTTAGTAGTTTTTCTTTCACCTTATTTCTCGTTTCACATTATTTTTCTAATTTTCTAATTAAAATTTGTTGCATTTTTGTTTTTATTTTACGATTTGGAACAGATTTTAAATAGCTAGAAATCTTGTTTCACAAGATAGAGATTACTATTTACAAAAAAATAATAGTGGAATTCATTTATAAGTCCTGAAATTTCATTAAAATCCGATAATTATTTTTTTTTTACAAGTATTTCCAAATTAATATATTTTTCAACGCAAAAAGACGCTAAAATTTTCAATACTACTGACGCAAGAAAAAAAAAATTACTAAAATTTTGAAAGTTCTAAAAAGGTTTAAAAAATATAATTTAACAATCAAAAAGCATTTGGACGTTCCTCTTACGTACAAATTTGGACGATAAAGATGTTTTTTTTTAATTTTAGGGCCTTTCTTCGGAACAGAAGCCGTGAAAGTATTTATAGAAGAGGCACAGGGAAGCCACGTCACGCCGGTGAGAGAGTGACTGCAGCCGGTCTACCAAGTCGGTATCGATCACATTACAGAAATAATTAAAAAAAAATTACTGAGAGTGTGAGGCCAAGGAGG
The DNA here is from genome assembly GCA_037127315.1 of Ascarosepion bandense. Classification (NCBI taxonomy): domain Eukaryota; kingdom Metazoa; phylum Mollusca; class Cephalopoda; order Sepiida; family Sepiidae; genus Ascarosepion; species Ascarosepion bandense. The sequence goes on along the minus strand of JBBBDQ010001704.1, from coordinate 279,530 downwards.
CGTAGTGTTTTACTCTTTGGGAGGCAAGCCTGTTCCATGCTAATAGGAGGTAGGTGCGATTGTCTATGATGGTTAATTGATAGCTGCTTCGTTTTGGAAGCATTAAAATTAACGCGCCATTTCTTACCCCAGTCCACTACGGATTGGAGGTCCTTTTCAAGCTCGGTAGCGAGGTTCGCTTTGTCGCCCATACCAGATTTTTGATCGAGGCGAGAGTAAACTGTGGTGTCATCGGCGTACATGCCTACTTGGGATCTTATGGCACCGGGGAGATCATTTATGTAGATCAGAAAGAGCGTAGGACCTAGGATAGAGCCTTGAGGGACACCCGCGTTTGTATGGTAGTTTTGGGAGGCATGTCCGTTTCATACCACCTTCAGTGTGCGGTTAGAGAGGAAAGACTGGATTAGGAAAGACTGGATTAGTTATACCATAGCTCCGCAGTTTGCGTAAAAGGCCAGTGTGCCTGACTCTGTCGAACGCTTTAGAGATTTCCAAATTAATATATTTTTCAACGCAACAAGACGCTAAAATTTTCAATACTACTGACGCAAGAAAAAAAAATTACTAAAATTTTGAAAGTTCTAAAAAGATTTAAAAATTATAATTTAACAATCAAAAAGCATTTGGACGTTCCTCTTACGTACAGATTTGGACGATAAAGATGTTTTTTTGTTTTTTTTAAATTTTAGGGCCTTTCTTCGTCATGGTATGCGGATCTTTGGTGTTATCCCCATAAAAAATATTAAATATGACATAACAGTTCATCATCCTTTGTTTCTAATAGGACTTGCGTGTATCTTTCACTCTTTTAAAAGCCAAATTGTTATGGTTGATTCGTCATAAAAATCAGTGAGATGAACTATTAAGTTACTTATGATATTCCGATTTATCAAAAATTAGTTTTGTCACATTTTCTGGCCAAGAAAATTATATTACAATAGATACTGTTTCAAAATAACTGAATCAAATTTTATTAAAATTTATATTTTAATTCTACATTTTCCTTAACACCTAAATAATATTATCTTGCATTCTAATTTGAATTGTGGCATTCTCTATTTTCTTCAGTTATATACGATTTATTTCTCTTACAATAAATTGTATTTTCTCACATTAAATAGATTTTATATTTTAAGATTTTCTCATGCCCAAATCACAATGATAGTTCAAAGATAGATATTTTATTCAAAAATATTTATTTTTAATTTTATTAGCTTTTGAATTTTATAATTTTTTTTAAAATGAATCCTTTTTAAATTACCATGATTGTTGTCATATTACGGATGTGCTTTGTGGTACAGTGGATATCAGCTAGGAACGCGAAATCGAAGAGCCGAGTCCGAATCCCAGTTGCATTCACTTACGCGTATTTATCCGTCTCTTCCCTCCAGCCATGGGTTAAGAAACAGAACAGATTTGGTATACTGATATCTATATTGTTGGTTGGCATCCAGTCTACCGCAGAAAATAATGGCAACATAGCGCGAAAGTCTTTTGCCCAGTTCAGTCATGTCTCTTTTGAGACATGATCGCCCAAGCGTGTATCACGTATGGCACTTAACTGACTGACTGAATGATTATTCTTTCAGTTGTTCTGACGATATTCTTTTTTTTATAATCCTATTGTCCCAAGCAAGGCATTTTACTGCTACTGGTGCGCAGGGGTTTACATAAGAGAAAAGTTATGAGAAAGAGTGACAAGTTTTAGGGGGTGTCAGGAAGTGGGAAAGAGAAGGATGAGAATACTGATGAGAGTGGAGTGGACAGAAAAAGGAGCATGAGAGAGAGAGAGAGAGAGAGAGAGGGAGGATGCAGGTTAGTGAGATAGGAGATGACTATTGACGTTACATTTGAATTCTTGGAGATTCTAGCTATCGGGAAAGCAAGTAAATGGAAGGGATTTCCACAGGCGGAATGTGCGAGAAAATAAGCTGATAGAGTAGAATTTGCGTTTACATTTTATTGGCTTCACAGTAAAAGGGTGGGACCTAGTGGCTAATCTTGTGACTCGAGTAAATTTATATAGAGGGCTACAATATAAATTTCAATTTATAAATTTATATAGAGAGTTAAATTAAAATATAGAGTTAAATTTATATATAGAGTTAAATTTATATATAGAGTTAAATTTGTTTAACGAAAAGTTGGTAACAGACTAAAAAATATTAATCCTCCTAATTTTTTTTTCATATCCCATTTTATATAATACGTTCTGAAAGGCGTCTTTTGTTATTCCTACGCGCCTTCCTACCATCTTTTTGATTTCTCTGTCACACTTTCGAGCATCTTTTATTACATTGTCAAATAGAACTGACGCTCAGACTGAGTTCGCGTTGATTAGAAGCTGGCTTTTGTAACAATTATAAAAAGATAAATTTGATAATGTCTTCCAGTATTTCACTGCTGTCATATACTTTCTTTGTCCGCTTTCTGCAAATAGGTTTCTGTACCTGCTTAATTTTGATGTCCGTAATACATCCTTCATACTTTGGGACGTCACTTTTTGGACGCAACCATTGTGTTTTAAATGGTTACTTATTTTTTCTTGCTTTATTCTACTATATTCTCTATTAATTATTTAATATTTTTTCTACCAACAGTGTGGCATGCATTTATCTTCCATTGTTAAGATTGTGTTTGCCACTGAAAGATCCATTCAATTCTCTGACAAGCCTCTATCTGAAAAGTTTAAATAAATCCAGTGAGAAAACGTAACTTTGTCGTACTCTAACTATATTTCTACGTAAATATACTTTGTGGTTTAATACAACGGAGTGAAGGAAATTTTTACTTGTGGTATTGTTAGTTGTGCTTTATTATAATTCGCCATGTGAGCTTTATTTAATAATATTTAATACCTATGTACTTGTAAAATCCGAAAAATAGAGAAATAAGCTGAAAACTGGGAAAGAAAGAAAAAATTATCATTGTATTCAAAGCGAATTGTTTTGGGCCAATGAAAGTGAGAAATTGCGGTAGTCACAACAACTTGTCATGACTCTTGATGGGGTTAACTAAGGTCAAGTCCTTGTTCCCACGCCTGCTGGGAAAAGATTTTAAAATTTTTTGTAAACCTAAGATGATGTACTTTAGAAGAAGAGGACAAAAAAACATTACGTCATGTGAGGTGTTGATATTTCATTCATTGAGCCATAACTACCCCTTAAATCGTGTAGGTGAAAAATAATCTCATTGGTCAAAGTTTTGAGCTGTATAGATACTCGGTCCATCGCCCAAGAGAATTGGGGACAACTATAAAAATCGAAACCCCAATGAGAAAAATCAGAATTTTTTTTTTAATCATTTCACCCTGAGCAAGGCGGAAACGCCACTGATGTGCAGGGGGTTACATAAATGTAAAAAGATTAATTAGAAAAGAGTGAGGAGTACAAACTAGTTAGAAAGGAACAATAGAAAGCTGAGAAAGCAGGTGCGATGACAGATACATAGGTGGAGAGAAAGGGAAGGTTATACAGGGCAGGGGAGAGAGCTAGAAGCCAGTGGTTAGTAGATGAGTATTGACTTTGCATTTAAATTTCTGGAGCCGTCAGGAAAGTAAAAATACGGGAGCGAGTTCCACAGGCGGGAAGTGCGAGAGAGGAAGCTGCAGGAGTAGAATTGTCGTCTGCATTTGGCTAACCTGACTGTGAATGGGTGGGACCCAGTTGCCAGTCTGGTTGCACGAGTAAACACCTGTTGAGGAGGCATCAGTGACTTAAGCTCATCCGAGCAGAACCTATGAAAGTATTTATAGAAGAGACAGAGGGAGGCCACATTTCGACGATGGGGAAGTGGCTGCAGTCGCCAGATCAGTACCTATCACATTACAGTCTCTCCTTTGGAGCTTGTCAAGAACACTGAGGAGAACGGCAGGGGCACCTGACCATAAATGGCAGCAGTACTCCATGCACGGACGGATGGTTGACTTGTATAAATGCAGGATGGATCCAGGTGGAAAAAACATCCTGGATCGACATAGTGACCCAATCTTCTAAGCAGTAGATTTTGCTATGGATTCAATATAGTGGTTCCATTTGAGGTCTGAGGACAGGTTAAGTCCGAGGAGGCGTAGTGTATTGCTCTCCGGGAGAATCACTTGGTCCATGCTTATGGGTGGCAGAAGAGGTTGCCTGTAATGGTTGACAGACAACAGCTTGGTCTTAGATGAATTGAAGTTGACAAGCCACTTCTTGCCCTAATTCACCACAGAGTGTAGATCCCGTTCAAGGTCAGCAGCGAGATTATGTCTGTCCGCCACGACAGGTTTCTTACTGGAGCGGGAGTATATTGTAGTGTCATCTGCGTAGATGCCTACTTGAGAGAATTTGGGAGTTTTTCAGAGCTATCGAGTGACAGAGACCAAACGACTCCACCGCCAGCCGCCACGTCGCTCCTCTTTGGCTAATTCTGTAAAGTTTCCGTAAAGAGCCGTGAAAAGACTTGTTTATATTTGGAAAATTTAGACCTCTGATTATTCTTAACGGAAAATTAAAAACTGATATATTCTTAACGAAAACTTTGCACTGTTATGAAAGGACTTTCTTTATTTGGAAAATCAAAAGCTCTGATTATTCTTAACGAAAATTTCGCCCCGTTATGAAAAGAATTTTTTATTTGGAAAATTGAAAGCTGTGATTGCTTAAGCGAATCACTTCTTTCCGTTGCAAACTTTGAAATTCGGCGATTGTATATTCTGCTTTCATAATTAATTTTTTTTTCATATATAAAGACTTTTTTCGTAACTCATCCAAGCGTCTTCGAATTTATTTATTTATTTATTATTTATTTATTTATTTTATTTTATTTATTTTATTTTATTTTGTGCCGTATTTATTTTTTTCAACACGAGTGTACACGTGTGTCCGGTCTGGTTTGAGGTGGTAGAGAGACGGCTACAGGGTTTTCAACGTGACTTTTCTGAGATCAAAAAACACAGCGTGGGCAGAAATGTTCACCGTTGTAATAGACGTCTTGATAACCAGCTACTGTGACGAGGCCATCATCACGATTAGCGACCCGAGAGGGTCATCATAACTAGTGCCGTTTCGATAGCATTAACCCGCTCAGGTTCCTGTCATCATTATCACAGCTGATTCCAGACCATGCTTAAACTTCTTCTTCATCCACATTCAGGCTACTTGCTCCCAATAGAGGTGACAAATTACTTGCATGTTTCCCCTGTGGAAATCAAGCTTTCTTAATATTTCAAGTAAGTCTTTGTATTGCACAAAATACTTTTGTGTCATTTATGAATCATAGGTATACGTCTTTCTGCATTTGTATTATTCGCGCTGATAATTTTATTTTATAATAAAACTAGTCATTTTTATATACGATTTATTTATTAGGATCGCAATTTTAACCTTATTCATGATTGAACAGAAAAACATGAGCTGGCTTCTATGACAACTCTATAAAGATAAATTGCTTATACCTTCCAGTATTTCGCCGTTGTCATATATATTTTTTCATTCCCGTAACTTAACTCTGAAATCATCTAAGGATGTCAGCATGTCTTACACTCTCATACGATACTGCTAGTTTCCTTATGTTTATTTTACTTCGGAATTTAAGTATTAAAAGTGATAATTTATCATGGACTTTACCAGCTGGTTATGAAGCGGGTCATGGTAGCCGTTTAATAACAGAACTAGTTCAATTCTTAGCGGATGCATAGGGCGAAATTAAACTTTATTTGCAAGCAATAAATATGGCACAACTTATGTAAACTTGGGGAAAAAATATTTCAGGGAATAATTTTTGTAAACTAACAATCATTGAACATTTCTCAACCTCCAACATTAGTCATAATCTAAAAACATTTTTATCGATTTCTAAGTAGTGGTGGGGGTCCTGTTAATAATCTCAATACTCTGAAGAACTTATGACATTTACACGGTAAGCTGGACTTAATTTGTTATTTACAAATAGTAAGTTTGAAACTCTAATTCTGTCATTGATTTCTACTTTGCTTGGGGCGAAAGAATTATAAAAAAAAGAAGATAGAAAATGAAGATTAAAAAAATATATACTTCCATCTATGTAGATAGTTTTGTTCTTGAAGTAAGAAATGCGTATATCCGTCTGTTCCGTATTTTCGCATGAATTACTACTAATTTCAGATAACCTGTAAAATGACAGATTTATCTTATTTGCACCTATATTATACATAGGACCCACTTCTAAAATGAAAAAAAAATCAATATTTTTATTACTCTGACAAGTGCCGATGTTTGAGGAAGGTCTAAGGAATCTTCAAGAATTATTTCTAAAAATTAAATTCTTATTCTCACAACGGGACCAAACTGCCTTGCATAAATATTTACGATGAAGGTAGTATATAATTTCATTACAAACTTAAATTTATAGAATTGCATTTTCAGGGGAGGCAACTACAATTTTTATGATAAAAATTACTTCCCCTTAACTGCCATAATTTTTTTGTAAATTCAATTTTGTTTTTGGTTAAAAACATTCGAAATTGCTGCTAAAGTGATTCCTCGCGCGCATTCAGGTTCGGAGTGCCAAATATGTGACCAAATTTTCTTTAGAATTTCACACTTTGGGACGCTTTAGGCATCAACTACTGACCCTGACTTTGCCCATTTTAAGTACAATGTTGTCAAACCGAAGTAATCCACTTCGTTAATGTATTGAGTTTAATCCTTATGTAGTGCACCGTTTTATGACCTTGTGCCAGGCTAGACTAAGGATAGTAAATGACTCAAAGCCGAGTGGCTGGAAACATTACAGTCGAACTAATATTTTCGTCTTGGTTGTTATAACGCTCCGGCCTTTGAAATCTCCGGTCTTCTTGATGTTTCTAACATGAGGTAACAATTTTTGTACCTTCAGATTGTCATCTGTTCGACTTCCTCAAACTACATCTACCCGGGAAACATTTTCACTCTGATATAACGATGTTGTTTCTAGGCGGGGGCAATGATGGCTCTTAGCTGCTTGACGCACGTTGTCCGTGAAGCACACATAAATTTCATTCATTCGGCAGGATCATTTTTAACATGTAATTTTAAACAATTAATATTAATAGTATCCCCTTCGTGATTTTACCATCAAGCCGTTATATATATATATATATATATATATATATATATATAAAACAAAATTTCGATGTTCAAATTCGTTGAATATCCTCGCGTCCTCAGCAACGACTTATTCTTTATTCAATCAAATTCAAATGACAAAAGATTTTATACCGGCAGAGGTTAAAAAAAAATTTCCAATCACAGAAAAATAAAACGGGATGGGATTAATAATTTTTGAATTTAAAGAAGTAAACAGGGAAGCAGACAGATAGATAGATAGATAGATAGATAGATAGATAGATAGATAGATAGATAGATAGATAGTGCATCGAGGCAGCAGATAATTTACTAAACATATATTGTTAAATATAACAGACAATGAATGTCTATTATGTTTAATCATGAGCCGTTCTATGCACCGTATTTTGCCTTTAATTTCAGATGAAAATAAAGACAAAAATTCTCCAACATTTGGATAATTTTTTATTAAGTTGGTTCTAAGCTTTCGGCTCACATGAGCCATCTTCAGAGAGGTTACAGGGACGTTAACATAAAGACATCCATCATCAAAGACTTTCATTGTCTGTTATATTTAACAATACATGTTTAGAAAAAAGCATATATATATATATATATATATATATATATATATATATGTGTGTGTGTGTGTGTGTGTGTGTGTGTGTGTGTTTTACCAGTCAGACATGTGCTTCAATATATTTGGCTTTTACGCAGAAATATATCATAATACTGCTGGTAAAATAATTGTAATATTAACCTTTTCCCTATAAGAAAACATTTGGCATTCATTAATCGAGCAGTCAATACTACTGTCGATTGCAGTTTATAAAATATTTCTCTTTAAAAGTTTTTTCAGGAGAAAAAGGTTTCTCAATTTCAGTAGCTATTATCACTCTTTTCTAATACTAATGGGGATTTTCTTCTTAACCTTTGGTTTAAAGTCGTATGGAAGATCAGCATCTTGACTATATTATTACTTCCCTTTAAGTAACATGTTTTTTTTTTTATGAATTTTATTGTTTACTACTGTAGTGATATGATTTCTGTTAGAGTTCTGTTTGGTAGAGTTCCGTGTCTGTGATTCTGTAGCGCCAGTCCACAATGTTCAAAGAAGAATGATCTTTGCAAAGACTTCTCAGATTCCACTCGCTATAACGTTTTTTTAACCATTGATATGAGAAAGCGGTTTTTTTTTAAATATAATTTAACAGGTTTATCGATATGCATTTGGTATTCTTATAAACGTCTCAGTCTGACTCAGCTGTTAAACATGACTATTTTTCAGGTCAATGTTTTGGTTTAGTGGCAATTTGCGGTGTTAGGCGAAACTACTTCTATCTCAGCCTCTTCTGGGTTCACTCTCCTAAATCTGTTGCAATTGATCCCTAGACTGAGGCGTTTTAAATGTTTAGTACTGTGATTTGGTTCCTGTTATCGGGTACAGTTCTTTGTGAATCTGTAGCGCCACAATGTTCAAAGAAGGATGTTCTTTATCAAAATCTTTAATTTAATTCAATTTTGGAGTGACACAGGTTACAATGAAAAGGTTTTGAGCTAAAGCGAATGTTACATTTACGATTTCACAATTCTTGACAAAGCCTGCTAAAAATGTTTGAAAAGACATCAAATTAATAGAATGAACCCTGCCACTTCAGATATTACTTGATAATTTATAATTATTGCTTATGATAATTAATGGTAATGGTAGATATTGCTTTCTAAGGAAATAATGGACATTCATTCACCACGCACCAAGTACTGCACTCAGTTAATGTTTATGAAATCTTTCCCTTAAAACAATTTTAAAGAAAAATATGTTTCCAAGTCTAGGAACTGCAATCACTCTTTCTTGTATTGATGTGTTGAATGTCAACATTTTGATTACGTAATTATTTTCTCTTCGAATTATATGTAGTGTTTGCTATTGTAGAAAGTCCTCGAGTGATATGGCTCCTGTTATCGAGTATAGTATTTTGTGAACCTGTCGCGTCAGTTCACAATGTTCAAAGAAGGATGTTCTTTATCAAAATCTTTAATTTAATTCAAATTTGGAGTGACACAGGTTACAATGAAAAAGTTTTGAGCTAAAGCGAATGTTACATTTACGATTTCACAATTCTTGACAAAGCCTGCTAAAAAAGTTTCAAGGACATCCAATTAATAGAATGAACCCAGCCACTTCAGATATTAATTAATGATTTTTAATTGATGCTTATGATAATTAATGGTAATGGTAACTATTGTTTTCTAAGGAAACATTTGGTATTTATTGAGTGCGCAGCAAGTACAGCGCTCAGTTAATGTTTATAAAATCTTTCCCTCAAAAGAATTTTGCAGAAAAAAAATATGTTTCCCAATTCCAATATTGGTGTGTTGAATGTCAATATTTTAATAATGTAATTATTTTCTCTTCGAATTATATATATTTTTTAATCATTTCACCCCAATCAATGCATTCCACTGCCACTATTGCGCTTGGGGCTACATAGGGGAAGGTAAATAGAAAGAGTGGTTAGATATAGGAAATGTCAGAAGGGGGTGATAGATAGTTGGGTGGGAGGGAAGAGTGTTTGAAAGAATGGAAGCGAGTTATTGTGTTAGGAGGTGTCTATTGACCTTACATTTAAACTCCTGGAGATTGTAGTCGTCGGGGAAGCAGTCATGTGGAATTCCACAGTCGGGAAGTGCGAGAAAAGAAACTGTTGGAGTAGAAGTTGCAGTTGCATTTTATTGGTTTCACTGTAAAAGAGTTGGATCTAGTTGCTAATCTAGTATCTCGTGCAAATTCGAACCTGGGGGCACCAGTGATCTAAATTCATCGGAGCAGAAGCCGTGAAAGTATTTATAGAAGAGACACAGGGAAGCCACGTCGCGCCGGTAAGAGAGAGACTGCAGGCGGTCTGCTAAGTCGGTATCGATCACATTACAGATCCTCCGATGTACCTTGTCGAGAAGCCCAAGGAGATTAGCAGGGGCACCCGACCAGATATGGCAACAGTATTCAATGCACGGGCGGATGGTGGATTTAAAAATGTGCAGGATAGATTCAGACGGAAAAAACCTTTGGGCCCTGCACAGAGAACCGACTTTCATAGCATCGGATTTAGCAATGGATTCGATATAGTCATTCCACTTGAGGTCCGCTGAGACTGTGAGACCAAGGATGCGTAGTGTTTTACTTTCTGGGAGGCAAGCCTGGTCCATGCTAATGGGAGGTAGGTGCGGTTGTCTATGATGGTTAATTGGTGGTAGCTTCGTTTTAGAAGCATTAAAATTTACGAGCCATTTCTTACTCCAGTCCACTATGGATTGGAGGTCCTTTCCAAGCTCGGCTGCAAGGTTAGCTTTGTCGCCCACACCAGATTTTTGATCGAGGCGAGAGTAAACTGTGGTGTCATCGGCGTACATACCTACTTGGGATATGATGGTATCGGGGAGATCATTAATGTAGATCAGAAAGAGCGTAGGACATAGGATGGAGCCTTGGGGGACACCGACGTTCGTATGGTAGTTCTGGGAGGCATGTCCGTTTAATACCACTTTCAATGTGCGGTTGGATAGGAATGACTGAATTAGTTCAAACAATTGTCCAGCTATACCATACCTCTGCAGTTTGCATAGAAGGCCCGCATGCCAGACTCTGTCGAACGCTTTAGAGATATCCAAGGCAACGGTTCGGGCTTCGCCATTCCTGTCGAGTGCCTGGTATATATACTCGGTGATGGTCGTTAGCATATCAGCAGTAGACCTGGTGAAGCGGAAACCGTACTGCTTGTCCGAGAGGAGCCTGTGTGCTGTGAGGTGCTGAACCACCTCGGCGTTGATAATGGCCTCCAACACTTTGCCAAAGATCGGAAGAAGGCTGATAGTTCGGTAATTTGCGGCGTCCGAGGGTTCTCCAGTGTTTTTGAATATAGGAACTACAGAGGACGATTTCCAACAGGCAAGAAAGCAGGAAGCAGAGAGGCAGAAGTTGTAGAGCTTAGAAAGGACAGAGGAGAGTTCAGGGACTCATTTCTTTAAGACCATGATTGGGATTCCGTCCCCTCCGCTCGCTTTGTGAGGGTCAAGTTTTGAGATTATCTTAGAGACAAGCGTGGGTGTAATGTGGACGTCATTTAGTTGAGCCTCAGTTCTAGGTGGGAAGTCTGGTGTAAGAACCCCAGACGAGTCCAGACTCGAATTGTTCGAGAATCTCCGTGCAAAGCATTCAGCCTTGTCTGCTGAGGAGGTGAGGACCTCAAAATTATTGATTAGTGGGGGTATTGTGGACTTGCTCTTGTTAAGTACTCTTTTACAGAGTCGCCAGTAGTCTTTGGCGCCGAACTTAGCGGATGCTATGCGTTGTTCATTCTGGCAGCAAACAACATCTTAGCTTCGTGAAGTATCTTTTTACACTTATTACGAGCTGAAGCGAAAAGGCGCCTGTTTTGGTCCGACGCATAGCTACGATAAAGTCGGAAGAAATGATTCCGGTGGGCAATGGTGGCCGAGCAAGCGGGCGAGAACCACGGAGACGAATGAGACTTAAGCAGTAATTTCCTGGCAGGTATGAAGGCATCGATGCCAGCCTTAACTCAGGAGGAGATTTCGGATGCACATTCTTCGATGGGAAGACTAAAAACGTTGTTCCCTGGGACGTCACAGAGGAAGTCTAGGAACGAATCCTAGTCTGCTCTTTGGTAGCAGTAGGATATTCTACTGGTCTGGGTTTCTTGGGTCGGGTGGGAGTGGAATGAAATGTTGACGGAAACTACGGTGTGGTCAGAGTTTCCGAGTGGGCGGAGCTGTCTGGTAGTGCAAGAGTCTGTTTGCTACTGTAGAAAATCCTCGAGCGATATTGTCCTCGTTATCGGGTACAGTACTTTGTGAACCTGTCGCGTCAGTCCACAATGTTCAAAGAAGGATGTTCTTTATCAAAACCTTTACTTAACACTTTCGATCTGACGGAACTATTTAGTTTTAATGACGATTTAAAAATATATTCATAAATAAATATATTTAATAAGGATTCGAGTTTTCAGTTTAATATTTTGTAGCAATTTGCTGTGTAAATCGAAACTACATCTAGCGTTGCCTATTCTATGTTCCCTTTTCTTTTCTTTAATACTAAATTAGTTATAAACTGATCCATACACCGAAGTATTTGAAGTGTTTAGTATTTACTAATTTCACATCCTGAGTTTTTATGGTGAATTTGTTTTTCATGAACTTTTCTATCCTTCATCGCCATGTCCCTCCAGGTACACCTGCAGCAAATTAAAATGTAATTGAGTGTCATTTTTTTAAACTGAAGAATTCGGTGAGATTAATGCTTTGGTTTGGTAGCCGTTTACGGTGTTGAGTTAAGTTACTTCTAGCGCAGCGTATTCTATGTTCCCTTTTCTTTTCTTTAATACTAAATTAGTTATAAACTGATCCATACATCGAAGTATTTGGGGTGTTTTGTATTTACTAATTTCGCATCCTGAATTTTGGTGGTTAATTCGGGTTTGGCGTCATCATCGTTTTCATTCCCAATTTCACATCATAGTTTCTGTTTTGAAAAGGTTTATTTTGAGTTCTGTTTCTTAGAACATTCTCTCTCTTTCTCTCTCTCTTTCTCTCTCTTTCTCTTTCTCTCTATCTTTCTCCCTCTCTTTCTCTTTCTCTCTCTCTCTCTTATTTATATAGTTATATAGGTATATCCAAAAAATCGCTGAAAAAACACCGTAGTCTGAAGAAAAAGGCCTCAAGCTAAATAAAAGTTTTCTCGGCAAAATGTTTATCCTATCATGAAGAGGATAGATCAAAGTATTTTTTAATTATTTAATTTTTTTTTTTTTAACAGGTTCAATTAGTGGTAGAAAATCGTTTTTTTACGCTCGTCAGTGCGAGGGATAAATTGACGCCAGAGTTTATTACGGCAAAACCTAAAATTACGCAAATGCATTTTTTGACTATGATACATTAATTTGGAAATTCTTGCAAAAATCAAATAATGGTCGGATTTTGGTGAAAATTTCAGAACTTATTCATAATTGACTGAAATCAGTTTTGAAATAATTATTTTTAAAAACTTTTTTTTGTTTTTTACATATGTTACCCCCAACCAATTAATTTCCAGAAATGTCGAAAAATGCGACTAGGTCTCAACATATAGATAATTTTTAATTCAATTCAGGAGTGATTGGGAATGTTAATCAACTGTCTTTTTTCTTCAAAACCTGCTCATTTTTAGAAAATCTGCTCCGAATTGCGAAAACAAAAATGCAATAAAACTATGCCATTTTTTATTTGGATAAATTTTTAATTGCTTTTATAAACATAAATTAAAATGATATCATAGTCCGAATAGAAAATTTTTGTTCCCATTAATAATAAAGTTTTAATTGCTTTCATTTTTATTATTTTTTTATTAAGTAATTTCTAAAATTTTCAAAATTTAAAAAAATTTCCTCCACATAGGTTTCCCAGATCTTTTGAAATTAATGTGTGGCGAATATACTTATCGTAAAATCTAAAAGCTTACTTTAAATAAGGGTGCTCATTTTTTTAAATAAAACATTTTAATTTTATACCAATTCACCCCAAGAATGGCGACAATATCACAAAAATAGTTCACTGGGAAAGACAGAGAATGGGAAGACTTTAGAAAGACCCGGGAACCTAGTCCTAAACAGAAAAAATGAGATAAACCTCTTCTCTTGATCAAAAGACGGTGGGAGCCGGACGATAGGCAAACTTATAAACTCCTATCACATTTGATAGAGGATGTTTATTTTCTCTTCAATATCATTTTCATCCCAACTGTTACAATGCCTATCATCATATGTTTGTCCTTCGGATATCCATATGGACGAAGTACGATGAACACGCATTAATGATAGTTTTCCGGTGACTAACGTCTGGAAAAAATTGAAGAGAATAAATAAAATGAAAAGAAAACCAAATAAAATAAAAATGTTTGAAAATACAGATTATATTTTTATTAAATTTAGAATTAATCTGTGTGTTAACGCGAGACGCGATTATTTATCTAATAATTACAGACAACTAGAAATTTTATAAAAAAAAAAAAAAATGACCCCGACGTGATTCGAACACGCAACCTTCTGATCTGGAGTCAGACGCGCTACCGTTGCGCCACAAGGCCACAAGTATTATGTCAGGGCTTTGATTATGAAGTAACTTTGATTATGAAGTAACTCAAACTAGTAAAATAGTCATGTCTTTTTTTTAAATTTTCATTTTTTCGTTTTTGTTTTGTAGTCATATTGTTTTGTAGTCATATTTATTAAGTCGCTGTTGTCGCTTTCATATCGAAACAAACTCTCCTCGACAAATTGATACATTTGTTTTGACTGACACTTAATCCAGAGTCACAGTTGATCAGTTGTTATCGTATTTTCCGGCTCACAAGTTGCACTTTTTTCTAAATAGACTCTGAAATTACGTGTGTAAGACGAATATATATTTTTATTTTATGTCATATATATTTTATGTCATATATTTTATGTCACTACCATCCATGTCATGGTTGCCACGATGACATGGATGGTAGTGACAGTGAGGATCATTTATTGTACATGACTGACAGTAAATTGATTGTACAATAAATGATTCTCACTACTATCCATCCATGTCATGGTGGCAACCATGGTAACTGATACATTAACCCAGTCGTGGGTAGAGTTACAACTGGGCAAAATTAGACAGATATTTTTGGCCGGGCTTTATGGCCCGGATAACCCACATTTAAAAGGCCTTGTGCCACTTCTTGCTCTAGTGGGAGTGGTGGGGTAACTGAATACTACAGTCGTGTTGACTCTGCAAATAATAGTTTAGAACTTTTTTTACATGAATCCAGTGACGAGTTTTTGGGATTTGTGGAGGAATACATTTTTTTTTTGTTATTTTTATGTTTTTAAATGCATATTTTTCTAAATTTTTCATTCATTTTTTAAAAAATAAAATCACACTTGAACAATGATAGATATATTATAGTATATTTACTACTAATCACCAACTAGTACGTCATTGACATAAAAACAAAATCAAGCGACTGATTAATTTAAGGATGCGCGTTGTGGTGCAGTGGTATCGGCTCGGAACGAGAAATCGAGGAGCCGAGTTCGAATTCCAGTTAAATTCCTTGCATTCACTTACGCGCAAATGCCATTGAAAAAGATATTAATCCATATCTTTCCTCCAAATAAAAGGACAGATTGGGTTCTGTAGCAGTTATACCGTATGGCAACCGACAGATTGGGTTCTGTAGCAGTATACCGTATGGCAACCGACAGATTGGGTTCTGTAGCAGTTATACCGTATGGCAACCGACAGATTGGGTTCTGTAGCAGTATACCGTATGGCAACCGACAGATTGGGTTCTGTAGCAGTATACCGTATGGCAACCGACAGATTGGGTTCTGTAGCAGTATACCGTATGGCAACCGACAGATTGGGTTCTGTAGCAGTATACCGTATGGCAACCGACAGATTGGGTTCTGTAGCAGTTATACCGTATGGCAACCGACAGATTGGGTTCTGTAGCAGTATACCGTATGGCAACCGACAGATTGGGTTCTGTAGCAGTTATACCGTATGGCAACCGACAGATTGGGTTCTGTAGCAGTATACCGTATGGCAACCGACAGATTGGGTTCTGTAGCAGTTATACCGTATGGCAACCGACAGATTGGGTTCTGTAGCAGTTATACCGTATGGCAACCGACAGATTGGGTTCTGTAGCAGTATACCGTATGGCAACCGACAGATTGGGTTCTGTAGCAGTTATACCGTATGGCAACCGACAGATTGGGTTCTGTAGCAGTATACCGTATGGCAACCGACAGATTGGGTTCTGTAGCAGTTATACCGTATGGCAACCGACAGATTGGGTTCTGTAGCAGTATACCGTATGGCAACCGACAGATTGGGTTCTGTAGCAGTATACCGT
This sequence comes from Ascarosepion bandense, assembly GCA_037127315.1. NCBI lineage: Eukaryota > Metazoa > Mollusca > Cephalopoda > Sepiida > Sepiidae > Ascarosepion > Ascarosepion bandense. Next base: position 263,519 of record JBBBDQ010001704.1, on the reverse strand, counting down.
ATGGCAACCGACAGATTGGGTTCTGTAGCAGTATACCGTATGGCAACCTACTGCCGGATAAATCTTCTGCCCTGTCAGTCAAAGTGCCATACGTGCTACACGCCCAAAGCGTGTATCGGTATTTACTAGCCTTCCCACGCAAGGCCAGATGTGACACATGGTCATTTTATAGTGGGTATTCCCGGCCATATAGTATATCTATATCCAAAGCGTGTATCACGTATGGAACTTGACTGATTGATTAATGTCAACAATACGTAGCGCCAGTATGTGAGGGACGCATGTTGAATGGAATGGGTTGTATGAGAATAACTTATCTTTTTTTTTTTATAAATTTCTTTCCAGTATTAGGGTGCGTCTTCCAAGCCGCCGAGTCTTGAACCGGAAAATACGGTATTTCCCAAACTGATTTCGTTGAAGAAAAAGTGGAATCAAAATTCGACGGGCCCAACCAGTTTAAAGATTTGGTACTGGGGTGATAGATAACAAAAAACAACGATTCTTGTTAGAAAAATCACAGGAAGATTGTTCCTTTCTTTTAGGTTTTTTCTTTCTTCATATTTTTCTCGCTGGATAACAAATCAATCAATCAATCAATCAATCAATCTGTCTGTCTGTCTGTCTGTCTGTCTGTCTGTCTGTCTGTCTGTGGTGCAGTGGATATCGGCTCGGAACGAAAAATCGGGAAGCCGAGTTCGAATTCCAGTCGTATGCCTTACATTCACTTTTTCGCAAATACCCTCGGGAAAGCTATTAATCCGTCTCTTCCTTCCGGTTATGGGTTAAATAACAGATTGGGTTCTACAGCCTTGGTCAGCAACCAGTCTACCGCAAAAAGCAATGGCAACCAACTGCGGGATAATTTTCTGCCCAGTAGGTCATGTCTCTTTCGAGACATGATCGCCCAGGCGTGCATCACGTATGGCACTTAACTGACTGATCTATCTATCTATCTATCTATCTATCTATCTATCTATCTCAGTCTGTTAATGTCTATCTCAGTCTGTTCATATCTATCTATCTATCTATCTATCTATCTATCTCAGTCTGTTCATATCTATCTATCTATCTATCTATCTATCTATCTATCTATCTATCTAGGTCAGTCTGTTAATGTCTGTCTATCTCAATCTGTTCATATCTATCTATCTATCTATCTATCTCAGTCTGTTCATATCTATCTATCTATCTATCTATCTATCTATCTAGATCAGTCTGTTAATGTCTATGTAAAAGAGAACTGATAGTTTAATTTATTTAAATTAAAAATAGATTGGCGAGGGTGTAATGGATGTGAGCTCAGCATAAGAAATCGGAGAGCCGCGTTCCAGTTTAATCCGAGTTTCTTTTTTTTATTATTTACTTGTGTGCAAATACCCGTGGGAAATATACGAATGCATCTGAACTATTAGTTAATAGGAGGGTTGACTAGGACCTGTAGCCTTGGATGGTAAATTGTCTAGTAGGAAGTTATCTCTGAATTCTAACCGAACTGGCGATGGTTGGATTCCGCCTGGCTATCTTGACCAAGACGCACTACTACAGTATATGTAGGTGACCCTACGACGCTAAGGGTCTACGGGACACGTGCTCATGAAAAAGTCATTCTTGATTCCCAGTAAAAAATAAAAAATATAAATAAAAATAATGAAAAGGGGGAAAAAAGACAATAAAATAAATAATATTTTATTTATTTTCTAAATTTCTATATTTTCTTGCTATCCACGAAGATATTGCATTTTTATTTAGGAGTTCCGTTGTAGGGTAATGGTTAACAAGTTAATCTAACTGACTGTAATTATATAGTGAGCTTGAAACTCATTATTAAGTAACTTACATTTATTGAACTAAATAGCATTCCTATTTATCTCTCTGAGGTAATTGCTAACAAATTAGTTTAGGAGATATTATTTTTATCAATTCACCCCAAGCAAGGTGATAATGCTACTAAAATGCAATGTATTATTGGGAGTGAAAGAGAAAGAAGATTTTAGAAGAAACAGAAACCCAGTCTTAAAGAGGAAACAAATGATAAATCTCTACTCCTGTGAATTTGTTAAAAACAAAAAAACAAACAAAACAAAAACAGTGTTTGGCTTGTTGATTGATTTTGTTTAGCGGATTATCAACACCTATATGGATTATTTAATGTTGAGATCAAAATATTTTGTACATAATACTATACTTTCAGAGTAGAGGTATGTTTTTCAGATATATAGCTTGTAAAATATAAATTGTATTGTTGTTAATATAAAAACGTATTCTTATATTTTTTTAGTGTTGCATGATTGTATAAAAATGTATTTTTCCTCATTTTATTATAAAAATGATCTGTTGACATTTATTTTTGCGTTTCACTATTTAGTCATAGTTGGGGCCCTAACAGGTGCTACCATTCCGGTTCAGGGTGGACTTTGGAACTTCCAATATCCCGATCGAAGGCCTTACTCTCGGGTGTAGTTTATCGTCATACCCAATACACAACTGTTACGTAATATTAGTCTTCTTATACAGCAGTGAATGCTAGACAATCAAGAGTTGTACAGAAAACCATTTTTCCATATTTTCATATGCATGAATACAGCTTGAAAAAATGTGAGTCTAATGTGTTTATTGAACTGATATTTTCTACATCCTCTATAATGCGTTGTCGTAGTTAATGATATAATCTGCTATAACGGCTTCAGCTATCAACAGGGGTAGCTATTGCTTCCATACACATTGACGTGTGTATCTGAAACGAGAGGGTAATATTTACGTATCATATTGAATGAGGTTGGCACTGGTTTAAAAATATGAATGAAATAAAGAGCTATGGAGGTTCCCCCCCCCCAGATGGAATTGAAGAGAAACAATCTGATTAGGATTATTTTATGCATTGATTTAAAGAAAACAGAGTTTTTTTTATTATTTATATCAGATAAAACAAAAAAAAATTAAAATATAGAATATGTATATAAAAAAATGTTCTTAAACTTCAATAGCTTCCTTGATCATACACTATTGAATACGGCATCGTCCATGTGAGATAAGCACACAATATATTTTCCTACTTCTTTAACAGTCAGAGACTTTGGAAACGATACTATATGATGGGATGTGCGTTGTGGTGCAATAGTTATCGGCTTGGAATGAGACATCAGAGAGCCGAGTTCGAATTCCAGTTGAATTCGTTACATTCACTTATATTAAAATAACATTGGGAAAGGTATTAATCCATCTTTTCTCCCTCCAGCTATGAGTTGAACTGCACTACAGTTTGGGTTCTATAGCCTTGGTTGGCAACAAGTCTACCACTAAAAGTAATGTCAACCTAATTCTGCCTTGTCAGTCATGGATCTAAAAAGACATGATCACCCAAGCGTATATCACGTGTGGCATTTAACTGACCGACTGACTATGGATGAAAGATAATTCATAAAATATTAACGATAGAAATGCTTAATCTAAGAATTCAAACGACTTAAGACTGTTGTTTTTAAACTGTTTTAATTGGCAAGAACCCTATGTTTGTATTGTAGCCGGGGGTACGTGTTTTTTGTCGGGTCACCAATGTAGGTATGGGAGCAGGTAATGTTTCTTTGATTCAGCCTTGTGTCAGACTTAACCGAACTCCATAAAGCTTACAAGTTTTATGCAGAATTATCATCAGAAGGTTGATTGTCGGCAGGTTGGAATATGTGGAATTGTGTGGAATAGTGTAAGAATAAAATGTACATTTTGTATTTTAAAAAAGAAATTTATTAAAAGGAAAGAATAACACAAGTTGTAGAAGTTAATGTGCAATTAGAAACATTATTAAGAAGTTAAGGGTAGAGTTCATGCTCAATGATAGTTATGGGTATCAAGATTTGTAGAAAATGTTCATAGTAGTAATTGTTGAAAGATTTTATGCGTACGTATGTATGTATGAGCTTTTGTTTGGTAGGAATGTCTTTGGATGGAGAAAAGAAGTAAAAGTAATCCGTACACGAGAAATAAGGAGAAAGAGAACAAGGAGAGACTTGACCTTATCTCCTGGTCAATTTGAAGTCGAAGTTACATTTTAGTTGTTTCGTCTCGCGGCTCCCATCTGACTCTGTTGACCGGTCACAGAATGTCCTTCAGTAATTAAATCTGGTCATGTGACCGGCTCCAGCGAGTATTTTCGCTTTTAGATGTGAAATAACCACATTATGAATTTTCTATTTTTAATCCAATCGGGAGTCAGGATTTGCTTTTTCGCACTGACTTGTGAATAGTCGTTTGAATCCACTTTTGCGGGTGTGCAATTTCAACAGTGACAACTAAAAATGTGTTAAAATCTATTCAATGGCCACTTTACCCTTACCATACAGACCTGTCTTTGTTTACAACTAAATCTAATAATACAAACTGACCGTGTGCGCTAACAGAATCAGCTTGAGCGTTATGAAACATTTCATGTACTTCCAATGATACATTATTTCGACAACACTAGCAACAATGCCGTGCTTAGAAACATAGCGATCCCCCCACCCGGCCTCTCTACCCACAGAATGCAACATGCGCCCACCCACTGAACATACTGATTTCACAATAAATTTTACTTTAAGCAAAATAACATACTCTCGGAACGCAGATATGCCGTGATCACGAAAAAAAAAAAAACGGAAGAAATCCCGGAATTGGCGTTTTGAAGCTATACATTACGAACGTTTACACAACTTTTAGCAACTTTTTATGGATGTTGAAACAGATATCTATAATCTATTTCTGTCTCAAATTCATTTTTTTTTATTAGAAATGGTTTGCGGCCACTTTGGGGCTCGGAAGGTTTCTATCAAAGATTATATATCTATATATAAAAAAGGCAATCTGTAAGTCTGTGTGTGACTGTTCCCTATGCACACCTACATTGTTTAAGCTATGCCAGTCAAACTTTCTAGGGACACATATCTACAGGGAAGCCAGGTCGACACATACTTTTTGAGTTTAAGTTCAGCAATTTTCTCTTTCGCACTTTTTCGCCAATGGAGCCGATTGTTTACATTTGCTCCGTAAGACATCTAAGATCTAAGATGGTTACTAAATTACGTCACAGAAATCAAATCACACGTGTCAAACGCGACTAAAATATTTTTTTAATGAAAAAAATGAGCCTTTATATTAAATTTTTATTCCGACATTTAAAAATTCATTTGATCAACAAAAAATGTGAATATTTTTCTCCGTAATTTTGAAACAAAAGAAATATTTTAAAAGAATGTTTTTTTTTTCAAACAAAAACAAAATATGTAAAAAAAAAAAAAAATGTGGCAATGGTTAATTTAATTATTCTCCTACTACTAAAATGTTTTGAGTTGCACGTGCAACGCCGGGCTATGATGCTAGTATATATATATATATATATATATATATATATATATATATATGTATATAAAGAGAAAGGGCGCGACACGGGTTGATAGGTGTCTATGTCAACATACAAGTATGATAATAATTTTCCAGTTAATCCTAATAATTATTTTGTTAATTTCTTTTCATTACAATAGATCTGCGTAGCCAAGGAGCCTTGCGGTCCCTAGTGATCTTGCACCATCCAAGCAGTTGCGGGATCTGCGGGGGCCCTAAGCACGGCCCTGACTAGCAATTCCCAAAGTGCAACAGACATGTTCGTACTGCTAATACAGTTATGGTTACAATATATTTTCGACCTTTTTGTTAAGTTCATTACATTCATTTTCCATGGATATGCCTACAAATATAAATTCATGAGTAAAAATATTTTTCCTTAGCCTGAGCGTAATCCAACCAGAATATACGTATAAGATAAAGAAAAGTTAACATGGTTGACAGCTCCCAAATTGAATTCCAAAATGCAGACAGTTTTCTCGAATCTTGTTAGAGATGTAGATTCAATTAATCACCGGCCACTTTATATAACCATTTGACACAGACCGGCCAAAAAAGTGCTTTTCTTTAAAACCAAATATAATAATTCATCATCATTTATCCGTCACACCCAGATGGTGCATAGGGCAGCAACTTTTTGTTGCTGTAACAAACTACTTTTTACGGGGCAGGGTTGTTAGCCCTGCGCCCAACACCCTCAAACCTGGAGAACCGGTGGACCATTCTTGGTCCTTACGTTTGACAGCACCTGGTATTCCCAAATGGTCACTCATTTAAGTACTGACCAGGCTCGATGTTGCTTAACTTCGGTGATCGGTGTATTGATCACAATATAGCCGTAGACCAATTATAATAATTAGCTGTATAGAAAATCAACCAAAGCAACATGGCATTTTTCATGCAGAGTCGGCGTGGCTAGAAATTAGAGATTTATTTTCTCATTTCCCCACTATAGATGATTGAATTTTATGTCAACCAGGCATAGACCAATGTCCACGAGGCTTCAAAGGTCATTCTTGACAGTGATGACAAATTTGAAACGAGGGAAATAGATGAATTTAATGACTATGTTAGCGAACTTCAACAAGACTTTTCAGACACAATGTGTAAGTCTAGGATATGACAGGTTTTAAATGATTCTAGTACTTATGTTGTTCAGAAAAATAACTAATGGCTGTAACAGTCATTTGAGTATTTGCCAATTTGAAAGCAAGAGGCTTAGAGAGAAACAGCGAGCAAATTACCTAAGGAGCTTGTGCAAATGCATGGCAGAATAGGGAGTGGGTGGAATGATAAAGAGGCGAACGTTGCTTAGACCTATGAAGCTGAGGAAGTTGTAGACATCCATGACCATCACGACTTGAAGGTACGGGCACATAAAAGTATCATTCATTTTTTTTTTTTTTGTGCGTGTATTGTTTTTGGTTTATTAATTCTTTATGGGTTACCCATAAAAGAATAAGAAGCCTTATGATGTATATATGGATAAATTTTGATTAGTTCGATTAGGTCAAATTGGCAGCTAATCTCCAAAATTAACTACAATCTTTTGTTAAACAGGGTAAGAAATGACTTGTTAATTTTAATGCCTTCAAAACGTAACTACTCTCATTTAATCGTCTGAGGGAACTGTTTTGCTTTTTATCGGCACGGCTGATGCTAACGTCCAGGAGAATGACTAACTGCGCCTACGAAGGCTAACGTTTTCAGATAAAAGAAGGGGAAATATTATACTGAATCAACTGCTTGGTCTGATGCTAGGAAATTTGATTCATTGTAACGTGAACAACTTTTTTCTCGACAAAATACATTTTAAATATTTATAACTTTACCATTCATTTATTCATCCGTCTAAACTATCGCCCGGTTCACACTCCACCCACATCTATTGAACAGGTGAAGAGGCTCATCCCTTTTTTTCCTGTTTAGGATGCGGTTTCCGGTTTTCTCTTTTCTAATCTTTTCACTTTTTTTTTTTCAATTGGAGTAGATAGAGTAAACTATCGTCCGGTTCACACTCCACCCACATCTACTGAACAGGTGAAGAGGCTCATCCCTTGTTTCTTGTTTAGGATGCGGTTTCCGGTTTTCTCTTTTCTAATCTTCTCACTCTTATGTAGCCCCCTGCACATCAGTGGCGTTACTGCCTTTTTTTGGGGTGATATGATTTTTAAAAAAATATCTGGCCTGATGCTTCAGTCATGTGTTTCGATATTGTTGATAAAAGACTAAAGAAAAACTGCAATGTTCTAACCTAACACCTAGGCTTTAGTCACTTTCTTAATGACGTAACGTAGCTTTATGAGCTTTTTCTATAAAAAAAAATATTTATGGTGACCGTTCTTTACGAATTTAAGCGCAGTACAAATTGACAAAGTGAAATTGTGGTGCGCAAAGTGAAATTGTGGTGCAGCGGGTATCGACTCGGAACGAAAAATCGGGGTACGGATTTTGAATTCCAGTTGAATTCCTTGCATTCACTTACGCACAAATACCATTGGGAAAGGTATTAATCCGCCTCTTCCCTCTAGTTATAGGTTAAATAACAGTTCAGGCTGGGTTCTATAGCCTTGGCTGGCAACCAGTCTACCACAGAAAGCAATGGCAACCTACTGTGGGGTAATTTTCTGCCCAGTCAGTCATGTTTCTTTGGAGACATGATCGCCCAAGCGAGAATTTACTTTTATTTTATTGGAAAATATTACATCAGACATTACGTTGGATAGAAATTATTTTGGCATTAAATGTTATTTGATTTTATAAGGTATAGTTATGCCCAAAATGTTTGTTCGCATCTTTTGGTTTTCCTTTCAGGAATATATGATTAAGTTGCACAACTTTTGCATTGACGTGAGTAATGACAACGACTGTATATAAAACCAATTTGAATGACAACATTGAATATTTTCAGTGTCTCAAGAAATTAAATCTTAAATCTAAATTACAGTCTCCGGTAACCCCAGCCCCCATTCTTCCAATAGTACATACATCATTCCCGTTTATTGGCAAAATTGACCAAGCATGAATCCCGTTTTACAAATACAACACTTTTAAACTTACGTGTCACGGTAACCTCACACTAGAGCTTTTTGAATAAGCACATGACTTTACCATTTCAATATAACCACTAAAAACCCCCGAAAAAATCCGGGCAATACAGTTAGTGAAGAATAAATGTTGTCTCGCTGATAAATCTGAAAGCTGGCCAAGTTATGTGGAATCTATTGACGAAGATTCGACATTTTGTCGACTTCATGGAAGTAGATGATGTTTGCTGCTTTGGTTATATTTAACTATCATGACACGGCTCCGTTTTCTCCATTTACCGATAAACAAACTTGATTATCGATTGAAGTGAACGTTTAAGGTAAGATTCGCTGAATCTGGTTGAACCATTTCTTGACACTTTAAAGATTTCCTTTCTCGAAAAAGTGCAAATATTCAGTGTTGTTTCTGAAGCCGATGAAACATTTTCAAATTCTTTAAGCATTCTTTAAGTGTCGCAAATAGGTTTTATCTGAATTCATTGTTATTGATGACGTCAATGCAAAAGTTATACAACTTGATCTTATATATTCCTGACAAGTAACCATCCAACGCTAAAGAATTATGTCTACTTGCTATTTAACCTCTAGCTGGGGGATAAAAGATGGATTCGTGTCCGTTTTGCAGAGATAATGCACCACTTCTTTTGTGTTAAAATGTCAACGCATCAAATTACACTAAGAAAAATAAAATTGTATTCCCCAATGAGTCCCCAATGAGTCCTGCGTTTAACTAATAAAACCATTTAACGCAACAAAGTAAAATTTATTAAAATTTCATGGATTTGCGTGGAGGGGGTAACAGATGGAAAAATTATTTTAACCAAGATTTTTTAAAAATAATAATTTCAAAAATAATTTCATTCATCTGTGAATGAATACTGAAAGTTTCATTAAAATCCGACTGTTATATGATTTTTGTGAGATTTTCCAAATTAATGTGTTTGTCAAAAAAAGTGAGTGATATAATGTTACGTTTTCCATTGTAAACTCTCGAAACGTTTTAGTTACCCGCTAACTCAAATCAAAACAAGATTTCCTGCCTAAATTTCGAACTTGTTAGAAGGGATTAAAATCTTTTAAAAAATAATCAAAAATTACTTTGATCTTTCCTCTTAATAATAACTAGCAGTATAGCCCGGCGTTGCTCGAGTGTAATGAAAGCCTTGAAACTAATCCATGGTCCTGGAGCTCAGACTATTTGGACGTTGGCACGAAAGACTGAAAAGCAATAGTTGTTTCCAGTTAAAGCAAAATCGTAGAATGAAAGAAAAATGAACGGATGTAAGTCAAATTTTGATTTCCTGGTATCGATATTAAATAAGTTTTTGTCGTCTTCAACTGAATTTTGAAGGTTAAATAACTCCTCTGAGTAAATGCTATCATGGCTGAGACTAAGAACTACAATTGTACCTACTCAGAGCCAAACCCGAAGCAAAAACTAAAATAAAAGGGCTGAAAAAATACAGACATACAGGCAGATAAACAGACACACACACAAACATCTTGCCTTTTATATATATATATATATATATATATATATATATATATATATATATTATCGATTTTCTGCACTCTTGTAAGAACTGCAACCTTGAAACTTCTGAATATCGTTTCATATGTCTTTGTCTATGAGTGTATCAAATTTGATTAAAATCGGACCACTCCTTCTATAACCCGTTTTTTTCGATTATCGATTTTTGATATTTATTAGGGGTACCTCGACACAAAACCTAGTTCAAAACACTCGCAGACGCTTATAGTACAACTGTGAAAATTTTCAAGAAAATCGGTTCAGCCGTTTCGGATTCTATAGGTAACGGGCACACACAAACACAGACACACAGACACAGATAAAGTTCCATTTATAAATAAGTTTAGATATAAGCATTTTGATGGGAAAAGTTCGTTTTTATTAAGTTTGGAGCCTTTTGATGTTGATTTTTGGGAAAAGCAAGAATTGAAGAATGAAACTTTAATTCAAATTTCCTGTGTTAAACTGTGAGGTATTTTTCGTTTATTTTTTTTATTTATTTATTCATTTATTTTTTTTTTCTGTATATATATATCTGTATTTTTCGTTTCCCCCCGCCTTCTTGGAGGTCATGCTTCATTTGGGAGGAAAAAAAAAAGTTTGAAATTTTTAGCCATTAGTACCCCCCCACGCCATGTTCTGTTCTTTGAATGGGAATTCACCGAGCAGGTTAACTTGATGTTGATTTTTGGGAAAAGCAAGAATTGAAGAATGAAACTTTAATTCAAATTTCCTGTGTTAAACTGTGAGGTATTTTTCGTTTTTTTTTTTTTTTATTTATTCATTTATTTTTTTTTTTTCTGTATATATATATCTGTATTTTTCGTTTCCCCCCCTTTTTGGAGTTCATGCTTCATTTGGGAGGAAAAAAAAGTTTGAAATTTTTATTTATTCTGTTATGCGAAGCTACACTGGCCAAGGTATCAGCAGCCATTAGTACCCCTCCCCCACGCCATGTTCTGTTCTTTGAATGGGAATTCACCGAGCAGGTTAACTTGATGTTGATTTTTGGGAAAAATTTACCCGTGCAACCAGACTGGCAACTGGGTCCCACCCATTCACAGTCAGGTTAGCCAAATGCAGACGACAATTCTACTCCTGCAGCTTCCTCTCTCGCACTTCCCGCCTGTGGAACTCACTCCCGTATTCTTACTTTCCTGACGGCTACAACCTCCAGAAATTTAAATGCAAAGTTAATACTCATCTACTAACCACTGGTCTCTAGCTCTCTCCCCTCCCCTATATAACCTTCCCTTTCTCTCCTCCTATGTATCTGTCATCGCACCTTCTTTCTCAGCTTTCTATTGTTCCTTTCTAACTAGCTTGTACTCCTCACTCTTTTCTAATTAATCTTTTTACATTTATGTAACCCCCTGCACATCAGTGGCGTCTCCGCCCTGCTCGGGGTGAAATGATTAAAAAAAAAAAAAAAAGACTTTATTCCTACCGTTTATTGCGATCTGAAGCAAACTTATATTTTAGTATCTGCCACTCATTAGTTGGTCACCACAAAACTATGTTATACCTCGATCTCTCTGTTGGTTTTCCTCGATTTCTTTATCCAGACATCATATATCCAAGGCACCGCTTAGCAATTCCTACACTATATATTTGAATATGTCCAAATACTTTCAACGCTTTGCCATGAATAAGTGGTTATTTCCACTTTGTCTGTCATCATATCTGTGTTGATGCTATGGTTCTGGGACATTGCAATTTGAATTGAATGTTTCTCTATCCATGTTACACAATCTGAACCATATAAAGCAACTGCCTTCTTTTTAGTGTGGATTAATATTCTTCTTGTTTCGGCATCGCGTTATATTTTCTAAATGTAGTCTACCCATGGTTTATTCTATACTAGCATCATAGCCCGACGTTACCCGTGCAACTCAGAACATTTTAGTAGTAGGAGAAGATGCCAATGAAAGGAGTAGATGGAAATCATTTATTGAAAGTTGGAAAGGAGAGCTGAGGCTGTTAGTGACCATTTTCAGCATTAAGAAGAAGGCACTGAATGCATGTTGCTGTAGTATTCGAATGGAGTATAAAGTGTAGTTTTAGTGCCAGGCATACTTTTGTTTCCTTCTAAGGGGAGAAAGACTTAAATAATTAAATTAACAATTGGCACTTTTTTTTTTTTACATATTTTGTTTTTGGTTGAAGAAATACTTTTTAAAAAAATATTTCTTTTGTTTCAAAATTACGGGGAAAAATATTTACATTTTTTTGTTGACCAAATGAATTTTTAAAACGTCAGAATAAAAATTAAATATAAAGGCTCATTTTTTTTATACGTGTGATTTAATTTCTGTGACGTAATTTTGCAACCATCTTTAATAAAAATATTTTAGTCGAGTTTGACACGTGAGATTTGATTTCTATAACGTAATTTAACAACCATTTTAGATCTTAGATGTTTTACGGAGCAAATGTAAACAATCGGCTCCATTGGCCAAAAAGTGCGAAAGGGAAAATTGCTGAACTTAAACTCAAAAGTATGTGTCGACCTGGCTTCCCTGTAGATATGTGTCCCTAGAAAGTTTGAATGGTGTAGCTTAAAAAATGTAGGCGTGCATAGGGAACAGTCACGCACAGACTCACAGATTGCCTTTTATATATAGGGATTTTTCTTATTCATTTAGCGTTAATTTTTAAAGACGATATTTTATCATTTCTTTAGGGGTGAAAAGTGACTCTAGAAAATCTTTATGGTGTCTGCGTCTGATATAAATGAACTTATCTAATGTAGGATATTACGAAGATACCCACACACAGAACATACCAGAAGACCATCCATTGAATCGCCTGTGACCAGGTCGCTTCTATCCACCGAATCGAACGTAAGCAGACGCCGACCAAACGCTGTCATGCATACGTGTCTCTGTCGGAAGTTCTGGTCTGCTACGCGCTCACTGAAATAAGTTCGTTTTTAGACAGCGATCGTCTATTATTAGTTCATTGTGTCTCCCTCAGAAGGAGTTATCAAATCCCTCGCGTGATGTCAAGGCCGATCCTTTAACTTTGAAGTTATGTAAGAGATTCACTTTAATCACAAACGACCGCATCAAAACTTCCAAACAACTATCGCCCGGTTCACACACCACCCACGTCTATTGAACAGGTGAAGAGGCTCACCCCTTTTTCCCTGTTTAGGATGTGGTTTCCGGCTTTCTCTTTTCCAATCTTTTCACTCTTTTCTTTTTCTTTTTTTTTCAATTGGAGTAGATAGACTAAACTATCGCCCGGTTCACATTCCACCCACGTCTATTGAACAGGTGAAGAGGCTCATCCCTTTTTCCCTGTTTAGGATGTGGTTTCCGGCTTTCTCTTTTCCAATCGTAGCCCCCTGCACATCAGTGGCGTTACCGCCTTGCTCGTGGTGATATGATACAAAAGGTGATATGATAAAAAATACTTTATTAACGGGGTTATTACACACACATGCTTCGGCTACGCGTCTAAGTAGCAAAAAGGGGCTTGTTTTCTGTATCGCCTCAGTTCTACCCGTCTGGACTCCTACTGAAAATTGATAGTTGTAATCGTCATCTCAATCTCACAGCGTGTGAGTTAGAGCGACGTTTCTTTGTGTCTGTATGTCCGTTCAGTCCCAAGAATGCGTGTGTGATTCTGATTTCGAGCAGTAAAAAATCCCTTACTACCTCGTTCGGACTCCTGAAGATATATCCTATATATCTACCCAGCTGAAGCTTGTAACAGCGGATAGTAACGAAGTATATATATCCATGCGCCTATGTCTTAGCGGATAGCGACTCCGACTGACACTAAATCGGTCGAATTTCGATCCCGGCCAGAAGCAAGTGGATGTGTCTAGCCAAACTGATGAGCTGTGATACAGCGAAACAAGCTTGTATGTGGATGACTAGTATATTTGAAAATATGATTAGTGGTACAAAACTTAAATAGACAAAAATATTTATTATTGCCACTCATGATTATATTATTTAAAAAAATAAAATTGAAAAACGGGCGAGCTAACCGGGTTCGAACCTCGCTCAGCAGAGGTAAATTGAGGTTAATAAAGAAATAATTATCGTTTAAAAAATGGACAAGATGTAGAGGAAAAATATTCTTAAATGGAAATGAGTTGGAAGCCAAATATATACTCCTTCTGTTTACACAGTGAGGGCTTTAAAATTTGAATATAGATGGCCTCCAACACTTTGAAGTGGTAATTTGGGTGGGATGTACTTAAGATAGAAAATGCATCCACACTAAATGACACAATTATAGTTATTTATAGGGTGTTCTGCAATAGAAGACCCGTCTCACCGTGTGTATTGGTCAGTCTGTCTGACGAAGAATAGTTCAAATTATAGATTTTTGTAGGTACGTGTTGGTTAATTCTGGTGTCGAGTCTTGAGTAGTTCTCCCTATGTACTGAGACCCACAACTGCATTTAAACAAATAAATCAGGAATCTATTATTATGGTGTCGGGGTGAACATCCTTCTGTATAGAGGAAAATTTTTTCAATTTTATTTTTTTAAGTATTATCATGTGTGGTTATAATATATATATATATTTGTCTATTTTCAACATTTATCCTTAATTCAGAATTTATCATTTACTTAAAAGTTATTTATATGAAGAAAAAAAACTTTGTTTTATCTGCATTTTATATAAAATAGATTATTTGATGTATATATAACATTCAAGTTATTATTCTAAAAGTGTAAGTGGCGGTGTAACGCAACGTTTGTTATCAAATGTTATGTCAGGATCTTAGTTCATAATAGTTCTCCAAGGATACTTTTTTTTTGTTTACTTTATCTGTGAATTATCATGATCTTTTGGGAAAGGTAGTAGAATGATTTCTATTGCCTTCTCCACGGTCTTGAATTCGAAGTAGTCCGTCTTCTAGATTGCCAGTCGAAGCTAAAGTGCCAAATCTGCCCTGAAACTTTGTGATTGTTGAAACTTATTGAAAAACAACTTCATGCATAAATTATATTTTATTGGTTTCACTGTAAAAAGATGGGACCTAAATGCTGGTCAAGTAGCACGAGTAAATTCATGCACAGGAGGCACTAGTGAGCTAAGCTCAAAATAAAAATATTTTGAACATGTAACACTAATTTTTAAAGATGATAGTTTATTTTTTCTTTAGAGGTGAAAACTTTGACATTAAAAAAAACTTTGTTTTGTCTGTGTCTGATATAAGTAAATTTATCTGATCTATATCTAACTTTCATGTTACTACTCTTAAAGTATATGTGCAATGAAACGTAGCACTTTGTCTCTGATCATAACTCGCCACGGATTCCTTTTGTTTTTGATTTTTGTTTTTTTTACCGTGAACTGCCATGACGTAAGAATGATAATGAAGAGGTTTTACTTTGCCTTCTACGTGATTTTGAAGGTAACTCAGGATAATGCTTCTCTAAAGCTTTTTTCCCTCCTCGATTGGGGCCAGTGTGTCTTCTCAGTCCGGTTGATTCGGATTTCCCAAAATCTTACGATATTGGGATTGACGCCAATGTCTAGTTATGGATCAAAATGAACGTTGTGTACCGCAGGTAAAAAAAAAAAAAAATGGACAATTCTCGAACGCGGTAAGTTTTGGCTGCATACTGGGTCAATGTCGGAATCAAAGCTGAAATAAGAACTTTTAGGGGCCTCGGTGATGCTTGTTAAATTGGACTTGTGCCAAACACGTCCGAAGTCCCCACAATTTAAATATCAGAAGGTTGAAGGTCGGATGTTCAAATGTGGAAGGATAAAATATTTCATTTGTACATTAAAGTAAAGATGTATTAAGCGAATAACAAAATTGTAAGAAGAAAAATATGTGAAAATTTCGTTATCGGAACACTATAAAATATTTGTGAAAAGAAAAATGTTTATTGAGAAAACGCACGCAGTTTTCTAGTTAAAATTGTTCAAAGAGAAATGTAAAATCTTATGTTCCTTTCCCTTTTTCGGTGGTTGACGACAGGGTGAGAAAGAAGGAATAAAGAAATAGTACTTATCGCCGACAGAGTGTCCATGTTGTTGTTGTTTTCTTTGGTGGTGTGAAGTGAAAGCGAAGGAAAGAAAATTGGAAGTAAAGATCGAATGAATTTGTGACGCGCCCTTACGTCCGGGTCGGCTTCTTGAAATTTCTTTTGTTACATTGCCACAAGGTCAGTCAGCTAACCGCTCTTATGTCAACAGTCTTTGACCGGTCACGGACCGTGGTTTAAATGGTGAAGTTTCTCATGTCACCGGCTCCAGCGGGAATTTTCTTTTTTAGGTGTGAAAAAACGTTTGACTTATGTCATATACCAATTTTCGATTTCCTATCCAATTAGGTTCAAGAATTTTGCTTTTCACACTGACTTGTGAATTTTGCTTTGGTCTGGGTTTTTCTAAATAGTTTTTAGTTGATTGAATCCTCTTTTGCGGGTGTGAAATTTTACTTTGTTATAGTTGGTTTTTTTTTCAAAATGCTTTTAGTCGTTTGGATCCGATTTTGCGGGAGTGCAATTTTAATTTGTGTGTTTTAGTTAACTGTTGGATGATATAGGATTTGTATCCTATAAACGCCTTCTATAAAATGTATACAACACTGTTGATAATTCTAACAAATTTATCGAATATTAAAACTGGTAAATAGAGTACCTCTATTACCTACTTAAGAACTAAGTCTCTCCCGCTGGATGGTGACCTCAGAAATTTACACTATTTGTTATTCAGTTTATAAACTAAGACAATTAAATTATGTAAAACTGAATTCAAATTAAATATTGGTGCATTTAAATAAAAAATAACAAGACATTCTATTTAAAAAGTAACGCAATCATTTTAAAGAATGTGTTTGAAATTCACTAATTTAATTATGCATTTATTACGCTAGTACCACATAGTTCGATAGTACACGTATGCCTCCTTTAGCGTTCATCTGAGCTTCGCTTTTTTATCAAATGTTTATTAAATTTAGACGATAAATTTGATGCCATTTTATAGCAATAACAAAAGTATTCCGTGTTTTAAATTGAATGGTTTATAATTTAATTTGAATGCAGTAATATCTAATTTAAATGCCTTAGATTTTAAATTGAATGGAAAATGGCGTAGAAATGTATCGGATAAGAAATTAATTAAAATCAACCTTCTTCTTCACTTTTACAAAAATTCACAACGATGTGTGAAATCCTGGTTTTCCCAAATAGAAAAAGGATTGACCAACTTAACAAAAAAGTCGAATTTGCAAGTAGGTGTTAAAATGATTTTTGACCAATTGGTGCGACTTGTAAGATTTGGAAGGACTTAGTGATCCAGTACGAAATTCAAAAAGACTACATAAATGATCTCAGCGTCAGTCAAGAGTCAGAGAGATGGGAGCAGCGAAAGAGAGACACACATCTAAAATGTAACTTCAAACTTCAAGCGACCCGGACATTGTTCTCTTTCTCTTTCTCCTTAACTCTTTCAACAATTACTACTACAAACATTTTGTACAAACTCTACCCTTAACCTTTTAATAATGTTCGTAATTGCACATTAACTCCTACAACTTATGTTAGCCATGCCCTTTAATAAATTTCTATTTTATAATGCAAAATATATATTTTATTCTTCTTACGCTATTCCACACAATTCCATATATTCCAACCTGCCGACAGCCAAACTTCCTGATGAGGAAAAACCTTCTGATGATTATAACTCTGCATAAAACTTGTAAGCTGTAGGGAGTTTGGTTATGTCTGACACAAGGCCGAATCAAAAAAGAATTAACCAGCTCCTAACGCTACACTGGTGACTTCCGACGTACAAATAACACGCACCACTACATCTCAGATGTAATTGTTGAAACAAAACGAGCACTGTAGTCTGCCTCATATTTTTTCTGCCCTGCGTGTGTGTATGTATTCACTACAGGCACGGAATAGCGAGTGTTACCTCTTTTGTTGACTCGCTCTCTCTCTCTCTCTCTCTCTTTCTCTCTCTCTCTAACAGAAAGCGCCCAATACAGAGGTAGAGCGAAATAAATAAATATGTATATATATATGTGTATGTATATATATGTAGGTATATATATGTGAGTGTATATGTATATATGTGCGTGTATATAGATATATATGTGTGTGTGTGTATATATATATATATATATATATATATCTCTGTGTGTGTGTGTGTGTGTGTGTGTGTGTGTGTGTGTGTGTGTGTGTGTGTGTTTACATAGATATCCGCGCTAAATTTTGATGTTGATGTAACTTTTTTTTCCACTTCCGATCGCTTTATTTTAGGAAATAACTTCATAAACCACATGGCTTCCTTTATTAAAAAAGTTATATTACGAATATAAACGTTTCGAGCGAATAGTATTAAAGTAAACAAACCTCGAATTTCGGTTTTCGGGGCCAAGGAATTAGGACAAAACATTAATATTTTCCTTTTGTCGGAGGGAAACGGATAGGAAAAATTTGGGTTTGCTCATTTTTACTGAATTTTGAATAATTGTATCTGAGTTCGATTCTCTTAAATTCTTAAACTCATTTTTTAAAACATACTTAACACGTTTCTTTTTCCATCTTTCTCCCAAGAAATTCTAGTCTTATGAGAATTTTAATAACTATTATATGATTAGTAGTCCCCCAGATCCTTATCCAGCAATTTCATTAAATTAAATGTTGAACAGAGCCAGTGTCCAGTTACAAAGGCTAAAGACCAAACTACTCTGCTACTTTATGATTACTGAAAAAAAAAAAATAGAAATTAACAATTTCAAAACATTCGGACATGAATGAATATTGCGTGCATGCACACCACCGAATTTTCAGCAGTTTTGTTTCTTGAACAGTGCCAAACGAACAGCAGTCATGTAATGATAATTCAATAATACCTTTGTGACTCATTAATTATACATTAATGAGTAAGAACCGAATGGGAAAAACATGTTAATCTGAAATTTACGTTAAATACAAAACCACCTGTGATGGCTACCTGGTGAATTAATCCGGCAATCGCTTGAAATTTAAATGACTACTCCATCCATCCATCCATCCATCCATCCATCCATATATATATATATATATATATATATATATATATATATATATATATAATTTTGTGTTACTAAAGTTGGTTTAGGTCTTTTGAAATGAAATCATTTTCCTACTGACGGCATGTAAAATTACAGAGAAAAATTATCTTACACACACACACACACACATATATATCTATATACACGCACATATATACATATACACTCACATATATATACCTACATATATATACATACACATATATATATACATATTTATTTATATATACATATTTATTTATTTCGCTCTAGCTCTGTATTGGGCGCTTTCTGTTAGATGATTGCTCGTATCGTTTTTTTTTCTTTGGGCTTCGTGCTGATTTCGGTCAGAACACATCTGACTGACGTTCATGTACTAAGCTCTTTCTTTTTTTAAACTATTTTTCCTTCCGTCGAAAGTTTTCGAGGAAGGTTTTCGATACGAATATAATTATAATCTTGTTTATATATATATATATATATATATATATATATATATATATATATAAACATATACTTACACATATATACATACACACATATATATACACATATATATACATACACATATACATATATACCCCCCCACATATATATATACATATAAACATATACTTACACATATATACATACACACATATATATACACATATATATACATACACATATACATATATACCCCCCCCACATATATATATATATATATAGCATATCTTCATTTAGGTATGTTTCATTGAATAATATAGACATACTATGTCTATTTTTATAATAACCATTTTTAGTTCTCTAATTAGCTTCTTCATGTTAACTTAAAAATCTTTAAGGAAGGTGCCGTAGTTTTTAACACAAATACTTTCGATCTCCTCCGAGATCATCCTCAAAGGTGAATTAAAAAGACAACCCTAATGTAACTGTGATCACTGTGATGGTGATTTTTGGAAACTCGCGTGAACGCACTATGTTATCCCTTCTCTTTAACAAGCTTCCACAATATAAGGGATGGGAGAATGCTACTTAGCATTAGATGTTAGTCAAATGCATTTTAGATAATTACTACTACACTCGTAATAAATGTTGTTCAGTGTCGGTTGTTTACTTTTGATATAGAGGACCTCAAGAATTTAAAGTTTTTGTTCATTATTTTCATGGTGTAGAATATTGGTTTCGTGAACAAGTATTTTCTTGTATTCTACATGTGGGCAGGTATGTGTCTTTAAATTTTGTGTGATGCAACTTGTATCCATCAAATAAAGTGTAAGACGTCTTGATAATGTTGTATATATATATATATATATATATATATATATTCTTTTTCCCTCGACGGTACTAATACTCAGAGTTTCATGCAGAACGAAATCTTAAGATGCTGGGTAGAGACTGAGCGTTACAAAATTTACATTTTGTGAAATATATCGGGTTGTCACAATGTTAAGCCTGTTTCACGATTCTTCTATAGTTGGGAGATGAAAATAGATGGATTCATACTTTTCCATATGTGAATGTAAAGAATTCGACAGGAATTCATTTTTCCGATTTCTCCTTCTGAGACAATAAAGTGCTCTATAGCAATCAGTCAGTCAGTTAAGTGCCATACATGATATACACTTGGGTGATCGTCCCTTCGAGACATAACTGACTGGGCAGAAGATTTTCCCACAGTAGGTTGCCATTACTTTCTGCTCTAGACTGGTTGCTGTAGAACCCAATCTGTTATTTAACCCATAAACGGAGGGAAGAGATAGATTAATACCTTTTCCAAGGGTATTTGCGCGTAAGTGAATGCAACGAATTAAATTAAGCACGAATGGGATATTCCCTGGCAACTTTGCAACTGACTTTGCTTCAACTCGGTAGACAAATAGCATAAACATAGATCAGAGACTCTACGGAAAAGAAAAAATCACAACATTCTTTGTGATTTCGACATTTAAACCTATTCTTTCTCCATATCCAAGCACTCTTTAATTGCTTTCTCACAGACGAGACGTCGCAAGCCTCTCACGGCACTTCCGCTATTTCCATGGTGAGTTTTCAAATAAACTACACTCATTAGTTCCGCCACACAAGGCTAAGACCCGCTAACCATTCACATTGTGGCGAACCAACCCTGTTTCTTTCATATCCCGCTGATGAGATGTAAGTTTCACTCAAGCAGCTTCTTCCCACGAATCACTGCCCTGAGGAACCGATTCCTACGAGGTTACTTCCTCGATCACGCACACTTAACCTATTCAAGTGTATGGTTAATCGTTGTCTAATGCGCATATTCGCATAAGCTGTACCTCTTACTCTGTAACCAACTAACTAAAGTGGTCTTTGAAACTTGTACAGCGTGAACACCACTGTAAAAAAAATAGTAAATAAAAGTGATCAGATAATCGTAAATAAAGAAAAATAACAATATATACGTGTGGCTTTACTAGCAGGTCACAGAGAGAACATGAAATAAAGTGAAAACTTAAAAAGATACCAGGACATCGAACGGGAGTAGTGCACATAATAATAGGAATATTTGAAAAGAAGCTCCAAACAATGGAACTGAGAAGTTGAAATCAAGAAAGAGCTGAGGTTAGTCCTCAAAAAGGAAGAAAAAAAAAAACTTGTTAATTGCAGGCGCTATTAAAAAAAAATGTGAAAATCGGGGAAAAAAATTGAATTTACGAAAGAATAGACAAGATTGTGTCGGCCAAATGTGAGAGTTGTGTCCATCATTAGCAGCGGACTTAGACGCCTTCCGAATATTAGAAGAATGGCATAAGTGTTGTGGGATCTTCCCTTTTTTCTATATGATAATGGACTCGACTGAGTGTACATATACACCTGCCATAGAGAGAAAAGTAGTCGGAGCCGGCATTTGCCGCTGCTACTATGACGCTGTCAGCTCTCTGCCTTCGGGTGGAGAGCGCTCTCTGCTTCCGAGCAGAGAGCACTAACCCAATCGTGGTTCCGCCGAAGGGTAGAATCACGACTCGGTAAAAATAGACAGATATTTTTTGGCCGGGCTCTATGGCCGGGAAGACCCACTATAAAACAACCTTGTGTCACATCTAACCTTGCGTGGGAAGGTTGGTAAATACCGTTGCAGTCGGATTTTGCCTCTGCTACTATGATGCTGTCAGCACTCTGCCTTTGGGTAGAGGGCGCTCACAGCTTCCGAGCAGAGCGCACTAACCCAGTCGTGATTCCGCCGAAGGGTAGAATCACGACTCGGTAAAAATAGACAGATATTTTTTGGCCGGGCTCTATGGCCCGGAAGACCCACATTAAAAAGACCTTGTGTCACATTTCGCCTTAAGTGGGAAAGTGACTAAATACCGTTGCAGTTGCAGTTGGCAGTGGAGAGTAATCACAGAGATCTGTAACAGTTTTCAGAGAGTCCTGCAAGATACCGAAGTTACTAAGAGACCAGACTAGCTCTGAGCTCCACTCAGCTAGAATAATATACACGGATATACTATTTGTGTATATATTGTATATATATATATTTTGTCACTAATAGTATTTCTGGATTTACTAACCTGCTTTAAAGTTTGTCTATTACGTTCAATATAACCTACTTTTCTATCTCTATATTTGTTTTTGTTGTTCATTTTTTTGTGCGGTTCCTCACCCGGAATCCACAATAATAACCAAAAAGGCAATAATAACCAACATCGACAACAACATTTCTGAAATCAGCAAGGATAATGCCAGAGGATTGCAAAACCTTGTTACCCTTTAACGTCACAGGGAAATTAAACAGTTATTTCTAATGTGAAAACTCAATTAGAAAATAATCATTAAGTGAAAAGAGTTTAATGTTAAGCGGTAATTTGTTTTCAGAAAACTTTGACCTCAAATGTAAATTATATTTTCACACCTCACTAATAGATTAACTTCGAAGTTTGTTTTTTTTTATATATTTAGGGTGGGGTAAATTGCTAAAGTTTCAAGTCTTGACTATAAAGTAAGTAGAGTGATTAAACAAATGCCATCAGCACTTAGATGATGAAAACTTAGATGATTTTTATCAGCTAGATTACACAATTTTACATGATTTTAATACATACATACATATATATATATATATATATATATATGTATATATATATATATATATATATATATATGTGTGTGTGTGTGTGTGTGTGCGTGTGTGTGTGTGTGTGTGTGTGTGTTAAGATAATATTTGGTGCCATGATTGTTGTTTTATCAGTAGTTTTACTGATAAAAGATATTTTGGCAAGCAAGTTTTCTTTATCGTAAAGTGCTCGATATAGTTGTGGAGTTAGAGTGTTAATAGTTCAAGTCAAAGAATATGTCAAGTTCATGCCTCTCGACACTCTCGTAAGATTTTCGATTGTTTCTGGGTTCTAAAAACGGGAGGAGTGATGGAAAGCGTCCCTAAGTCTCCTCTCCACTATCAAATCCTCTGTCAACTCGCGACATAGGAAAGCCAACCTCGAGGCGTATCGGTGACTCACCACGTGTGGCATTCCCAGTCCCCATGAGACGAATATTTAGCGCGGCCTCCTCTGCAGGCCAGTGATTTACAACTACTTCACAAGAGGGCGAAAAGAAAACGCTCATGCGCTTTCCTGTGGTCTTTACAGAGAGGGAGCACTAACAACCGGTAAAGGAAAAGGGGAATGACGTACGTTGTTGCAGTTCATTTTAGTCCCATTCTGGTCACCTTATCGTACTGTTTAAGCACCTTCAGAACTGCCTCAATGTTGCTGCGGCACGACACAAAAATGGATGTCATCGGCGTACGCATAAATCCTGGATCGAACACCACCAGGGACATCGATTCTACGTAGGACGGACTGTGTGAGATCGCTCAGCCGACAAAACGTAGAGTAAGGATTGCAGTGGACAACCCTGACAAACCGACCGAGCTGCGCAAATATGTCCGACCGCCTGTATTACTGCTCTAGCAGAGCGATACAGGATGCTAGTCCACCTGTAGAAGTCGAGTTTGACTCTGGCGGCCTGCAGGACAGCCGCCAGGCACCGATGGTTGTCCATATCAAATGCTTTTGACTGATCCAAATCATCTTGCTCGTCGTCTTTTATATAATCTAGGATCGTTCGGATTAGATGCAGATAGCAATTAATTGTTCGGCCCTTCACAGCACAAGTCTGTTTGGGTTCCAATCAAAGCTTGCTGACTGCAAACGCTCTGTTAGGATCTTGGTCAAAATCTTTAACTCTGTGTTTAGCAGAGTTATGGGCCTGTAATCATCCAAGGGACTTAGACATTGCCCCTTTTCAACAGCATGATCTCACACCTGGA
Source organism: Ascarosepion bandense (assembly GCA_037127315.1). Taxonomy (NCBI): domain Eukaryota; kingdom Metazoa; phylum Mollusca; class Cephalopoda; order Sepiida; family Sepiidae; genus Ascarosepion; species Ascarosepion bandense. The sequence continues at coordinate 239,266 of JBBBDQ010001704.1, read as the reverse complement.
GATCCGACCACCGCCGACCCTCGTCAATGCCAAGTGAACTTCGCCATCCGTGATCTCACCCTCGCTAGCCGCTTCAGTCAGTGCGAGCCGAGGAAAGTCAGCCAAATAGCTGTGAAACTCGTCGTCACAGAGACCAGGCTCCTTGGTAAAGCGGCTCTCGAAATGACGCATAAACGGCTCGCAATTTATTGAATGACCTCAGAGTACCCTTTCGGGTATCGACCTTTTTTTGTACCGATCGCCACATCGACGGATCTCTTCCTTGCGCAATTCAGCGCCCATATTCACGGCTCGTTAGATATCTTGTTTAACTTATCCCTAACTATCTGACCCCAGTAACGCTTGCTCCAGGGCCTACCTAATAAATGCTATCTCTAGGGAACTCCTCCTCCCAGCCTTCGGCCGGGACAGACTATACTTGAGAGTCTTCACCTTGTTAGCCCTAGCTAGAGTGAGTTGTGGTTATAGTCAATGATGAAGGAACTAATTTTATCATTGAACCTCTCTACCACCTATTCCCAATAATCGCCCCATTTGTTTCTGCTGCACTAGTCTACTTTTGTCGAAAGTCCCACTTGTCCAATTCTAGGCTTTCCACCTAAGGCAATTTAAGCAAATCTAGATCGACCATTCTTATTAACGTAGACGGTCACTTAAGTGCCAACGTCCACATCTATCCCCACGTCAGTGTGATCAATTCCGTATCTATCGACAAGACAAACTCGCCGATTTTATTAACCAGGCTACGATCGCTCGACTTCCCGCTATCACCCCGCCTCCTGTCTATTTTGGTGTCAAGGATGACATTCCAGTCATCCAGACTAAGTTCAAAGGATCAACCAGGAACGTCACTAACTGACGGGAAAAAGAGACACGCTCCGTGTAGCCGTTGGGCGCATAAACCGCAACGATCTAAAACAAATCACTGTTTACGCCAATAGCGACCACAATCAACCGGCCTCCGGGTCAACATGGACAAAGTCCACCCTCGCAACCAAGTCACGTTTAACCAGCAAGGAAATGCATCTAACCAGCTTGTTTCCACATGCTGAATAGACGACAGCACACGAACATCAACTTTGCAAAAAATGTGAGTCGTCTCCGTTCTCTGGGATGAAGCGTGTGGTGTTTTTGTCGCTGCTAGCCACGCCTCGAATGGTGATTTGGACGACGCGAAAAGAGAAAATCTTGCGAGATCAGCGTCTTTCACATCAGGATCTGATCCGATATTTTGAGCACCTGCTCAAAATTAAGATTAGAACTGATTGGAAACGTTTGACTTCGACAGCCTTCAGCAAAAGGTGGGTAAATATGGCGAGCCTTGATTTTTTTCTTTTAGATCTGCTAGTTACATCGGGGTGGATTCCTTTGGAACCCTCCCCTGGTTAAGGTAGCTCTCTTTTGTCTACCTATTTAATGTGAATGAATATGTTCCTAGCCTGTACCCGGCTTTCTCTTTTGTTATGATCCAAGTCAAGATTCCCAACCTCCCCAGTTTGTTTTGGCCTCCTTTTTTCTCGGCTGGATCAACCTTTGATTTTCCCATTCTTTTAATTATTTTAATTTCCCCACTCCCTTAGCGAGTGTGTTTCTTGATTTCGCGTTTGGCGGAATACAGCGGCCACATTTTTTTATGAGATGGACGGGTCTTGCTAACATCGTTTATTTTGTTTTAAAATTACGTTGTTTTTAGTTTGTTATTGGGTTCATTTCCCCTCCCATCATTTCATCTTTCATTAAATGTTTTAAAGTATATATTATATTGTATATAAATGCATTTTTATTGTCATGGGTTATTTCCTCTTTTTTAGGTGTTTTTTGTAAATATGTGATATTGTGGTGAATGAAGGAGTGGGAGGTGATGAGTGGGTTCTTGGGTGAATCTGCAAATTGTAATGAGTGAATGGGTCATGACAGTGTTTAGCTAGGGATAGGAGAGCTAGTGTAAACCAACCTTTGCCCCTCCCCTTTCGGCCTTGTGCCACAATTTATGTAATATTTACATGAATAAATACTGTATACAATGGACACAAAACGTCCAACATCTATCTATCTATCTATCTATCTATCTATCTATCTATCTATCTATCTATCTATCTATCTATCTATCTCAGACTGTTCTATCTATCTATCTATCTATCTATCTATCTATCTATCTATGTTAGACTGTTCATATCTATCTATCTATCTATCTATCTATCTATCTATCTATCTCAGACTGTTCATATCTATCTATCTATCTATCTATCTATGTTAGACTGTTCATATCTATCTATCTATCTATCTATCTATCTATCTATCTATCTATGTTAGACTATTCATATCTATCTATCTATCTATCTATCTATCTATCTATCTATCTATGTTAGACTATTCATATCTATCTATCTATCTATCTATCTATCTATCTATGTTAGACTGTTCATATCTATCTATCTATCTATCTATCTATCTATCTATCTATCTATCTATCTATCTATCTATGTTAGACTGTTCATATCTATCTATCTATCTATCTATCTATCTATCTATCTATCTATGTTAGACTGTTCATATCTATCTATCTATCTATCTATGTTAGACTATTGATATCTATCTATCTATCTATCTATCTATCTATCTATGTTAGACTGTTCATATCTATCTATCTATCTATCTATCTATCTATCTATCTATCTATCTATCTATTTCTATCTATCTATCTATCTATCTATCTATCTATCTATCTATCTATCTATCTCTACTGAAATAGATGTCTATTTACATGTACACCTTTAGTCTGTTCTAGTCTACCGACCGATGAAGAGAAAAAAAAAGGAAAGAAACTGAAAGCATAAGAAAGAAATAAAAATAACACGCACACATGTCTGCATCTGTTTTGTATTATTTCTTCATTTACGATCGCACGTCCCCCACCTCACATCCATAAAATCCCCAAACTTGCCTCTGAATATCGTTTTACTTACACTCCCTTAAAAATCATGGTCATGAAAGATAGACATGAAATGTAAGTGATATTTAACCCCACAAACGTCTCCAAATACTGAAATGCGTCCACCCTATCAACTGGTGGAATTTATTAAGAATGACATTTTTTATGGAATTTTATTGTGAAAATCATTAACTTTTTCCACAGCAAGCGTAATTTATTTTCTAATTATTTCAAGATATTTTTGCCGACACTATCACAATAAATAGGATTAAAGAAATATTTAAATTTTTACAGGTAAATATTTAGGGTAGCTCAATTTTTTATGTGAGGTATTGGGGTTTGATTTGGAATTGTTTCCCGTTGTTACGGCCACTGTAAGTGAGCCCAGTTTGCCGTACTATTTAACCCATAGTTAGGGAATACTGATTGCTACCTTTCTCAAAGATATTAGTGCGAAAGTGAATAGAAGAGACTCAGAATTCGGACCCAGCCGACCGATTCCACTTTACGTGCTGTTAATCATTACGTTACCCGCGCTTCTCTTTAACAATCATAAGTTAATCAAAATTATTATAATCTTAGCTGAGATACACTTGGCTGATAAAAAAAACATGAATAATACATTCAATAGCCCTAAGAATAGTAAACCTGATTTTTCAGGCCCTATTACAATCAGCAAGCAAACTTCCGGAAATACATATTTAATTCATTGTTGGCTCCCAGATTCCAAGTACACCAATCTGCATGAGTAACTAGCTAATCCTTGTTGTTTCAGGACGTAGGCAATCATGTCCTTCCACATCTCCGTATCCCTGGTGGCTCTTAGCACGCTTTCTCCTGTTACACTACGCAACACCCGTTCTGCCATAAACCACATCAGGCCAGTCAAGTACGTTACACGCTGTTTTCCCCTGTCTCTCCTTCTCTTTATCTGGCCTATTAGTATCAGATTCTCCATACCCTCCTTCCTCATTGCATATCCCAGGAACTTTAGCGTTCTCTTCCTGATGCTCAGTATAAATTTCCTATTCGTTTCTATCCTTTCCAAAACCTTATCAATGCTCACATACTCGATCCATGATATCCGTAGCATCCTCCTGTAGAACCACATTTGAGTTGCTTCAAGTTTTTATTTCATCTTCGATAAGATTGTCCAGAATTCACTGCCATACTGAAGAACTGACATCGCATAGCAATCAAGTACTCTCTTTTTTGTTTCTAGCGAAATTTTCCTGTCTCTTAATACTCTACTTAGCTTCTGGAATGCGTCCTTCGCCATGCCAATTCGCCTTCGGAGATCTGTGTCGCGCTTTCCGTCTTCTGTTAGAACATTTCCCAAGTATTTAACTTTTGGTACCTGCTTGATTTTAGTATCTCCCACCTGTATTTGGCATTTTGGTCTGCTCTTTTTGCTGATAACCATGCAATCGGTTTTCTTGCAGTTTATTTGTAGTCCTTTATTGTCACTCTCTTCAGCTATCTTCTCTAGGAGGTCTTGTAGTTTCTTTTTTTGTGTCTGCTATCAGCACTGTATCATCTTCGTATCTTATGTTGTTCAAATTGTAGCCTCCAATTACAAATCCTGGCATAACATCTAGGGTACTCAGAATAGTCTCGATGTACAAGTTGAATAGATCCGGTGAAAAACACATTCTTGTCTTACGCCATTTCAATCTTTGTATATCTGCTGAATTCGTTACCTTTCCGTTTGCAGGCAGTTTGCTGCCAGTAGAGATTCTTGATTACTCTAATATCTTTTCCAAATATGTCGAGATTACTGAGGAATTCTACATTAGCCGTTTCATTATAAGAAAACATTAGACATTTATTATAAGGTAATATTCGACATTCAGTGACTGAACAATTAGATATGCTTTCAGTTGAATTGATAAAATCTTTCTCTTAAAACAATATTTGATTAAGTCCAGTTACTTTTAATGCAGTTTTCTGTATTGGTGGGAGATTCCTTTTTTTACCTTTTGTTCAGGCTAGAATGGAACATCAGCATCTTGATTATGTCCTTATTATCTTTTAATTGTTGCTGCTATTGAAAGTTCTCAAGTAACGTGTTTTTTGCTATAGTATAATTGACACAACCTGTCCCCGGGTGTAAGCAGCTTAAGATCGCCCGCGCTGTAAACTGGATTTGCTTTGCGTCACAGTGGATATCGATTCGAAACAAGAAATCAGGAAGCCGAGTTCGAATTCCAGTTGAATTCATAACACACATACTCTAGAGAAGGATGTGCTTTGTGGTGCGGTGGATATCGATTCGGAACGAGAAATCTGGGAGACGAGTTCGAATTCCAGTCAGTTATGTTTAAAAAAAAAGACATGATTGACTGGACAGAAGATTATCCCGCGGTAGGTTGCCATTACTTTCTGCGATAGACTGGTTGCCAGCCAAGGCTATAGAATTCTAGAACCCAATCTGTCCTGTTATTTAATTCATAACTGGAAGGAAGAAACGGATTAATACCTTTCCCCAGGGTATTTGCACGTAAGTGACTGCAAGGAATTCAGCTGGAATTTGAACTCGGCTCCCCAATTTCTCGTTCCGATATCCACTGCACCACAACGCACATCCAATTATTGTACTCTTCAAATAATGTTATATTATCCTGCTAAGGAGAATAATAATTACATTATTTGATTCCTCTATGTTGTTATAAAAATGATTTAGGGAAATTCAATTAGATTCTATTTTATCAAAGAATTGATCATGAATATTTCATGCATAAACTATCGCCCGGTTCACACTCCACCCACATCTATTGAACAGGTGAAGAGGCTCATCCCTTGTTTCCTGTTTAGGATGTGGTTTCCGGCTTTCTCTTTTCCATTCTTTTTACCCTTACGTAGCCCCCTGCGCATCAGTGGCGTTATCGCCTTGCTTGGGGTGATATGATTAAAAAAAAAAAAAAAATTTGCTAAGAGTACGAAGTTTGCTTCTTTTTTTTTTTGCCTTTGTAAAATTGTAAAACCAAAAAAGAAAACACAACCCCACCCCAGAAATAAGTGGCAATGGAAGAAGCGCAAAGCAAGCAACCCCACCGTTAGATGGGTTGTGATCTTGACCTACTAAGAAAAATTCAAATCCTCTTCAATATCGTCGAGTAGAATATTCTAGCAGTATTTCAAAACATTTGGTCAAAGATTCCATCAAGTAAACACGCACTATCCTTAAATATAGGTATCCTGTACTTTTGAAGTTATTTTTGTTTTTTAATGTTTTAGATTAATTCCCATGTCTTCTCCAGCCATCCTATTTAGTGTTTTAACTCTTGCTGCAATGTCAGTGTGTGAGCATGAATGTGAGTAAGCAACCTCAGCACTGACTACATGCTGATTAATACGGAGTTAATTTTTGGAGGTCACAGCATTTAATGGAAGTTTTGATTAAAAAAAACTGATCATGAATATTCTGAAGCATTTGTAAAGACTTTGAATTTTACTTTTTGTCTTTGTAAAATAAATGAAAATAACAAAAAATAATGAAAAGGAAAGAAACACTAAGCTAGTGTTAGTGGAAGTAAGATCTTGACTTGGCAAGAGAAATTCAAATCCAACTCGATAGAGTTGAACAGAATATTGTAGCCGTAATGTGGTTCTACAGAAAGATGCTGGAAATACCATCGACCGAACATTTTAGAAACGGTAAGGTTTGAACCAAATGGAAACTTATACTTAACATCAAGAAAAGGCAGTTGAAAGTTCTAGGACGCGTCATGAGGCGGGAGGGCTTGACAAATCTGATACGCACAAGACAGATTGAAGGAAAGAGGTTACAGAGAAAAGCAGCACGTAACATACTTTATGAGCTTGAGCAAATGGACTGTCGAACAGGGTTTAGGAGAAATAGAAAAAATACAAAACTTATTAAAAGCTACAAGAGGAAGATGTGAAGGATCATCCACGGTGGCAATCGTCCTAAAGAGACACGGTACAAGTTATTCGTATTTTATGTAAGCGGGCTTTTTTGTTGGCAGGTGTCGTATGTTTTGTCACGAAATGTTTGTGATCAGATTAATAGTAAGAATTAAAAGAATCCAAACTTGCTGAAAATTTTAGTTCACGTAGATTTATGGTTTGGAATTTTATCTGTCACAGCACAAAAATTAACTGAAATAAATATCTGCTATCGTGTATCACCAATGGGTAAGAAAAATGTTTACATATGTACCAGTTTTGGTCTAGTATTAAAAACTCTGTTGTTGATTTCTACTTCGTTGATCATGTACTCCACATAGTCGAAAATATGATATCTCATCTCAAATGATGTTTTTCGTTCAAGAAGAGCATTTTTAGCTTCTCTTTAACCCAGAACGATTTTTAAAACCTGATCTGCTTTTATACAAGACTTCAGGGAAATACGAATATCCAGTATGTTTGAAATAATAAAAATGTCGAATTGAAAATAAATCAATTAATTAATTATATATATATATATACTGTAATTGTTGTTACAATGTTTTTAAATTCATAGTATCACTACACAAAAAATTTCTCATGTTTCGAAGCCAGCCCATTATGTTTTGGCTTCATCCTGAGGTGATTTTTTTTAGAAATGAGAATTATCTAGTTGCCAGTAAAAAGGTCAACGGAACTCAAAATACAGACCAACCCCTCTAACACCCAAAAATAACAAATCCAACACAAATAAACGGTCTTTTCAACTAGATAATTCTCATTTCTAAAAAAAAAAAATCACCTGAGGATGAAGCCAAAACATAATGGGCTGGCTTCGAAACATGAGAAATTTTTTGTGTACTGATACTATGAAATTAAAAACATTGTAACAACCATTACAGTATAACGCTCTACATTTGTATCGAGCACTCTTTATAAAAGTAAATGCATGAACAAAAAGGTAAATAAACCTACAAGTTCAACAACTTGGTTACAATATATATATATATATATATAAATATATACTTATATAACATTTTGTTTTTATAACATTTTGTTATCCGAAAAAGTTGTTGAGATGAAATTTAAATAGATCGCTGATAGGTTTCTGTATCTTTTTGTTTAGCTGTATCTATGTTTTTTCAAATAAAACGTTATATAATATTTCATGACTGACGTCATAGTTTACTGCAATTCTTTCAAACTGCCTTAAAAATTTAAGTCTTTATCACATTTCTAAATCTATTCATAGGCTGTAACAAAAAAAAATCACAATAGTGAATATAAGCCCTGATGATGGTTATAACAACCGAAACATTATAGAGTCGGCTATCCCACAATAAATCTATACGTTTGTTGTTCTCAAATATTTATTTTATTTTTTATCTTATTGTCGGAATTTATATTCCATTGCTGTTAATTTACACTCTCACACCCTGATTGAGCACTCTGGAAGAATGGTCGACTTTGAAAAACAGTAGCTACCCTGCCATGTACGCATCGCTCATTCACTAATGAATTAGAGCACTCTAGCTATTGGGCGAGTATAATGATAATATACACGCTAAAATGTCTGCCTTCTTCTACCAAACGTCAATAGCTCAGAGGTAGAATCGCCGACTGACGCCAATTCGGTCAGGTTTTAATCCTGCGTTAAAAGCAATCGGAGTTTAACCGTACTGATGAGCTGTGATACAGCGAAACAGATCTGTCTGCGGATATATATATATATATATATATATATATATATATATATATTACATATAAAATATTCAAATTTTTTATCGTATGGCCATTTCAACGTGTGAAATTCGCGTCATCAGCGACCTTAATCATGTTAAAATACAATTATGTGTTTCAATTTGTGTGTGTGTGTGTGTGTGTGTGTGTGTGTGTGTGTGTGTGTGTGTGTGTGTGTGGCTAAAGACAACGGGAATAAGTATAGCGAAAAGAAAAGGAAGAAGGAAATGAAGGAGAGTAAGAAAGAGAGAATGGGGAAGAGAAAGGGAGAAAGAGGAAATTGAAAGTGTGTCAGTTTGGCAGACAAAAGGGAATGGTAGCAAACGAAGGTGGGGAAGACGAGATAGAGACATTAAAAAAAAAAAAATATGTATAGAAAAGAAAAGTGACTGCTACACCCGGCTTTTTCGATTTTTTTTTTTTTTGATTTTCCTTTTCTGTTTTAAACCAAAACTGAGCCTGAATATAGTTAAGATCAAAACAATTTACCTTCAAAATCTATCTCAGAAATAAAAAGGAAAAACCAAAAAAAAGAAACTAATCTGTAACATAAGTAAATAATATACCTAAACAGAAGAAAAACATCTATTTTAAGGAATATTAAAACTTAGATTAATTATAAAAAAATTAAATTAGAAATAAATCCAAGATGACATTAACACTAAATATTTCTGATATAAATAAATTTATTTCAAATTTGACAAATAATAGAATTTATTTTATAATATATATAAAAATCTCTCTCTCGATATATATATATATATATATATATATATATATATATATATATATATATATAAGTCTGCCTCCTTCTACTGAGCGCCCATAGCACAGAGGTAGAATTGCCGACTGACCCCAATTCTGTCGGGTTTCAATCCTGAGTAAAAAGCAATCGGATGTCTAACCGTACTGATGAGCTGTGATACTGCGAAACAGATCTGTCTGCGGATGACTATATATAATTAATCTCAAGTTATGTTACTGATAAGCGGAGAAAAAACACTAACTATGGAAGGATTCTGCGGACACCATGGACTGATCATATCAGCAATGATGAGGCTTTGGAGAGGATGGAAACGAAAATCAAACTAATACTTAAATCAGAAAAAACAGCTAATGTAATGAGGAAGGAGGGCTTGGAGAATCTGATACTCACAAGGTCAAATGGAGGGAAGGAGAGACAGGGGAAAGCAGCGCGTAACATACTTGACGGGCTTGAGCAAGTGGATGGCGGAGTGGGGTTTGGGTGGGGTAACAGGAGAAAGCGTGCTAAGAGCCACTTGGGATAGAGAGTTGGAAGGACATGATCGTCTACGTTCTGAAGGGACACGGTACATTAAAGAAGAAGTCCAGCCAAGTTTTAATGAGGTTTTATATACCAATCACTATCGACACTATTTGTTATTTAAAGAAATAATTCTTGCACAAATTCTTTTTAAGACGATTCAAGTTTCGGTCTAGTTATTTAAACTGTCATCTATTTGTGTATTTTCGTCTTCATTCCAACCAAATATCATTTTCCTAAATTATTTTAACAGCGATACATTTCCACTTTGTGTGCTTTTCTCCATGAACATTTAATCTTCGTGGAAAGCGAGATATAAAAACAATTTGTAGTATATAAAGCTGGATCTGGTCAAAATAATGATGAACACGTATACATAAAAATATAATTTTTATTCTTCGTCGGTAAGGCTTGTGTGGGCAGGCGGAGAGAGATTGCACATAAGATGGAGCCGTCGGGAGTCGTTATCAAGTCTCTCTTTCTCTCTTCAGCCCCAAATTTTAGACTTTATATAGTCTTTTCGCATTTTTGCTTTTGCGGATTACTGCTTTGTTGACTATCTATGGCCGGATGTATCTGTCAATTATACTCGGTGGTCTATTGCATTTCAAGCCGTTTTTCACTTGTTTTTTGCACCTTTTTTCAACGTATTCATATTCCTTTTCAGCAGCATTGTTGAATTATTTGGTTATTTGTCCTTTGTTGACAACAATCGACAACTAACCAACTTTTTGCACTTCTTTGACATCATTTACGGTCGAATATATTTGTCAACCACCGTTGTCCTTTGATGACCTTACCTATGGCCGGATGTACCTGTCAATTACTTCCGGCGTTCAAGGTAATATATAAAAAATTTCTCATCCTTAGCATTATTATTTATGATGAAGAATTGATTTATATTTCGCTAGCAGTTGTAATCATTAGATGAGAATTGTTTCCCCGAAAAATCATTTCCTTGGGACATTTTCTTCGTACGAACCTCACAGTGAACTTTTCACGTCTCACTCTTAATAACACTGAAAGACAACATTCCTAATACTTCACTAATAGTAACTCTGAAACCTTTTTTTACTTTGCCCAGCGATTGAAGATTAAAAATGCTAAGACGAACTGAATTCTGTGACCTGTAGTGGACGAAGCGTCCACTTACTAATTTAGATCTAACGAGTCGACTCGACGTAACACGAGGTCATGGTTTGAAGCAGGTTTTAAGAAAGAACGAGTAAGGCGAAAGTAACCAGAAAAACAATATATTGACAAAGGTTACATGGGGTTGAGAGAGCATGCATAAGAAAGTGAAAAGGAAAGAGTCATTCCCCTTCGTCTGTTCGTAGAAACAAAATAAGATGTATGAAGTTTTTTCTCTAGCTGAAAGAAAGGTTTGTAACAATTGTTAAGATTATCGTAAAGAGTTCAAAGTTCAAATCCTTGATGAAGAAAGTCAGACCGAAGGCAAAGTTCTGTGTCTGTGTGTGCGTTGAGTAGAGAGAGAGAGAGACTTACATGCGAATGTAGCAGTCGGTGGATTTCTACTGACGAAGGTTGGAAAAATTGTGGATTTATGTGTAGGAAGTTATTTTATGTAAAGTCCTGTTTGAATGAAAGTTAATGTGCATAGTGTTAATGTAGGAGAAGAAAAATAAAAGAAATTTTTGCGCCACTAATTGCTACACGCAATTAGTGCGCGTGTGTTTGTGTGAGTTAGGAAGACATGTTTGCTCTTGTCCCGGGACGAAATCCTAACTAGTGTACCACGTGATGTTTTCCGTTTTTATTAGCATCGTTTTTGGCGAGAACCAGTCATCACGTGGACACCGAGTGACCATGCGTGTGTGTGTGTGTGTGTGTGTGGGTGTCAATGTATGAAGCCCCACAGACCAAAGAAACATATTCAGATGAAAGGAAAATAATAATAATAATTATGACAATGCTTAATTTATGAACTATTATGTCTATTATTAATAATACAAAATCCTTCTTAGCTAAGGGTATCGACAAACTTCCACTTCCAAATTTTTTTTGTATAAGTGCTGGTCTGGCTTTAATTTTTTGCGGGGGACGGGTTCATAATCGAACTATGAATCATGAGAAATTTAAAAAAACAAGTATCAAAACAGTTGGTATAAAAAGAAAACTACAACACATATCAAGTACACATTTAATCTCCTTCGAAGTAGCTCCCTTCTGAAGCCACGCGCTTTATCCAGCATCGTTTCTATTGATGGAAGCATTCCTGAAACTGTTGGGGGGGGTAAAGAGTGGCTGCTTCGTCGCATTCTTTTTCATTTTCTCGATGTCATGAAATCTTGTCCCTTTAAAGTGGGATTTGATTTTTGAATAGAAAAAAGTCGCAAGTGGCGATATCTGGGGAATATGGTGGTTGTCAAACCTGGGTAATGTTGACTTTGGCCACAAACCGCTGCACAAACCATGGTCGCAGATCGAAAGTTTGTGTTGTGGGGAGACGACCCCACTCTACACATCTCGCTTTAAGTACAACGGTAAACAAAGTAAATGAGAACTTTATAATTTAGTGCGCAAGCAGAACGAAGTTCAACGCCAGTTTACAACAAGTAGTTTCACTCTGTGTACTTTAGTTCTATTACCACAGCAACAGTCTCAATACTTTTTGGTCAGACCTCATATGTATTCCGTTGCCTAATATATCATTGATTCAGTTTTAGTTAGTTTTGACATTCCATTCAGCTTTTACAACTGATTACAATACATCATTTTCCTGTTTAACTATTTTAAAAAACTTTATTGCATCAGTCAGTTTATTGCATCAGTCTGTTATGTTCGTCTTTATGCTTGTTTGACAAACTGTTTCTATGTTTCCAGTCATGTATTGTTTTCTTAAAGTAGGTACTTCCACTAAATCGCGAAAAAAACTGTATAGTTACCTTTAAACTGACTTTTACAAATGAATATGTTTTCTTGGAACTTATATTTCAGATTTAATTGAAAGTTAAATGATTAAGTTTACTATTTCCAGTAAGCAACTCTGGTGTTTTTCAAACATAATTATATTGATTGAAATAAAATGTTTGAAATTTTTTGTCAATTTTTGAATTTTGCTGCCATTTTTGAGCGATCAACACATTTGTAAACAAAAGTAAATTCTCGGTTTTAAAAATCTTGCAAACATTGACACATTATTTTTTGGAAAATTAGCAAGTTTTATGTTAAATTGATTTGGTATATACAAGTATTACTTAATTATATTCAGAATAAAACTATTTCTTAATCGCAGATTTGAACTTTTTGACTTGCCCGCACCGTAAATCGACAACTTGTTGACAGGTTCTTGATTAGAGATAAAGTGTATGACGATTATAAAGGACAAAATTGTACAAATCTTTTTTGGGTAAGGGAAGAAACTTTTAATTTGCTCATAGAAATTACCATACAAAAACAAAGAAAAAGCTTCAACTGCACAAAAACATTATTTTAAAAATATGGCGGCAGAACGATTTTTATTAAGCTTTTATTTTTCGATAGGCAATATAATCATAAATTCTTAACTAAAATATCTAACCGCAACAGTTCTTTGAAGATTTTAAAAATATTTTTGAAACTTTATAAATTATTATAGTAACTAAAAAAAAAATGAAAACAATTCTTTTAAAATTTCATTAGTGATTGAATTTTTTTCTTCAGACTATAATGTCCTTAATTTTTATTATTTATTTAAGCAATACAAAGCTTATCAAATGAAATAATATCAGAGTTTTATTTCATTTTATATTTTACACTTCACAGCAGATTTTCGGATACAGGGGCCAAATTTTAAAAAATAGATGATTTATATTCCCTAATGAGTTAACTAATAAAATTATAGGCTGCAAAACCTTAAAGTTTTTTAAGATTTCATAGATTTACGTGAAGCGGGAATATCAGAGGTAAAAAAAAATATTTTTACCAAGTTTTAAAAAAATAATAATTTCAAAATAATTTAATTCATTTGTAAATGAGTAATGAAAGTTTCATTAAAATTCGACAATTATTTAATTTTTGCGAGAATTTTCTAAATTAATATGTTTGTCAACGGAAAAAGTGGGTGATGTAATCATTACGTTTTCCATTGTAAACAGTCGTAACGTTTTGGTTACCCGCTAACTCAAATGAAAACAAGATTTCGAACATGTTACAAGAGATTCAAATTTTTTTTAAATAATTAAAAATTACTTTGATCTTTCCTCTTAATAATAATATAAACATTTTGATGAAAAAGGTTTGTTTTAATTAAGTTTGAGACCTTTTTCATTCATACTATGCTGCTTTTTAGCGATTTAATGAAGGCACCTACCTTAAAGTATTTAATTTCTACACATTTCTGCTTCGTGTACGGCTACATGTAAATTTACTCCTAATGAAAAGAAAGACGTATCAGATTCTCGTAGTATTAGCTACGCGGAGGTCTATAACAACGCTTCAAGGATCAGTTGAAAACAACCCTGACACACGACAACATCGACCCTGAGACCTGAGAAACCATTGTTGCAAATCGGCCTGTCTGGCTTAGAACCATTCAAGGGAGAGGCAAGAATTTAGAGTCCAATCGTAACCACAAGGAATATCTGCGACGTCCTGTCAGGAGGGCCCAACTCGCCCAACCCGCGTCTATCACTGACACTCCTCTGTGACTCATGCTCAAGACTCTTCAGGAGTAGACTTGGTCTTTACAGCCGTCTTTGTCACTGCCACCAGAAGAGAGAAAGGGAATAAAGAGATGACCCCGGTGTTTTGGATACAAGCCGGTGCAGACGATGATGAGAGGTCAGCAAGGGAGAAACATTTCCTCTTAAAATCATCAATCCTACAAACTCTTGCCGACTTTAAACTTAGCATACTTTTCTCATACGGATATTGTCTGTGAGACTTTAGCTTTTCATTCTTCAAAATAGTGTCAGGGACACACACTCACGAGTCACGTAATTAGTCATTAGGGTCTTAGATAGCCACATGTACTGCAGCAGCAGAAGCAGCAGTGTTTCCATGGCAACACCGCAGACGGAACACAACATTTAGGCTGGGTTAAATTCAGATTTTTTTTTCTTTTAGAATTGTTGATACCCAAGGCTATAGGTCTTAGTCTGTATTGCTATTTATGCATAGCTGGTGTGGATAGACCAAGAAACCAACCTCGGAATTTGAATTAATAATTGTCCCTCTCCTAAACCGGTTGCCACCCAAGACTATAAGATAGTTTGTCTTGCTATTTATCTATTATAGGGGGGGGAGAAGAGATGCATTCATACCTTTTCAAAGCTCATTAGCATGTTATTGAATTTAATGAACTCACCTGGCATACGACGTCTTAATCCGAGCCGCTATTCATTATTTCACAAAGGCCACAAAAAGCAATAGCACTAACGCTGTGACTGTTTTTATATTTTCAGTTTGTAAATGTCATGGCGGCATCACCGACAGACTGAATGAACTCTTCCACCCATTACTTATACCTCCCCTCACCGCTTGTGAGGAGAGCGCCGTCAAAGCGGCCCGAAATCAGCCGAAAGTCGGTCTACGAACATTACGAGTCCCAGTTCTAAGGCCGAGGGTCGAATCAGTATTCCACACTAACTCGTATTATCGTTCATACAAACCAAGTTCTAAGTATTGTATTGTTTCCGTATTTAATATACTAGCAGTATAGGCCGGCGTTGCTCGGGTCTAATGAAAGCTTTAAAACTAATCCATGGTCCTGGAGCTCAGACACTTTGGACGTTGGCACGAAAGACTAAAAGTTTCCAGTTAAAGCGAAACCGTAGACTGAAAGAAAAATGAATGAATGTAAGTCAAATTTTGATTTCCTGTTATCGATTTATATATATATATATTTATATATATATATATATATATTATCGATTTTCTGCAATATTGTAAGAACTGCAACCTTGAAACTTCTGAATATCGTTTCTTATGTCTTTGTCTATGAGTGTATGAAATTTGATTAAAATCGGACTACTCCTTATATAACCCGATTTTTTCTATTATCGATTTTCGATATTTATCGGAGATACCTCGACACAAAACCTACCTAAGAACACTCGCAGACGCTTATAGTACAACTGTGTAAGTTTTCAAGAAAATCAGTTCAACCATTTCGGAGTCTATAGGTAACGGATACACACACACACACACACACACACACACACACACACACACACACACACACAGTTCCATTTATAAATAAGTACAGATTCTTATCTAAGTATGTCAAAAACGAAATATACGAGTAGGTGCCGAAAAGAACTCGGTCCAGACGAAAATCACTTAAAAATATCTGGTTAGTTCTTTTGTTCTTTTATCATGGTCCTCCACATCTTCCTGTCCCTTGTAGTTCATAATAAGTTTCGTCTTGTTTTTTCTTCTAAACCCTGTTAGGCCATCTATTGCTCAAGCCGATCAAGTATGTCACGAGCTGTTTTCCTCTGTCTCTCTTTACCCTCTATACACCCCGTAAGTATCAGATTCTCCAAGCCTTCCTTTCTCCTTATGCGTTCCATAAATTTCAACTGTTTCCTCCTGATGTTAAGTATAAGTCTACTTCTTTTTTCTGTTTTTCCAAAAACTCGTCGTTGCTCGCATGGTCAGTTCATATATTCTCAGCATCTTTCTGTAGAAATACATATCTGTTGCTTTGAGTCTCTTTTCCATCTTTGAGGAGATTGTACAGCATTCGCTACTAAACAAGAGGATAGATATCACGTAACAGCCCAGTATTCTTTTCTTTGTTTCCAATGAAATTTTTCCTCACTCTTCATACTCTGCTTAGCTGCTAGAATGTGTCTTTGGCTATCCCAACACGCCTTCGGATCTCAGGGTCACACTTTCAGAACATTTCCCATGTATTTAAATTTCTGTACCTACTTGATTTTAGTATCCCCGACCTGGAATTGGCATTTTTCGCTAATGACCATGCATTCACTCTTCTTGCAGTTTATGGTCAGTCTTCTCGCTTTCCTTTGCTACATTCTGTAGGAGGTTTTGTATTTTCTTTTTTTGTGTCTGCTATCAGGATTGTGTCATCTGAATATCTTATATTGCTAGGATTGTGACTGCCGATGATGCAAATTTTAGAGTTAAATTTAAGCACAATTTTGGATCCAGGTATGAAAAATGTTCGTTGTAAAGCAGTGGATATCGACTCGGCACGAGAAATCGGAGTGCCGAGTTCGAACTTCAGTTAAATCCCTTGCATTCACTTACGCACAAATATCCTTAAGAAGGGTATTACTCCGTCTCTTCCCTCCAATTATGGATTAAATATCAGGACAGATTGGGTTCTATAGCCTTGGCTGGCAACCAGTCTACCGCAAAACGTAATGGCAACCTACTGCGAGATAATTTTCTGCCCAGTCAGTCATGTCTCTTTCGAGACATGATCGCCCAAGCGTGTATCACGTATGGCACTTAACTGACTGACTATTAAAAATAATCAACAACTCTGAAAATCAAATGCGTTAAAAGAATATATACTTGAAATTTCTTTAAAAAACCTGACAGTGCATAAATATGTCTATCATTTATTGCGGATACTGTACTAATAAATTAATTCTATTTTTGAAAAGACGAAGCTTTGAACTCTATGCAAGGTATGTAATATCTAGGGGCATACCAACTGCATTCTATTTCATCACCATCTGCCCCTTGACTGCTTCCATCGTCGGTAAGGACCTAAGAGCTCCAGAAACATACAACTCTCTCCAAGATGATCTGCTGGCGTTGGCTTTCAGAAGTTTCAGCATTGTCATGTCCCTCCACTTTTTAATGTCATTTGATCAGCTTTTGTGTTGACGGTCCCACATACTTTGGCCTTCAACTGTGCTTTGCATGATAGATTAGAAGAAGCTGTCATGGCGTGTAACGTGGCCAACCCCTGACATCTTCACACACACACACACACACTGAGATAATTTCGTGGTCGTCAAGGGAGAATTTAATAGGGCGAAAAAAAGTCAAATTGTAAAAAAGAACTATAAAAGAAGAAAACATTTTTTTCTGAAAGGTAAAAAATTAAATTGAGATAAGAAAAAAAAGTAAAAGCACATGGGTGAAAATTAACATAGTGTTTAGTCAGATCGGAATAGATGAAGACAGAGCAAAAATCCCGACTAACATTGGTATAGTCTGCTTTGCCAGTCGAACAAAGCTTACTTTACTGCCAATGTGGCTTAAGATTTACAAGTGGCTTTCCAAAAGCATTCTTCTTCTTCTTCTAAGTGCCTTATTCTTTCAGGACGTAGGCGATCATGGCTTTCCACGTCTCCCTATCCCTGGTGGATCTTAGCACGCTTTCTCCTGTTACACTACCCAAACCCCGCTTTGCCATCCACTAGCTCAAGCCCATAAATCTAGAATATAAATGTATAGAAACTAGTATGGCCACAAAATGAGGGATCAGTTTATATCTTGATTATGATATAGAATTGGTACCTCATTTTATACCACATTATAATTTCTTATAAACAGTTCGCACATATCTTCTTCTATGTGCCTTATCCTTTCAGGAGGTAGGCGATCATGGCCTTCCACCTCCCCTCCCTATCTCTGGTGGATGTTACTACGCTTTCTTCTGTTACACCACACAACCCCTGTTCTGCCATCCACTCGCTCAAGCCAGTCAAGTACGTTAAACGCTGTTTTCTCCTGTCTTTCCTTCCCTCTGCTTGGCATGTTAGTATCTGTTTCTCCAAGCCCTCCCTCCTCATAGCATATCCCAGGAACCTTAGCTGTCTCTTCCTGATGCTCAGTATTAACTTTCTTTTTGTTTCCATCCTTTCCAAAACATCATCATTTCTCACATGCTCGATCCATGATATTCGTAGCATCCTTCTGTAGAACCACATTTCGGTTGCTGCTTCAAGTTTTTCTTTTTCATCTTCGATGATATTGTCCAGCATTCACTGCCATATTGAAGAACTGACATCACATAGCAATCCAGTAATCTTTTTTGTTTCTAGCGAAATTTTCCTGTCTCTTAATACTCTACTCAGCTTATGGAATGTCCTTTGCTATGCAAATTCGCATTCGGATCTCTGTGTCGCGCTCTCCGTCTTCTGTCAGAACACATCCCAGGTACTTGAATTTTTGTACCTGCTTGATCCCCGACCTGTATATTGGGTTGACCTTTTTACTGATGACCATGCATTCGGTTTTCTTGCAGTTTATTTGTAGTCCTTTCATATCACTCTCTTCAGCTCCCTTCTGTAGGAGGTCTTGTAGTTTCTTTTCCGTGTCTGCAATCAGCACTGTATCATCTGCATACCTTATGTTGTTCAAATTGTGGCCTCCGATGAGAAATCCTGGCATAACATTTAGGGTCCTCAGAATAGTCTCGTTGTACAAGTTAAATAGATCCGGTGAAAAGACACATCCTTGTCTTATACCCCTTTCTATCTTTGTGTGTCTTCTGAATTCATTACCTGTCCGTGTGCATGCGGTTTGCTGCCAGGAGAGATTGTTTTGCTGCCAGGAGAGATTACTCTTGTGTCTTTCCCAAATATGACGAGGTTGCTGAACATTTCTATCAATTTTTGTAGCGTATTTTGTTGAACGCCTTCACATAATTGATAAAACATAGTTACAAGCCCTTCTTCATTTGTATTGTCCTTTCAGAGAGCATCCTAATCATAAATATGGCGTTCCTTGTTCTAATATCTTTCACAAACCCGCACTGTTCTTGTTCTATTTCTAGCCTGATTCTGCTTTTCGCTCTATTCATCAAGATTCGGACAATCAGTTCTGTGATGTTGCTCTTTAAAATGATTGTTCGGTGGATTTCGCACCCATTTGCACCTGGCTTCATATGTGACACTCGTCTGCCCGGCTGGTTAGTTCGCTGGTTCGGGAACGGAGCCTGCTGTGATGATAATGTCGAAACAGCACCAGTTATGATGATGCATTCGGGCCACTAGTCGCGATGATCTCGTTACAGTAGCTGGTCCTCAAGACGTCTATTACAACAACGAATTCACTGCTCACGCTCTTCTTTGATCGCAGAAAATCACGTTGTGCAAACCTGGTAGCCGTATTTCTACCATATCCAGACCGAAGACTTGTATACACTTGTGGTTAAAATAAAATAATGACAGCACAAAAAAAAAAAAAATGAATAAGTTCGAAGACGCCTGGATGAGTTACGAAAGAAAGTCTTTATAATAATAATAAAAATGATTATTTACAAAAGCAGAAAATACAATTGTCATAATTCAAGTTTACAAAACAGAGAGGATTCGCTTAAAATATCAGAGCTTTCAATTTTCAGATAAAAATAAGTCCTTTCTAAGTTTCATTAAAAATATCAGAGTTTTTCATTTTTTTGTTTAAATAATCAGGCTGTCAATTCTCCAGATAAAAAAAAAACACGTCTCTTCGGCCTTTATCAAACTTTGCAGAGACAGCCAAATAACAGAGCAACGAGCGGCGGCGATGTGGGGTCGTTTGATCTTTGTCGCCTGAAAATCTCTCTCCAAACTGATTTTTCTCGCCGAGTCTCCATTTTTATAGTCATCCCCAATCCTCTATCTGACTCAAAGCTTTTGACCAATGAGATTATTTTTCACACACACAATTTACAGGGAGCCATGGCTCGACGAATGAAATATCAACAGCTCACATGACGTAATGTATTTCTGTCTTTTTCCTTTCAATTACCTCATCTGTTTTTCGATTTTAGAATCTGTTCCCAGGAAAAAGTTTTAAGAATTTAACCCTATCTGACCTCATCAAGGAAATCTTGACGTTTTGTTATGGCTACGGCCATTTTTGAAACTTCCACTTGGCTCAAAACAATTCGTTTCGTGTACGAAAAAAGAAGAAACTATATTTTTCTCTTTTTTCCCTATTATCAGCCAATTTCTCTATTCACCGGATTTTACAAGTACATAATAGTACTAATGTCAATTTCTCTCACTCCGTTGTATTAAAGCAAAAATCAAAAAATATACCGGTGTGGAAATAGGGTTACACAGAGGTAGTGTTATGAAAATCGACGAGCTTAGGTTGTCTGCTATTACACCACCGTTATAAATTTCACTTATTATTTCTGTAATTTTCTCTACGTCAAATTCTTTCAGGTCTATCAGCAACTCTATTACAGCTACTTTGTTTCTATTCAGTTTGGGCACCGCAGCTTCTACTTCTATTTCCGCTTCGTTCTCATCTTTGTGTATTATCGGTTGCCCTCTCTTGTTTGGAAAAGATCCTTTAAATATGCTTCCCATGGTTGGAATATTTCCACTTTCTCTAAAAGCATTTGAAAATTTCATCATTTTTCCTCTCGTTGGCATGTCGTATCGGCAATTAACTAAAATGTGAGGAGAATCACACACACACACACACACACACACACACACACACACACACACACACACACACACACACACACGCAGGAGACAGAGAGAGGTTTGTCACCACTGACAGAATCACGCGGGTCCCTGTATCCTGCAAGGACGTTTTTCTCTTCTGAATCCATCATGCACATATACAAATCTATCATCCGCCCGTGCACTGAATTTTGCTGTCATATCTGGTCAGGCGCCCCTGCTGTACATCTTGGGTTTTTTGACAAAATCCAAAAGAGAATCTGCAATGTAGTCGATCCTGACCTGGCGGCTCGACTTCAGTTTCTCTCTCCCCAACGTGATGTGGCTTCTCTCTGTCTCTTTTACAAATACTTTCATGGATTCTGCTCCAACAAGCTTATCTTCTTGGTGCCCTCCTCCACCAGCAGGAATTTACTCGAGCTACCAGACTAGCAACAATGTCCCAGAACTTCACTGTGAAAACAATCAAGTGTACCCACATCTTTTAACCACATAGCTTCTGTTCTTGCACTTCCCGCCTGTGGAACTCACTTTCGTATTCTTGTTTTCCGGATAACTACAATCTCCAAGAGTTTAAATGCAATGTCATTTCCTATCTCCATGACTCCAATCCTTCTTCTCACTTTACACTTTCCTCTCACGCAGCTCTCTCCACGCCGATGTTCCTGTCCTTTTCTTACCTAATCTCCGACACCTACTGTGACCTGTTCTTCTCTCTCTTCATTCTCCTATTATGCAACCCCTCTACGCATCTTGGTTGTGGCGAGACGATTATAAAAAAAAAAATAGAAAGAAAAATACTCTGGTATATTTCAAACCGAAATTATATTGATTGAAATCTAAATTTTTCAGATTAAATAACTTTCAATTTTTCGGCCATTTTTTTTTTTTATCGATCGACACATTTTGTAAACAGAAACCAATTCTCGGTTTTAAAAATCATCCAAAAATAGAATATACCTCGCTGACACGTTGTTTAATTAAAAATAGCAAAGTTAAACTTATCTTAATCTGATTTGAAAAAAGTAATACTTGCTTACTGCCTAGAATGCACTATAAAAGTGTTTCTTAATCTCGATAGCAGTCCTATTTTTGTTATCATTTTTTATCTGAAGTGACGAAAGACAGTTGACAGACAGTAGCCGTCAAACAAAAGCTAAGTATGGTAGCCAACATTGGCATAAGTGTATGTAGCTTAATCGTCCCCTTCATTTTTTGGTTTTTAACTATATAGTAAAATTAAAAATTTAGCATCATATTTTCAGAAATTATCTAATATTTTTTAGAATTTTAATTACGTTAAAACGTTCAATCTGACGTTTGAAAATGTTTTATGAAAAATAAAAATTAAAACAATATAAAACTTTCTTTTAAAATAAATTAACAGTTTGATAATAGAGAATTAAATTATATTACAAGACAGAGGTAACTCAATAGTTTACGAAATGTTATGGCATTAATTAATTTTATTTTTAATATTTATTTTTCATTTTCTCTATTAGATACCTTCACAAATTGTGAATTTCACAATTATTTTTTTAACAAAACTAGGAATTAAAATATTAAACTTGCTTTAAATATTGAAGAGATGATTTGCAAAGCCCGTTGAATGTTGAAATGTAGGGCACAAGAAACAAGGAAGCAAGATGAAAGAATTTTACCCTGCCGAAAATGTTTAAAAGTTTGTTTTTTCTTCTGTACGAAGCGCAACTTTTGAAACAGATGACCTTTTAATGATATATCACGTACGGCTACCCGTAAAAATAAAATATTATTGAAATTTTTTTTTTTTTGTGAAAAGTAGGAGTCATTGGAGATTGTAAATCACCTAATTTTTTTTCAAATTTGTGCTATTTAACTGAAAATCTGCTCTGAATTTAAAAATTAATGAATCCAATAAAACTATGACATTACTTAATTCGAAAAGCTTTTAATTCCTTTTGTAAATAATATTAAGGACATTATTGTCTGAAGAAATAAAATCTTTCTGACGGATAATGAATTTTTACAAGAATTTTTTTCTTTTTACATTCTAATAATTTATAATTTATAATAGTTTAGATAGAATCATGTAACATTCTGTATTGGGGTATTTATTGGATGTGATATAGTAATTAGGTGAAAACGAAATTTACGAGTCAAAAATTGCAAAGAATAATAAACGTAGTTACGCTATTCTATTTTTAAAATAGTTTTTTTATTTGTATTTTTCTACTTAATACGCTCCTTATTTTCATATATGGTAGACTGAAATTACCATTATTATGAAAAGGTTACGTAATATAAGAGTTTTATCCCTTCACTCAGATTTATGAAAATTGTAATTTATGGTCATCTATAGTAGCTGTCATCGTTTCATCATTCAACAGACCATCAAACGTTCGATCAGATGAACACGATCAATCGTTAATAATTTCTTGTATATTACTTTTATGCTATAGGTAATATTTCTTTCAAATCAGATTAATTTAACTTTCTATTTTCTAATTTGACTAAAATAAAGTATCAGAAATTTTTTCAAATATTACTTAAAATCGATCAATTTTTGTTTGTTTACACATTTCTTAAAATTAAGAAAACGGCCGCTTTTAAAAAAAAATTAGGAAATCGAAATTAAATGTGACATTCCAATCTATATTTTTACTTAATGGAAAAAACAGATTCAATCTTTATGCGTTTAATTAAATCTAAAATGCAATCTTCAAGAATGTTTTTTAATTTTAAAAATTTAATTGTAAACTTAAGTAACTAATATTTTTGCCGAAAAAGTGGAGGTATCTTATATATATATATATATATATATATATATATATATATATATATATATATAATGAGATTATAACTATACTCGTGTCGAAAAACCTTCCACAAATCTACGAAGAAGGGAAAAAACTGTTTTAAAAAGGAAAGAGCTAAGTACATGAACATCAGTCAAAAAGGGTAAAAAGTTATAATTAAACTTTTAAATTTTCGATAGGCAATATAATCATTAATTCTTAACTAAAATATCTAACCGCAACAGTTCTTTGAAGATTTTTTTTTAAATTTTGAAACTTTATAAATTATTCCAAAAAAAATAAATGCTGAAAATTCTTTTAAAATTTCATTAGTAATCAATTTTTTTTTCTTTAGACCATACTGTCCTTAATTCTTAATGTCTATTCCAGCAAAAAAAAAAGCTTATCAAATTAAATAATATTAGTTTTATTGCATTTTTTATTTTACACTTCGGAGCAGATTTTCAGATACAGAGGCAAAATTTAAAAAAAAAATAGATGATTTATATTCCCCAATGAGTCCTGCATTTAACTAATAAAATCATAGACAGCAACAAATTAAAATTTATTAAAATTTCATGGATTTACGTGGGGTAACAGATATAAAAAACATATTTTTACGAAGATTTGAAAAAAAAATAATTTCAAAACTAATTTCATTCATTTGTGAATGAGAACTGAAAGTTTCATTAAAACTCGACAATTATTTGATTTTTGCGAGAAATTCCAATTTAATGTGTTTGTCACCGTATAAAAGGTGGGTGATGTCATCCTTAGGTTTCATTGTAAACAGTCGTAACGTTTTGGTTATCCGCTAACTCAAACAAGATTTTCTGCCAATATTTCGAACATGTTAGAAGGAATTAATTTTTTTTAAAAAATAATTAAAGATTACTTTGGTCTTTCTTCTTAATAACATAAATATTTTGATGGAAAAGGGTTCGTTTTTATTAAATTTGGGGCCTTTTTTATTCATGCTATTCTGTTTATTTTTCTTTTTTTTTTTTTTCAGCGATTTAGTGAAGGTACCTATCAACTTTTAGAGATTGTTGCTATCAGGGAAGCAGGTATGGCGAAGGGAGTTCCAAAGGCGGAAAGTGCGAGAAAAGAAAGTTAGGGTGTAGAAGTAGCCTTTACATTTGCCCATTTGATGGTAGAGTAGGACCTAATTGCCAATCTAGTTGCACGAGTAAAATTCATGGGGGCGAAGCACCCTGGAATGAAGCCCGTCAGAGCAGAAGCCGTAAAATACTTTTAGAAATACAGAAAGAAGCCAAATTCAATTTTCTCTTCCCAGAACATTAGTGTTAATTTTAAGCAGTGAACAACTGTCACTAAATTTTTTTTTTCAGTTTTATAGGGAATAGAAATGATTCTAAGACAATTCAGACCAAGTTGAAATAAGCAATAAAAAACATTAATACGAAATTACAATATTTGATGGATTTGTTAAATGGGTAAAAATTCCTAAAAAATCTGTGTCAGTTTTTGTAAATTGAGCAAATTACGTATTATTCTCTGGAAGCATTAAATTAAGCATTGTCTCCATGAAACATTATGAGTTCTCAGTAAATTAAGCATTGTCTCCGTAAAATTTTATGAGCTCTCAGTAAATTAAGCATTGTCTCCATGAAATACTATGAGCTCTCAGTAAATTAAGCATTGTCTCCGTTAAACATTATGAGCTCTCAGTAAATTAAGCATTGTCTCCGTGAAATGAGCTCTCCGTAACTATTATAACGGTAGAGGTGGTCGTAATAAACAGATTGAATAAAGATATTCATTACTAAAAACACATTATTTACACGTTAGTAAAAGCGAGGATTTTGTTCGTTTGAATGACTATTTGTCAGCGCGCCCTCATCGCAAACGAAATGTGACACAAAGGTCGACGTTTAATGTGAGTTTTTCGGCAGTATCGCAGAGAAATTCTCAAGCCCTCTCGACGCTTATTTTTGGGGACGCCTCGGGTGCCGGATAATGACCCCAGTGCTTTGATACCAACCCGAAGTGGAAGACGGTTAGGATTGGGGTTAGGGCAGGGTCAAGTTTAGCTTTAAATGCAGGGGCGCCAGACAACCGTACGATGCTGGAGTGCCGACGGTGTGTAAATATTCCCGTCATTTTTAATTGGTAATACGCTAATAAATTAATTTTTTCTTTGAAAAATAAAAAAGAATAGAAATAATGAGGCTTTCATTTCTACGCTATGTATATGATATTTATTGACATACAAATTGAATTCTTTCTATTTATCGAAGATAAAAAAAAAATAAATAACATATTTAGGTTATTTACATTGTTCAGACCGTTGTCCTCATCTTTATTACCATATTCACGACGTTTCGGCCGTTGTACGCTCCTGCCTTCTTCAGGTTTTTAAAGCAGAAACGTTGGGAATATGGCAGTAAAGATGAGGACAACACTTCGAACAATATAAATAATGTAAATACTTCCTCATCGAACAAGTTTACATTTATTTACGATATTCACTTGATTGGACAGCATCTTGTTTTATTCCACTTCTAATGTTTTTTTTTCTTCTACCTCTTGGACAATTTCATAATTAGCTAATCCCTGATCGTTTTTTATTTTACTTATCAAACATATTAGGGTCTGTAATGTGATAGATACCGACTTGGCAGACCGCCTGCAGTCTCTCTCCCACCGGCGCGACGTGGCTTCCCTGTGTCTCTTCTATAAATATTTTCACGGCTTCTGCTCCGATGAACTTAGATCACTGGTGCCCCCTAAATACGAATTTGAACGAGACACTAGATTAGCAACTAGATCCCACCCTTTTACAGTGAAACCGATAAAATGCAGCCGTAACTTCTACTCCAACAGTTTCTTTCCTCGCACTTCCCGACTGTGGAATTCTCTTCCAAACGATTGCTTCCCCGACGGCTACAATCTCCAGGAGTTTAAATGTAAGGTCAATAGAGACCTCTTAACACACTAACCTGCTCCCATTCTATCAAACACTCTTCCCATCTGCCCAACCCTCATCCTCGGTATCCTTACTCATCTGTCACCTTCCTCCTGACATTCCCTATGTCTAACCACTCCTTCTCTTTACCTTCCCCTATGTAGCCCCATGCTCATTAGTGGCAGTGGAATGCCTTGCTTGGGGTGAGTTGATTAAAAAAAAACAAAAAAAAAAAAAAAGGCTTGAGAGGCTTTTTTAAGTCTTCCAGCGAATAGAAATAATTTCAAGAAAATTCCGCAAAAGTTGAAATAAAAGGTAATTCGAAATAGAATTGATGCTGAGCATCAGGAAGAGACAACTGAAGTTCCTGGGACATGCAATGAGGAAGGAGAGCCTGGAGAACCTGATACTGACTGGTCAGATAGAAGGAAGGAGAGACAGAGGAAGGCAGCGGATAACATATCTGCAGAGTCTGATCAGGTGGATGACGGAACGGGGGTTGCCAGGAGCAACAGGAGCAAACATACTAAGAGCCACAAGGGATAGGGAGACGTGGAGATCCATGATCGCCTACGTCCTGAAGGGACAGGGCACATAGAAGAAGAAGAAGAATCTTTGATGGATTTGGCAGATGATAAACTGTTATAACCGAAGGGCCATAGAAAGATAACACGGACTCAGATAAAAGGTATATAGTATATTCTCGGGAAACGTAGTACAAAGGTAAACGTGGATTGGAGTACTTTCTCTCGCAGGCGTCCTGACTCACTCATTCAGTCACTTTGTGGCTATTACTCAGTGACAGTATTTAGTCACCTCCCTACATAAGGTAAAATGTGATACAAGGTCTTTTTAATGTGGGTCTTCCGGGCCATATAGCCCGGCCAAAAATATTTGTCTATCTTTCCCCAGTCGTGATTCTACCCTTCGGCGGAACCACGGCTGGGTTAGTGCTCTCTACCCGAAGGCAGAGACCCGACAGTGTCAATAGTAGCAGAGGCAAGTCTACTACTCATTAACTCCCCACTCAGAGGTAGTAGCTATATTATAAAGGTGTGGAAGAGTTCATTTTTAGGTATAGCCCCACAATAGAAAAAAATTTGGGTTGAAATAATTAAAAAAAAAGTGAGCTCGACTGGAATTCGAACTCGCTTCTCCGAATCCTCATTCCGAGCAGTAATACATTATGCGACCGTGTTAATGACATGGTGGTCCAGTGGATATCGGCTCGGAACAAGAAATCGGAGAGCCGAGTTCGAATTTCAGTTGAATTCATTGCATTCACTTACGCGCAAATATCCTTGGGAAAGGTATTAATCCGTCTCTTCCTTCCAGTTATGGGTTAAATAACAGGACAGATTATGTTCTATAGCCTTGGCTGGCAACCAGTCTACCGCAGAAAGCAATGGCAACCTACTGCGGGATAATCTTCTGCCTAGTCAGTTATGTCTCTTTCGAGACATGATCGCCCAAGCGTGTTTCACATATGGCACTTAACTGACTGAACATAATGATTGATGAAATATCATGTTAAACATTATTGAATGTAAAGTAAGCACAATTATTTTTTTCCTACAGCACACGATTTTATTTCAAAGTAGAGGATGAAATCTTTTATGTGTCATGTCCTCCTGTTACTCTACCCTAATCCTGCTTTGCCATCCACTTGCTTAAGCTATTCAAGTATGTTACGCCTTGATTTCCCCTGTTTTTGTTTCCCTCTATCTAACCTGTGAGTATCAGATTTTCAAACGTCTCCTTCATCAGTACGTCTTCCAGAAACTTCAGATGTTTTTTCCTGATGTTAAGTATTACTTTCCTTTTCGTTTAACCCTCTCCAAAACCTCATCGTTGCTCACATGTTCTGTACATGGTATCCTCAACCTCCTTCTGTAAAAGTGACCCCTTTATTTTTGAGGAAGATCTCCAGCATTCATTGCCATATTGAAGAATAAATATTACATAGCAACCTAGTACTCTTCTTTGTTTCTAGAAAAAAATTCCCTGTTTCTCAATACTCTATTCTAATACATCATTTGCTATGCCAATTCACCTTCGGATCTCAGTGACGAACTTTCCGTCTTCTTTTAGAACACTTCCCAGTTATTTAAATTTCTGAACCTGCTTGATTTTAGTATCCTTGACATATAGTTGTTATTTTAGAGTTACACACCATAAACTGCTTTTTATTAAAAAAAAAAATAATAATAATAATAATAATAATACAACTTATGAGTTTATGCTTTATGGACCGTTTTCTTTTGATTTCATTTTCATTAAATTTTGGCAGTAGTACTCTCCATTCAGTCAGGATGTGCGTTGTTGTGCAGTGGTTATCGACTCGGAACAAGAAATCGGTGAACCGAGTTCGAATTCCAGTAAAATTCCTTGCATTCACTTACGCACAATTACTATTGGGAAAGGTATTAATTCGTCTCTTCCCTCCAACTATGGGTTAAATAACAGTACGGACTGGGTTCTATAGCTTTGGCTGGTAATTTTCCCAGTCAGTCATGTTTCTTTCAGGACATGATCGCCCAAAGCATGTATCACGTATGGCACTTAACTGAATGACTAAATATAATAATTTAAAACATGATTAAGGCTTTGACTTTGCATAAAGTGGGGGTCAGTTTTATATTGTTATGACGTAATAAACTGATCCCCCAATAATTACTACTTAATAATATAATACATCTCTTCTCTCCCTCTAGCTATGAGTCAAATAACTGGACAGATTTGGTTCTATAGTCTTGGTCGGCAACCAGTCTACCGCAGAAAGCAATGGCAACCTACTGCGGGATAATCTTCTGCCCAGTCAGTCATGTCTCTTTCAAGACATGATCGCCTAAGCGTGTATCTGACTGACTCTTCATTCTTATCCATTTTAGAAACAAACACTTTTCATTATTATGCAGTATTTTATTTCGAACATTTTTTTCTTAATTGTAGGCTTTTTAAAAAATAACCTAAACAATAGCCCCAAAATAATTAAACTGATTGCTTAATTAAAAATAACATGCATCTGCTTCTTGGGAAACCATAAGTTAATTCCTCCCAAGTAGTTCAAACTCTGATCCTTAATGAATATCTACGAGGACAATGCGACCGTTTTTAGGTTCATCACTAAAAATGTGTTCGTCTTGCTTCCCAGTCAACTCTGATCTTCAAAAATATAAATGCAATGCTAATTGCTATCTTCTATTTTTTAAATTCTTGTTCTTTTAAAATTATCTATCCATAATAGTAACACTCTGTAAACTCTTGCATTTTAGTGGCTGGCACAAATACCACTGAGAAAGGTATTAATCCGTCTCTTCCCTCCAGTTCTGGGTTAAATAACAGGATAGATTGGGTTCTATAACCTTGGCTGGCAACCAGTCTACCG
Organism: Ascarosepion bandense; assembly: GCA_037127315.1. Taxonomy (NCBI): domain Eukaryota; kingdom Metazoa; phylum Mollusca; class Cephalopoda; order Sepiida; family Sepiidae; genus Ascarosepion; species Ascarosepion bandense. The sequence continues at coordinate 208,970 of JBBBDQ010001704.1, read as the reverse complement.
CAGAAAGCAATGGCAACTTACTGCGGGATAATCTTCTGCCCAGTCAGTCATGTCTTTTTCGGGACATGATTGCCCATAACCGCTTTTATTCCAATTCTAGATGATAATTTGTTTTTGGAAATTTTTATCTTGACTCCTTCAACTTGGAATATTGGTAGAGAAAGTTGATTTTTAATCAAGTTCATTCTTATCCCAACTATGAACACCAATGTCATCAACTTAAGACCAGGCATCATCAGTACGTTGGACTCGGGAAAGAAAGCAGGATTTTTTTGAATAGATACTTTTGGAATGTGGTTTTTAATACTTAAATGATATGTACCCATCTCTTCGCATCTGTGCTCATAACAGTAATTATACTTCGTCTCACAAAACTTGTCAAAAGAATGACGGAGTTTATATCAGAGTTTATTATTCGTAATAAATTTAAAGATATTAGTACCAAAGAAACGCTGAAATAATATTCTTGTCAAAGAAAATGTCGACCTAAAAAGCTTGCGAGTTTAGCATTCAAGCGTTTTCCTATTCCATGTAGTAGCTGTAGAAGTCTAGCTACGACACCTGTATTATTTGGTATTCGATAGCCTCATAAATGAGAATTTAAAATTCGTTAGGGTCACGTCTAGAATTACTCTGTGTCCTAATTATAAATTAGCCAAAATGATATTATATAATCAGGCACTGATATATCATATTGCAAACAGAAGGTTGTTTACTTAAATCAATTTTGCATATCATTTCAACTTTTATGAAATCCTCCGACCAAAACCACACCAAATTGAGTGTCTATGATACAGTTTTTGGGGATTATTGTTTATAGAACGGTTTCTTTTTCTGGAATAGCTATTGAGATTCTTTGACCCAGGTGTACCGGGGCAAGTTATGAGGCCCCAAACACTATTCTGCTTGTTGATTAAGTCAGATTCGTATTTTAAGAGTTACCATTTTCACAACGGACTGGCAGGGTGACTCTACTTGCATCCATTTTCTCCATTTTGTTATTTATACTCATCATAATATGCAAACGTTTAAAGACTTGATTGATAGATTCTTAATAAGATGTCCCTTCAGTACGTAGATAATTATGACTTTCTGCAGTTACCTTTTCTTTCTTTTTTTCCCTAATGTCTCTTCATGATTATCCACATCATTTTTTTCTTTATTTTCTGTTAAATTGTCATGCAACGTGACAGGAATGCATCAGCATACTAACCCACTATCTTGGTTGAGATAGTGGAGTAGTTCCCGTTACATTTGCCTGATTTTTAATTCAGGAATTCCTTTGCGTCTTGATGGATTACAATTGCATTTTTACTGCCGCGGCTCATGATGTCGGGTTTGATGACGAATAGAAAAAACAAGGATCTCGAATGCTGATTTTCCAAGCATGCATATTGACCCTACATTAGCTAAAGATAATTTTCCTACTCTACCCTTTTTGGCCTTCTTTTGGGGTAAGACGACAAGAATAAATATCATGAAGCGCAGCATTTTCAACCTTACAATAATAAATATAGAGAACAATATAAGGACCTTCTCTCTCTCTTCTCTCTCTCTTCTCTCTCTCTCTCTCACTCTCTCTCTCTCACGCACACACACACGCACCCACACACATACATATTGCATGAGTGTGTTTCTTTTTGTTCTTCTATTCTTTGTTTTTTTTTTATTTTTCTTTTCTGTTTCTGTTTCTTTTTTCATTCATTCTTTTTATTTCTTTTTTCCTTTCCTTTTCTTTTAGTCCTCTTTTTTCTTTTTTCTTCCCTTCTTCAATTTTTCTACGCTTCTATTTCTTTTTTCCTCTCAACGTTTTATTCTTTTTCTTTTTCTTTTTTATTCTGTTTTCATTCTTCTTTTCTTTCTTTTAGCCCTCTAACTCCCCTATTTCTTTTTTTTTCCTTCTGATTCTTTTTCTTTTATTCCTCATCCTTTCCTTCCTTCCAGCTTTTTATCTTTCTTTTTTCTTAAGACTCTTTAGCTCTTCCTTCCTTTATTAGCTGCCTCTTACATTTTTCTTCACTCTTTCTTACCTTCATTCGTATTAATTTCTTCTCCCCTTTATTCTTCCTTCTTTACTTCCTGATACAAGGTGCGATGGATAAATTGCCATCTAAATCGCGCAAACATGAAAATAAAACTGACATTTTATTCTAACAGATACATTTACCAAAATTATATTAAAAAATTATCGTGAAATACTAAAGAGTAAATGCATTCAATAAAGTCGCCATTGGTTTCAACGACGAATACTTCGGAATCTCCTGTAGCTCTTCTAGACGGTCTCCTTGTTTAAGTTCGTGAATGCTTCTATAAATCTTGCCTTCACTTCATTTTTCTTGTTACAAGAAGTTTTGTCGCTTGCACAACTACGCCCCACACATAACAATAAAGGGAATTAGGTGGACAGATGTAATGTTGTCACAGAAATTGTTTGACAGCCATGACTGTGTTCTACTTGTGTGGTATAGTGCAGAGTCATGTTGCCTGGCATAAGATCATCCAGCAGCCACCCTTGTGACCTGGGGCAGCATTTCCTTCTCAAAGCAGTTGATGTAGGCGTCTGTGTTAAGTCTGAGGTCATCTAAGAAGAGGAATGGAAGCATGACGTCGCCTTCACTAGAGATCACTCCAAACACCTTCGTAATCACCATTAGACTCATACAGCTCTTTTCGAATGCACTACACTGTTCACAGATTGACACTGAAATTTTGTTATTAGAGCTTCCCGAGCGAATACCAAACAGTACAGCATGACGTTTTCAAATTTCTCGCGTAATGAATTGCATCAAGGTGCTCTTTTTCTCATAGACGGTGCCAAACTAACGCTACTATACTGTGCAGTCTGCAAAATCAAATACAAACAACGCGCATGCGCAAAATTAAAAATATAACTGGCGAAAATTTACCCATCGCACCCAATACATATTCTTTCTTTTCGTTCTTTCTTCCTTTCTTATTTACTCTTATTTTATTCTTCCTTTTTTTTTCTGAAGAAACTTTTGTAGACGTCGTGTCTGCTTCATTCACGGAAGCTGCTTAGTGTTATCAGCGTAAACACCAAGGCAATTCTCACGCTAATGATTAGTCCATTTATTTGAAAGGACGTTTCTCGACGCCTACCAACCTTTGCTCAGAAAAAAAAACACACACACACTCCGCGTTTCTTGATTTTTCTATCTGGTTTCTAACTTTTAATTTTTTCCGGATTTTTTTTTAATGTTTTTTTTTTTTATTTTTTTTTTAAGACGTAAGGTCAGATCCCCTTTCTGGCTTTTAGCTTAAAGGTTGAAACAAAAAACTTTTCACAGACTACAGATCAACCAACTTCGTTCCCAACAAAATGTTCTCAATCATCTTCAGGTTTATAAATCAACAATTCTACTACTTTAGTTTCAGCAAATAGTATATGTCTGTTATGTTTTCCAGGCTTATCAATATGGAATAAATGCCCTTATGTATACAAGATTTTATCCCACATGCGCCCAAACATAGTACACGCCCACATGCACACACATATACATTGTGTATAAATAACATATGATTTGGGCAGTATGGATTAAGTTAGGCATTTTAGAATTTCTCGAATGTGGAGTTACCATTATTTACAGTATTTACATTTTGACTATTGTCCTCATCTTTTTTGTTGTTCTCGCAGCGTTTTTTTTTTCTTTTTCTGTGGTGCTCTCCTGTCATCATCAGGTGTATATCGATCCTGATGAACTACAAGAAATTCCGAACTGAACAACACTTTATTTAATGTTCGTGGGTAAACCGTCCTCGCTGTTTAGAATTCCACCGACAAGGTTTGTCTGTTTAATTTTTATTGTATTTTAACAATATTCCAATAAATGATTCTACAGTTAAATTAAAATTGTGGACAGTTTCCATGTTTTTGTTCCGTTTTTCTTTGAGCACTTTTGACTGCCCCGACCATTGGATATATCTTTGCATTTTTGAAAGCTATATTTTCAGTCAAAATATACGTATGTCGTATACGTTACGTTATGTGTAGAACGGTTACACAGAGCTTGACAACATCGGAAACAAGTATATAAAATATTTTGTTTATTATATTTGTTTAATATCCAATTAAACTATTTTATTCATATTTTAAAATGCTGTTGTAACGGATACCGGGATATCCGCTAACAATATTTGTATTACGATTTGATTCGGCGTAAGATGGCATAGGAAATAAGACAAAGACACCGGAGTAAATAACAATTAAAACATGCATTATTAACAATAGGTTACAATAGAGTTGATTAAGCAAACAAATAGTGAAGGAAAAGTTGTTTCCCTTGCAAAGTTAAGAAACATAAGAGAAAGTCACTTGTTGAACGTAATAAAATGTTCATGAAAGATGAAACTGAAAAAGTAGAAAAACAAACAAATACTTGGAAAGTAGAGTTGATGTCAGTTACGTAGAGTTGAAGAAAGTTCCAATTGGAAAATGTGTGTGAGCACATGTGTGTTAAAGAAATAAATTGCCGCCTAACTGCTACCAACAATCAGTGCGGTGTTTATGTGTGAGTGAGCGGCATAATATCAGCCGATAGGGTGGATGCCTAACTGCCCACTGAAGGGATCTCGTGTGTGCCCGCTGCTTAAATACGCAAACCAAACTGCGCGGGAAAATTCACGTGATAGATAAATGAAAGGCGCGTGTCTCGAAGATGAGAACACGCCAGACAGAAGTAAATGCGTAGGTGTGAAATACGCATTCACGCATTTACATATTGTGTATGTGATTGTGAATGTAAAGATGTGTACGTGAGTACCACACTGTAACCATTTATGTAAAATACTTTTCATCATTCTTTATTCAAACATTTTGATCGCTATTTGTAACAACTTATAGTCCAACAATACAAGGCTCAAGGCCCACTCAAGGTAGATGGTTATTGAGTGATAATGTAAGGGAAGAGAAAGACTATTATGAGGACTATTAGGATAGATATCTTTTGACCCTGGACAAAGAGACTATGGTTGTAGCTGTCAGGGAAAATTTATTTGAGGAGATACCACAAAGTATTAGTTCTGAGGAAGAACCTATCCAAGTGAAACTTGCTTCTTAACTTTCTTATTTGTTATTGATTATTTTATTGTTGGTTGTTATTATTACGTTTGCTTTTGCTTATGTGAACGTTCGGTGTTTGTTAATGTGTTTATCATTTAATTAATTAATTTAATTATTTATTTATCTGCATTCATTTTTTTTACTTATTCATGCTTATTTTCCTTATTTTATGTTTTGTTTATTCTAATTCGTGTATATTTTTCTATTTTTAACTAACGTAGCAAAAACTTTCGTGTCTACATTTTGAGATGAGTTCTGATCGTTATTCTGTAGTTTATGTTGCTTTAGGAATGTAATTATAGCTATTTACTCCTCCAGACACAGTTTACAATTTTGGGATTTATTGCTGATGCTACTTTTTTTTTTATTTTCCATTATATTTTTCGTGTTTTTTTTTTTTGTTCTTTCAGATATTTTAGAAAATATTATGTTTTTCGCATATTTACTGTTTGTAAAGGATACTTTGTCTAAAAAGTTTCTGGGTTTTTACGGTCCTTCATTCTATGTATATTTTTCTTCTTTACCTGCTGATTTTACAGTGGCTTAGTATATTACATTGTTCTGCAAATAATTACCGTTTAAGAGACATTCGTTTTTTTTTGTTCTGAAGTTAAACATGTGTTTGATTTAGGTACCTTCACTCATTTTCGATATCTGAATATTAAACTAAATTTTTAAAATGAAAATGTTTTCATGAAACTTTTATTTTATTTTTAACTGAAAGCTAAATGATTAAATTTACTATTTCCAGTAAACAGAATATTCTGGTGTATTTCAAACGGAAATTATATTGCCTGGAATATAAAATTTTGAAAAGTTGAAATGTGTTGACAGATCGAGATAAGACAAGCATACGGCGATACAAAATGAAACTTTAAGTACACACATGAAAAAAATTGAAAATTGTTTTAAAACTACGATGGCTAAATGATTTGTATTAATCTTTTCAATTGACCTTTTTCTCCATAGTAAAAAACCGTATTATTTCTCAAAGTTCTTGACTGTGCTCTAATCTGTAATATTTTATTTAATTTCCTTAACTTTAAATATCTAAACAGATTTTTGTGGCTTTACAGTGTAGCCATGCCCTCCTTTGGGTCCTGCGTTGGCTAATATTTTTGTTGCGTTTTATGAAAAACTATTTAATGATCCATTTTATCCCTTCTCTTATCGTCGTTATGTCGGTGATATATTTTGCTTATTTAATGATGAAGCTGAGGCTGATCAATTTCTTTCCTCCCTTAATAATCTGCATCCTTTTTTGCGGTTTACTATTGAGAAAAAGCTTAATTCCAAACTTGCTTCCTTTGATGTATTGGTGCATCGTACATCAACATCTTTTTTGTATCTACTTTTGTGTCTACTTTTTCGCTTTTATCCACGAGCTGTGATGCTTTTTACCCTAAAAAGCGCAAAATAATCCTCCTAAAAACTTTAACGCCTACGGCATGGATGATCTGTTCTAAATATTTCCTCGATTGCCAAATTAGTTTTATAACGAGAACTTTATACGATAGTGGGTATCCACCTACTGTTGTCAATTCGTGATTTATAACAAGATCGCTGACTTCAGAAAGATTAAGCCGGTAGTTATTGCTAAATGTCCGCTGTATTTAAGACTTCTGTGGATTGGCGAGAAGAGAGAAAACCTAACTATGCAAATTTCTTCTGATGTGCAGAAGTGTTATTTATCTGTCAAAATGCGTGTTTCGTTTGATACTAGATCTGTTCTGACCTCAAGTCGTAAGGACGTTCTCCCCTCTCGTTAAATAAATTCCGTAGTTTATAAATATGATTGTGGCTGCGGTGTCAGTTATACAGGAAGAACCAGTCACCGGTTTCATATTAGAATCAAACAGCATGTTCCACTGAATATCAGAAACTATATCTGGCAAGAAAATGAATTTATCCGTCATACTTATTGTTTCTCAATTTGTGAACACCTTATAAAAATAGAAAGTGTGCCATGCAGTTTAATGTGGATTGGTTTTCCGTATTAACCAATTCACATTCACTTTTTCATTTGAAAGTGCTGGAGTCTGTTTACATCAGGTTTTGTAGACCCCCGCTGTGTAAACAGCGAGAGGGTTTGCTGTGCCTTGCTCTGATCAGTCTCTAGCAGTCCATCCCTCTTTGATCAATTCATTTCTCGCACCTATTATATTTTACAGTAAGTTCTCGCAATTAAACTTTGATGAGCGGGGAGCGAAATAGGTTGCTATCTATTTTAAATCTGATGCTCATTATTCCCTGTAATATAGAAATTATTGCTTTTAAGGCAATATATATATATATATATATATATATATATTATAATCATATCGTCCCAGGCAAGGCATTTTACTGCCACTGTTTTGCAGGGGGTTACATAGGAGAAAAGTTATGAGAAAGCGTGACAGGTTATAGGGGGTGTCAGGAAGTGGGTAAGAGAAGGATGAATGTGGCCATAAAGTGAGGGATCAGTTTATATATTGATTGTAATGTAGAATCGATCCCCCTATTTATGATTACATCATAATATTATAGAAATTTTTATTTTTTTTAATAATCATATCGTCCCAGGCAAGGCATTTTACTGCCACTGTTTTGCAGGGGGTTACATAGGAGAAAAGTTATGAGAAAGAGTGACAGGTTATAGTGGATGTCAGGAAGTGGGTAAAAGAAGGATGAATGTGGCCATAAAGTGAGGGATCAGTTTATATATTGATTGCAATGTAGAATCGATCCCCCTATTTATGATTACATCATAATATTATAGAAATTTTTATTTTTTTTAATAATCATATCGTCCCAGGCAAGGCATTTTACTGCCACTGTTTTGCAGGGGGTTACATAGGAGAAAAGTTATGAGAAAGCGTGACAGGTTATAGGGGGTGTCAGGAAGTGGGCGAGAGAAGTATGAGAATAATGATGAGAGTAGAGTGGACGAGGAAAGGAGTATGAGTGAAATAGGAGATGACTATTGACTTTACTTTAAATTCTTGGAGATTATAGCTGTTGGTGAAGCAAGTAAATGGAAGGGAATTATATATATATATATATCACGAACAATTTTAGAGGAAAATAATTATGACAAACTGGAAAAGTTTTGGTGTGACGTGTTTCGTCCTGTAAGACTTCAATGGATTATGTTAAATAAAATATTATAAAAACATAAAAAGGATTTTGTACAAAACAAAGTACCAAATGCCTTCGTTGCTCACCGCTGTGAGACTGGCGATAATTTTTATTTAAAAAATCCTACTTTAATTAAAAAAAGAAAACAATTGACCAGGACAGAAATATTTAGAAAAAGTTTTATACTCTCTACATCATTCCGAGTAACTTTACTTCTAAATTCTTACAACACCTCAACGTCGTTTTCTATTGTACCAATGTCTTATATTTCATAACAAAATTGATGAAAACATAAGCAAAACAAAATAAACTGCAGGAAAACTGAATACATAGTCATCAGTAAAAAAAACCAACCAAAAATGCCAAATACAGGTGGTCGATACTAGAATCAAGCAAGTACAAAAATTTAAAAACCTAGGAAGTGTTCTAACAGGAGATGTAAATGCAACACAGAGATCCGAAGTCGAATTGGCATGGCGAAAGACGCGTTTCAGAAGCTAAGAAGTACTAAGACACAGGAAAATTTCATTAGAAACAAAGAAGAGAGTACTAAATTGCTATGTGTCAGTTCTTCAATACGACAGTGAATGTTGGACAATACCATCAAAGATGAAGCAAAAACTTGAAGCATCGGAAATGTGGTTCTACAGAAGGATGCTGTGGATATCGTGATACTAACAAGCCAGATAGAGGGGCAAAAGAGACAGAAGAAAGCAACGGATAATATATTTGAAAATCCTGAGCAGGTAAATGATAGAACGGGGATTGTGTTGTGTAACAGGAGAAAGCGTGCTAAGAGCCACCAGGGATAGACGTGAAAATCCATGATCGCCTACGTCCTGAAAGGACAGGGCACATAGAAGAAGAAGAATCTCAATGAAATTGGCTAGATTATATACCAAGAACACATTTTCAATAAAGTAAATATTCTTAAATATTCTCAGTTATAATCTGTAGAGAGGAGAGTATGACTAAATTAAAGAGATACGGGGAAAATTATATACCAATAACATATTTTTAATCAAGTAAAATATTTGATTACTTGTCGATTGTTGTCGAGCCCTTAGCTGTCAGTGAAGTTGTGAACGAATTTTCGGTGCTCTGCGCCCGCGTCAGGTTGATGACTGCAGTTCTCGAGTGATAGTCCGTTGAATTTATTGCAAAATTGGTGTTAAGAAATAAGTGTTAAAAATTGGTGTTAGAAAATTGTTAAGTGAGGGAGGTGATATTATCTATATATATTTATTCATATATATATATATATATATATATACATATATATATCTTCTAAACATATGCTATTAAATATAAGAAACAATGAATGTCTATTATGTTTAATCATGAGCCGTTCTAAACGTCGTATTTTGGCTTTAATTTCAGTTGAAAATAAAGACAAAAATTCTCCAACATTTCGATAATTATTTATTGATTTTCTTCTAAGCTTTCGGCTCACATGAGCCATCTTCAGAGAGGTTGTTTAAACTGAAATATTATAAAATCCACCATCACCGAAGATTTTATTTTGTGTTGACATAAAACTCCGCTTGGCAACGGCAATAGTTACCAAAAATAATAAACGCAATTCTTAAGTTTGCAATGCGGTTTTATGACGTCACACCGCGGGATAGCGCGAAATGACAACAAAACCATGTAGTCAAATGCAATGTAATATGTTATTTCCTGTTTTAAAGTTGATTTTATTGGGTGTTGGTTGTTTTGATTTGATGTACATGGCCTCCAATATCTGCAGGTTCCTCTTGCTGTGTGTATGAGTAAGGATCACCGTGTTGTTGACCAAAATCTGTCTGATTGGAGAATGTTTGTCTTTATTTTCAACTGAAATTAAAGCAAAAATACGACGTTTAGAACGGTTCATGATTAAACATAATAGACATTCATTGTCTCTTATATTTAATAGCATATATTTAGGAAATTACTTGCTGCCTCGATATATATATATATATATATATATATATATATTATAATAGTTATATATACCAATATATATATATTTTCCCGGTGTAGGTGAGAGGATTAAGAAATTATATTTTGTTTTTCGTGGTGGGACTGTCTGGAGGGTTTTTTACATTATTTATGGGGCTGGTGTGGCGGGAGAAATTGGGTGTGTGAATTTATATAATATATATATATATATATATTCTTATCCTATAGTTATTGTGGTAAAATGAGAGGTGCAGAAATTAAACTGAAGTTGTAAAATTATTAAATTATAAAATTGAATTGTTGATGAGGAGACCGGTTGAAAGATGGGCTAAGTAAGATGAGTTAATTCGTTAAAACGCTTATTTTTTAACACCAATTTTGCTATAAATACGGCAGACTATCGCTCGAGAACTTCAGTCATCAACCTGACGAGGGCGTAAAGTGCCGAAAATTTGTTCACAACTTCACTGACAGCTAAGGGCTCGACAACAATCGACAAATAATCAAATAAATCAACAATGCTGCTCAAAAGGAATATAAATACGTTGAATAAAGCAAATATTCTCAGATATAATCCGCAGAGAGGAGAGTATAAATAAATTAAATAGATATGGAGAAAATTATTTAGTATTAACCGACGCGTTTTGCATACTGATGGAATTCATCAGCACAAAAACAAAATGAAACAAAATATCTATAAGCAAAAACGAGTTTTCACAAGCCAACATACGCAGCAAACATAAAAAAAATTAAAAAAAAACGGTTAAAATCAATCATTTCATCATCTGAAACCATAACAATTGAAACAATAATACTTGATATGGAAAATTCTCATCGAGTATGTAAAATGACGTAATTTCATATCGAATATTTTCAGTTGAACTAATGAATATTTATAAGCGTTTTATAATTTTCCAACGTCTAACAACATTTTGTTTTTATTTATAAATTCTTTGCTGCAAAAAAAAAAAAAAAATTCGTTTCGTTTTTGGCGTGATACAATCCGTCAGTAGATGAAGCCTGTCGGCTAAAGCTAAATTTACTTATATATATATATATATATATATATATATATATATATATATATATATATATATCAACAACCCACACTTAATAAAATCACATTTCAATTTTCAATCTGGTCATAACACATAACATTGCATTTAGACATATGGTTCTGTTAATATTTCGGTCTCTCACGAGGTGTGATGTCATAGAACTGCATTACAAATTTAAGAACTGCATCTACTATAGGGTGACTGTTATCGTTGCTTAGCAATGTTTTACATCAACACAAGATAAAAATCATCTTTGATGGTGGATGTATATATGTTAACGTCCCTATAACCTCGCTGATGGCTCATGTGAGCCGAATGCTTAGAACCAACATGATAAGAAAATATCCAAATCTTGGACAATTTTTGTCTTTATTTTCACCTGAAATCAAAGCCAAAATACGATGTTTAGAACATCTCATTATTTAAATATAATAGGCATTCATTGTCTGTTATATTTAACAGTATATGTTTCGAAATATATACATATATATATAATGTGAACACAAGATATAATGCCAATTAATAGCACGAGTGAATACACGTGGTCGAGGTACCAGGGAGAAAAGTTTATCAGAGAAGTTGCCATGAAAATACTTGTAGAAAAGACAGAGAGAAGCCACATCAAGTCGGTGAAAAAGCCACTGACGGCGGGTTGCCAAGACCTGACCGATTATATTACCGATCCTTCTTTGAATTTCGTCAAGAACCTCAATACTTAGCACGAGCACCCGCCTAGATATGGCAACAGCATTCAATGAACGAACGAATGGTAGATTTATAAATGTGCAAAATGGATTCTGACGAGAAAAAAACTCCCGGGCACGACACTGTGAGTCGACTTTTCTAGCAGTAGATGCAGCTATGGTATTAATGTAGTCATTCCATTTGAGGTCATTTGAGAGAGTGAGGCCAAGGAGACGAAGTGTGTTGCTCTCTAGGAGACTAGAGTTATCCCTTCTGACGGTTGGCCGAAATATTTCTCTGTGCTGGTTAAAAGAGAGCAGCTTCTATTTGGAATCATTAAAACCTACGAGTCATTTCCTACCCCATTTAGTCACAGATTTTGAATAGTAACATGTAATAAAATATAGTGCAGCTCATAAAAAAAGTGTCATCGCTGACCAATGCACTACGGTCGGGTAGACTAGCTCAGTTGATAGTGATCAAATTAGGATATTACTTGAGCTAAAGCGGAGATATAATTAATACATCAAAAACATATAATTCAAACTTTTTCAAATTTTACAACGTCGTTTTTATATCACTCAATAATTTTTCTATATTGGAAATCATACACTTTTTGAAAAAATATGAAAGTTGGGGCATTTTTAGTCATCAATTGTCAAATCTAAAATAAAAGAAAATAAACAATATATTCGGCACAATACATGTGTTTTTTGTTTTGAAAAAGATAAAACTGTAACTAGATATTGTTCAGTTTCTGTGAAGATTCATGTGGGTGATCGACTGGATCAAACAGGATGAAATCTCGTTGAATGATGTTCCACGCTCGTGGGAATCAGTTGAGTTGGTCGTGATTTAATTAGGACATGACTTGAGAATAAGTAAAGTTAAAGAACAGGGTTCGGCATCCTTTTGGAGAGTCATGAAGGAGGGCCAAACAGCTATGGCTCCAGTGTCATGGAGGAGAACCATGTTAATAAATATGTGAATAAATTTTCTACGTGTTTGAAGAAAGCAAGGATTCAATATAATTTAGTTGTGTTTAAACAATATCACTTATTTTACTACAGGAATAAAAATAAAAAAATAAAAAATACAAACACATTTAACAAATAAATCTTTATTTTATTGTAGGAATAAAACAAACTACTATCACCAGGAAGCGAATAATTTCGGAGTTGCAGAAAATATTTCACCTCTTTCTCAATTCGATAAAAAACAGGTTTCAAAAGCATGAAAAAAAGAAACTATCTGAAGGGAATTCTGTTAAAATATTACATCTTAAAATAAATGTTTCATAAATCAGTATTGAAAAAAAAAAATTAAAATCGGTTGAAAACATTATTTTATATTCATTTAAAAGTGCCCGCTCACGAAAACAATTGCACAGAAAAAGTGAAAGTGAGGCCGTACGCTAATTTTGGTCATCCTTACAAATAAAAAAAATGAAAGTAAAACACATTCTCTAAGTGTAAAGATAATTTTTAAAGATTTCGACGCAATATATTCAGAGTATCAACTGTCACTTCGGTTTGGATTACCTATATTTATATCGGGTCCAGAGTAAGATAGCGGGCCGGACAAGATTCATTCGAGGGCCGGATGTGGCCAGCAGGCCGGACAAGATTCACTCGTGGGCCTTATGTGCCCAGCAGGCCGGACAAGATTCATTCGAGGGCCGGATGTGGCCAGCAGGCCGGACAAGATTCACTCGTGGGCCTTATGTGCCCAGCAGGCCGGACAAGATTCATTCGAGGGCCGGATGTGGCCAGCAGGCCGGACAAGATTCACTCGTGGGTCTTATGTGGCCAGCAGGCCGGACAAGATTCACTCGTGCGCCGGATGTGGCCAGCAGGCCGGACAAGATTCACTCGTGGGCCTTATGTGGCCAGCAGGCCGGACAAGATACACTCGTGGGTCGGATGTGGCCAACAGGCCGGACAAGATTCACTCGAGGGACGGATGTGGCCAGCAGGCCGGACAAGATTCACTCGAGGGACGGATGTGGCCAGCAGGCCGGACAAGATTCACTCGAGGGCCTAATGTGGCCAGGAGGCCGGACAAGATTCACTCGTGGGCCGGATGTGGCCAGCAGGCCGGACAAGATTCACTCGAGGGACGGATTTGGCCAGCAGGCCGGACAAGATTCACTCGAGGGACGGATGTGGCCAGGAGGCCGGACAAGATTCACTCGAGGGCCTGATGTGGCCAGGAGGCCGGACAAGATTCACTCGTGGGCCGGATGTGGCCATCAGGCCGGACAAGATTCCTTCGAGGGCCGGATGTGGCCATCAGGCCGGACAAAATTCACTCGTGGGACGTATGTGGCCAGCAGGCCGGACAAGATTCACTCGAGGGCCGGATGTGGCCAGCAGGCCGGACAAGATTCACTCGAGGGCCTGATGTGGCCAGGAGGCCGGACAAGATTCACTCGAGGAACGGATGTGGCCAGCAGGCCGGACAAGATTCACTCGAGGGCCTGATATGGCCAGCAGGCCGGACAAGATTCACTCGTGGGCCGGATGTGGCCAGCAGGCCGGACAAGATTCACTCGAGGGCCGGATGTGGCCAGCAGGCCGGACAAGATTCACTCGAGGGCCTGATGTGGCCAGGAGGCCTGACAAGATTCACTCGTGGGCCGGATGTGGCCAGCAGGCCGGCCAAAATTCACTCGAGGGAGGGATGTGGCCAGCAGGCCGGACAATATTCACTCGAGGGACGGATATGGCCAGCCTGCCGGACAAGATTCAGTCGTGGACCGGATGTGGCCAGCAGTCCGGACATGGTTCACTAGTGGGCCTTATGTGGCCAGCAGGACGGACAAGAATCAGACCATGGCCTTTTGTGGCCAGCAGGCCGGACAAGATTCAATCGTGCGCCGCATGTGGCCAGCAGGCCGGACAAGATTCAGTCGTGCGCCGCATGTGGCCAGCAGGCCGGACAAGATTCACTCGAAAGCCGGATGTGGCCAGCAGGCCGGACAAGATTCACTCGAGGGCCGGATGTGGCCAGCAGGCCGGACAAGATTCAGTCGAGGTCTGGATGTGGCCAGCAGGCCGGACGAGATTCACTCGTGGGACTTATTTGGCCAGCAGGCCGGACAAGAATAAGTCGAGGGCCTTATGTGGCCAGCAGGCCGGACAAGATTCACTCGAGGGCCGGATGTGTCCAGCTGGCCCGACAAGTTTCACTCGAGGGACGGATATGGCCAATAGGCCGGACAAGATTCACTCGAAGGCCGGATTTGGCCAGCTGGCTGGACAAGAATCACTCGTGCGCCGGATGTGGCCAGCAGGCCGGACAAGATTCACTCTTGTGACGGATTTGGCCAGCAGGCCCGACAAGATTCACTCGTGGGCCAGATGTGACCAGAAGGCCGCACAAGATTCACTCGAAGGCCGGATGTGTCCAGCAGGCCGGACAAGATTCACTCTTTGGCCGGATGTGACCAGCAGGCCGGACAAGATTCACTCGAGGGACGGATGTGGCCAGCAGGCCGGACAAAATTCACTCGGTGGCCTTACGTGTCCAGCAGGCCGGACAAGATTCACTCGTGGGCCGGATTTGGCCAGCAGGCCAGACAAGATTCACTCGAGGGCCGGATGTGGCCAGCAGGCCGGACAAGATTCAGTCGAGGTCTGGCGATGGCCAGCAGGCTGGACGAGATTCACTCGAGGGCTGGATTTGGCCAGCAGGCCGGACAGGATTCACTCGTTGTCCGGATGTGGCCTACAGCCCGGACAAGAATCACTCGTGGGCCGGCGAAGATTCACTCGTGGCCAGATGTGGCCAGCAGGACGGACGATATTCACTCGAGGGCCGGATGTGGCCAGCAGGCCGGACAAGATTCAGTCGAGGGCCGGATTTGGCCAGCAGGCCGGACAAGATTCACTCGGTGGCTTTACGTGGCCAGCAGGCCGGACAAAAATCACTCCTGCGCCGTATGTGGCCAGCAGGCCGGACAAGATTCACTCATGGGCCGGATGTGGCCAGCAGGCCGGACAAGATTCACTCGAGGGCCGGATGTGTCCAGCTGGCCCGACAAGTTTCACTCGAGGGACGGATATGGCCAGTAGGCCGGACAAGATTAACTTGAAGGCCGGATTTGGGCAGCAGGCCAGACAAGAATCACTCGTGCGCCGGATGTGGCCAGCAGGCCGGACAAGATTCACTCGGTGGCTTTATGTGGCCAGCAGGACGGACAAGGATCACTCGTGCGCGGATGTGGCCAGCAGGTCGAACAAGATTCACTCATGGGCTGATTTGACCAGTAGGCCGGACAAGAATCACTCGTGCGCTGGATGTGGCCAGCAGGCCGGACAAGATTCACTCATGTGACGGATTTGGCCAGTAGGCCCGACAAGATTCACACGTGGGCCAGATGTGTCCAGCAGGCCGGACAAGATTCACTCTTTGGCCGGATGTGACCAGCAAACCGGACAAGATTCACTCCAGGGACGGATGTGGCCAGCAGGCCTGACAAGATTCAATCGTGCGCCGCATGTGGCCAGCAGGCCGGACAAGATTCACTCGAAGGCCGGATGTGGCCAGCAGGCCGGACAAGATTCAGTCGAGGGCCGGACAAGATTCACTCGTGGGCCGGATTTGGCCAGCAGGCCGGACAAGATTCACTCGTGGGCCGGATGTGGCCAGCAGGCCGGACAAGATTCACTCGAGGGCCTGATGTGGCCAGGAGGCCGGACAAGATTCACTCGTGGGCTGGATGTGGACAGCAGGCCGGACAAGATTCACTCGAGGAAGGGATGTGGCCAGCAGGCCGGACAAGATTCACTCGAGGAACGGATGTGGCCAGCAGACCGGACAAGATTCACTCGTGGGCCGGATGTGGCCAGCAGGCCGGACAAGATTCACTCGTGGGACGGATGTGGCCAGCAGGCCGGACAAGATTCACTCGAGGGCCTGATGTGGCCAGGAGGCCTGACAAGATTCACTCGTGGGTCGGATGAGTCCAGCTGGTCCGACAAGTTTCACTCGAGGGACGGATATGACCAGTAGGCCGGACAAGATTCACTCGAAGGCCGGATTTGGCCAGCAGGCCGGACAAGAATCACTCGTGCGCCGGATGTGGCCAGCAGGCCGGACAAGATTCACTCGAGGGACCGATGTGGCCAGCACGCCGGACAAGATTCACTCGTGGGCCGGATGTGGCCAGCACGCCGGACAAGATTCACTCGTGGGCCGGATGTGGCCAGCAGGACGGACGAGATTCACTCGAGGGACCGATGTTGCCAGCAGGCCGGACAAGATTCACTCGTGTGACGGATTTCGCCAGCAGGCCCAACAAGATTCACTCGTGGGCCGGATGTGTCCAGCAGGCCGGACAAGATTCACTATTTGGCCGGATGTGACCAGCAGGCCGGACAAGATTCACTCGAGGGACCGATGTGGCCAGCAGGCCGGACAAGATTCACTCATGGGCCGGATTTTGCCAGCAGGCCGGATAAGATACACTCAGTGGCCTTATGAGGCCAGCAGGCCGGACAAGATTCTCTCGTGGGCCGGATGTGGCCAGCAGACCGGACAAGATTCACTTGTGGGCCAGATTTGGCCAGCAGGCCGGACATGATTCACTCGTGGGCCTTATGTGGCCAGCAGGCCGGACAAGATTCAGTCGAGGTCTGGATGTGGCTAGCAGGCAGGACGAGATTCACTCGAGGGCTGGATGGGGTCAGCAGGCCGGACATGATTCTCTCGTTGTCCGGCTGTGGCCAACAGGCCTGACAAGAATCACTCGTGGGCTGGACAAGATTCACTCGTGGGCCGGATGTGCCCAGCAGGCCGGACAAGTTTCATTCGTGTGCCGGATTTGGTCAGAAGGCCAAACAAGAATCACTCGTGGGTCTTATGTGGCCAGCAGGCCGGACAAGAATCACTCGGGCGCCGCATATGGCCAGCAGGCCGGACAACATTCAATCGAGGGCCGGATGTGGCCAGCAGGCCGGACAAGATTCACTCGTGTGACGGATTTGGCCAGCAGGCCCGAGAAGATTTACTCGTGGGCCGGATGTGGCCAGCAGGCCGTATAAGATTCACTCGAAGGCCGGATGTGTCCAGTAGGCCGGACAAGATTCACTCTTGGGCCGGATGTGGCCAGCTGGCCGGACAAGATTCACTCGAGGGACGGATATTTCCAGCAAGCCGGACAAGATTCACTCGTGTGCTGGATTTAGCCAGCAGGCCCGACACAATTCACTCGTGGGCCGGATGTGTCCAGTAGGCCGGACAAGATTCACTCTTGGGCCGGATGTGGCCAGCTGGCCGGACAAGATTCACTCGAGGGACGGATATTTCCAGCAAGCCGGACAAGATTCACTCGTGTGCTGGATTTAGCCAGCAGGCCCGACAAGATTCACTCGTGGGCCGGATGTGGCCAGCAGGCCGGACAAGATTCACTCGAAGTCCGGATGTGGCCAGCAGGCCGGACAAGATTCACTCGTATGCCGTATGTGGCCAACAGGCCGGACAAGATTCACTCGTGGACCCGATGTGGCCAGCAGTCCGGACAAGATTCACTCGAGGGCCGGATGTGCCGACCGCTCTCATAGAACAAGTGAGATAATTATTATATTGAAAATCAACCCAAAACTTTTTTTTTTCAATGTCGGGCTTCAATTACTTAATTCTTTTACGTTTATTTTCTCTTTTGATGTTTTTAAATTTCATACGACATATAGATATTTTTCCACTAGATTTTTGATTGATAATTTATTTTACGTCTTATCAACCCTTTGAAGTTAATTCAAAGACAAAAATTATTTTAGATAAGAGTTTTCTTTTTTTGAGTTAATTATGGTTTAGTGATACAAGTCTTAATAATTAACCCATAACTGGGGAGGAGAACAAGTGTATTCATATATTTCTTAAAGGTGTTCGTGTGAGTACAGCAAACGAAACTGAAATTGGAACTCGGCTCTACGATTAACCATTCCGAAACATTATCAATTACACAACATCCACATCCAAGCTTACAGCACTTGGTATTTACAAGCGGTTACCCATCTATGTACTGAACAGGTTCAATAGTTTCTTAACTTCGTTGATGTGGCCATAAGCCTATTATTAGCCGAATATATGTGCAATATAGATTCTACGGCCTAAGAAACTTAAGTTATAACAGAAGTTCTCTAACTCTAAAATGTCTGTATCAAAAATGTTTCCAGACAAAAAAAAAATCTGTTTTTTTTTATCATAATCTTAAGTCCCCTTGAATATTTTACTTAAGGCATAGATACGCAGAGCTCACTATTAGAGAAACATTTGAGTAATTTATTAATGCTTGTATTAATAATAATGATAATAATATTAATTATAACAGGAACATGTATGTAGATTTTATTTTATTTACGAAGGTAAAGCTGAATTAATTTTAGATAACAATTTCTAATGGTAATTTTAACCTAAACGCATATGACATAAAAAGTTACAAAGATCTCTATTAGCAGAGAAGGTGCATCAAATAGACATTTAGAGATTAATATTTCTTTTCATGTCTATTTACCAAGTGCGAAAGAGAAATGACCATAACCAGATCCCCGTAAAGATAGCAGACACACGCACACACACACATGGCAGCCATCTACTCAAAAGCGAAAACCTCCTATCGTGTATACCACATCAGAAAGCCTAAATGATTCTGCGGTTTACACTCCACCCACATCTATTGAACAGGTGAAGAGGCTCATCCCTTGTTTCCTGTTTAGGATGCGGTTTCCGGTTTTCTCTTTTCCAACTTTTTCATTTTTCTTTTTTTTTCTTTTTCTATTTTTTTTTCAATTGAGTAGATAGACTAAACTATCGCCCGGTTCATATTCCACCCACGTCTATTGAACAGGTGAAGAGGCTCACCCCTTTTTCCCTGTTTAGGATGTGGTTTCCGGCTTTCTCTTTTCCAATCTTTTCACTCTTTTCTTTTTCTTTTTTTTTTTCAATTGGAGTAGATAGACTAAACTATCGCCCGGTTCCCACTCCACCCTCGTCTATTGAACAGGTGAAGAGGCTCATCCCTTGTTTCCTGTTTAGGATGTGGTTTCCGGCTTTCTCTTTTCCATTCTTTTTACCCTTACCTAGCCCCCTGCGCATCAGTAGCGTAATCGCCTTGCTTGGGGTGATATGATTAAAAAAAGAAAAGTGTATAAACCGTAACGAATTCTAACAACCACGAGCTAAGTACTGAAGATAATCTAAATATATTATCTCACCAAGTGAGATTTTCAATTCGTAAAAGATTTTGGCGTATATAATAAAATACAAGTTAACGATATATATTAATTCGGTTTATTCTTGGAAAAGTCTGACAATCTATTTTTTAGAAAATATTTATGATTCATATTTTTTCAGGTTTTATCTAGAAAGCATCGTTGTTATAATGTTTACATTTATGCCTCAATTACTAATACAATTGTCAAGTGCGGAAGTGAATATAAGGGACCCAACGGAAATTGCATCTCAGTTTTCTGATTAACAATTGCATGAAATTAGCCATTACGCTACCCGCATATCCAATATGCATATATAGACTTGATCTTCCCAAGTGGTCATCTATCTAGTTACTGATCAGATTCGATGTTGGATATTTAATAAAATGGTTAATCTTTTTGAAATTAAAACCATTTATTCGCGACTTTTCTGGACACCTGGAAGATGTTTTGGTCACCCAGCAACAACTTAACATCTATGTTCTGCCACAGAATATTTGCGTGATTACATTCCGATCTTAATCTAGAACCGGGATGGCTAGCGTGATAGACTCATGTATGTTCGAGTTAACAGCGGAAATGTGATTCTACAGAAAAATGCTGCGGATATCGTGGACTGAGCATGCAAGCAACGATGAGGTGTTGGAAAGAATGGCAACGAAAAGGAAATTATTACTCAGCATAAGGAAGAGACAACTGAAGGGCCTAGGACACGCAATGAGGAAGGAGAGCTCGGAGAACTTGATACTGACAGGCCAGATAGAAGGAAAAAGAGACAGAGGAAGGCAGCGGATAACTTATTTGCACGGCCTGATCAGGTGGATGGCGGAAAGGGGTTGCCAGCTGTAACAGGAGCAAACATACTAAGAGCCACCGGGGATAGGGAGAAACGTGGGGAACCATGATCGCCTACGTCATGAAGAGACAGGGCACATAGAAGAAGAAGAAGAAGAAGAAGAAGAAGAAGAAGATGTTTTGGTCACCCAGCAACAACTTACCAGCTATGTTCTGCCACAGAATACTTGCATGATTACATTCCGATCTTGATCTAGAACCGTGATGGCTAGCGTGATAGACTCATGTATGTCCGAGTTAACTCAACGGAATACAATATAGTGGCTATTGAACAGGCATAAATTGTTATCCTAAATCATTCTAAATAAAGAACAAGTTGGAAAAAAGTGTCTTTTATCTAACATGTTTCTATTTAATAAGAGACTTTTAAGGACGAATATTTTTCACATTTAAAAATGATCATCTTTAGCTTTATTACACGTGACACATAACTGACCAATGAAATGAAACTTCAATCCACATACTGTCTATATATATATAATCTAAAAATTAAAAAGAAAAAAGGAAATCATTCGTTTTGAAGAAATCTCTGAAGAAGCTTGTTAAAATGAAATATGTTAGTTTGAAACACACTTTTTTCGTACCTGTTCTTTACTTATTCTATTCATCTTGTCGGATTAGCAACTAGGTCCCACCCTTTTACTGTGATACCAATAAAATGTAAACTCAAATTCTACTCCATCAGCTTCTTTTCTCGCCTGTGGAATTTCCTTCCGTATACTTGCTTTCCCGACAGTTACAATCTCCAAGAATTTAAATGTAAAGTCAATAGTCATCTCCTGTCTCACTAACTTACAGCCTCTCTCTCATGCTTTCTTCTCTGTCCACCCCACTCTCATCAGTACTCTCTTCCTTCTCATACTATCTTCCTGACACCCCCTGTAACCTGTCATTCTTTCTCATAACATTCCTTCTATGTAACCACCTGCACAACAGTGACAGTAAAATGCCATGCTTGGGGCTACACGATTATATATATATATATATATATATATATATATATATATATATATTAAACTCTCTAATATTTATACTGAGCACTGCTTATAATAAAATAAATATAAATTCCGGGGTACTCAAAATAGTAAAACCTTGTGTACTCTTCACCTGGATATATATATATATATATATATATATATATATATATATATATATATATGCCTGCGCCTCTCTCTCGCACTGTGTGTGTGTGTGTGTGTGTGTGTCTAAGTGAAAAAAGAGTTGGAATAAGATACGCAGGCTCAGTGCAAGAGATCGGATTGATAAAGCAGAAGAGAAAACAGTCAAATAAAAAACAAAAGTGGGGAGGAAAGAGAAAGATAAAAGAAGAAAAAGTTTAGAGAGGTTGGTAAAAGTCTGGAGACTGTGAGAAGAAGCCAATCTAGTTAAATGTCTGTTGTATCTCTGATCTCCTAGACATCCATTATCGGAAGTGCCGAATGCGCATTAGCGGTACAAAAATAAGCAGCATTGTTCGAGCACAATGTTCACAAACTGAAAATACTTCTCTCCGGAATGGACCAGAGAACAAACAATTTCTTGTTGACCAGTAGATATATATATATATATATATATATATGGTGTAGATATAGAATAATCTAAAGAAGTATCCTGTACATAAACTTGTAGGATAACTCTCTAGGAGAGCTCTGAATATAGAGAAAATATATGTAAAAATTAAGATAGGTACGTTATTCCATGTTTAAGCGGAAGCATAGGCCTATTTCAGGCGAACCTTCATCAGCTTCCGTTTTTATTGTACAGAAGATTTTACACGAATATATATATATATATATATATATATATATATATATATATATTTGTAGGCACAAATTTTTATGGTGGCAAGAAACACAGTCAATTTCATACTTACAGGCATTTGTAGATGATGGAATAACAATAAATGGAATAAAGAAATGAGAAACACCAAAACGACCAACCGGTTTCAATCTCATTCTTCATCAGGATAACCTGGGATTTTTTTTAATTCAATCTTTCAGCATTTAAAAGATTAAAAGATGAAAATGAATCATGTCTGGGAGGAAAAATGGGGAGGATACGGACAGCCACTAAATAGTAATAATACGGAGTCCGATAGTACATTCTTTCTGTTTAAAGAGAGACGAGGTCCTGGTCTTAATATATATCGACTCCTTATCGGTATGTAGACGGTACGTTTTGTCTGTTTGATAATGAGGGACAGGCCGTCTCATTTCATGCTACTTTGAATCAGTTGCATCTGCCCTTAAAATTTACAATTGAAAAGGAGTCCGAATCTTCTTCTCGATGTTTGCGTTCATCGGACTCAAACTAAATTTGAAACTTCCGTGTTTCGTAAAGCCACGTTTTCGGGATTATACACGCGGTGGGATTCATTTTGTCCCAGAAAACGAAAGATAAATTTAATTAAGACCCTTACACACAGGGCATTATAAATTTGCAGGGGAAGTTATTTGGACGTGGAGTTAGATTTTATCCGCAGCACCTTATCTAAAAATGGTTATCCCATTATTGTTGTGAATGGTGTGATTCAGGATAAAACAAATAATTTTTAAGATTAAGCCGTATACTGTGGAAAAAATGTCCGGTGTACTTAAGGCTACCTTTTATTGGTTCAAGTAGTCAGAAGTTGGCTAAGCAAATTTCTAGAGCAGTTACTTCTTGTTATTTTTCTGCTCAGGTTAGGGTCCATCTTGGCACTCGTTCTGCTTTCCCGTCTATGAAAAAGGACTTACTTCCTCCCCATCATATATCTTCTGTTATTTTTAGATTTATCTGTAGTTGTGGTAATGACTCCATAGGAAGGATATTTATTTAGTAAATATACAAAAATGTGGCACATGGCCGAAAAAGAGAGGTGGGTAGAGGGTTGTCTTCAGTATATATCCTATACCTAGCTAATCGCATTCTTAATAGTTTCTCCTTTTACCACAAGAATTCGTTCATCTTCATATAATCGTACAAACACTATAATACCAAAAATTCCCAGGCGCGCCTAAAAACGAAGTAACACCTATGAGATAAAAAATTATTTACAAACAATTGTTTTATAAAATCTATATAAAAATACAATGTTTCGAAAATGTTAGGGGAAGGGATGAATACCCCCCGCCCCCCAAAAACCTAGATTATAACATAACATTTAAACAAAATACAGAAATATTAGTAAGACCCGTCCATCCCACAAAATGAAGAGTGGCCGCTGTATTCCGCCAAACGAAAAAATCAAGAAGCACACAAATAACAAAATACACAAATATTAATAAGACCCGTCCATCCCACAAAATGAAGAGTGGCCGCTGTATTCCGCCAAAGGACAAAATCAAAAAGCACACAAATAACAAAATACACAAATATTAGTAAGACCCGTCCATCCCACAAAATGAAGAGTGGCCGCTGTATTCCGCCAAACGACAAAATCAAGAAGCACACAAATAACAAAATACACAAATATTAGTAAGACCCGTCCATCCCACAAAATGAAGAGTGGCCGCTGTATTCCGCCAAACGAAAAAATCAAGAAGCACACAAATAACAAAATACACAAATATTAATAAGACCCGTCCATCCCACAAAATGAAGAGTGGCCGCTGTATTCCGCCAAAGGACAAAATCAAAAAGCACACAAATAACAAAATACACAAATATTAGTAAGACCCGTCCATCCCACAAAATGAAGAGTGGCCGCTGTATTCCGCCAAACGACAAAATCAAGAAGCACACAAATAACAAAATACACAAATATTAATAAGACCCGTCCATCCCACAAAATGAAGAGTGGCCGCTGTATTTCGCCAAAGGACAAAATCAAAAAGCACACAAATAACAAAATACACAAATATTAGTAAGACCCGTCCATCCCACAAAATGAAGAGTGGCCGCTGTATTCCGCCAAACGACAAAATCAAGAAGCACACAAATAACAAAATACACAAATATTAGTAAGACCCGTCCATCCCACAAAATGAAGAGTGGCCGCTGTATTCCGTCAAACGAAAAAATCAAGAAGCACACAAATAACAGATCGGTAGTTTGTGCAATAAACTATCTGCAAAAGTTCTCCTGATGGGTGTGATCAGAGGACGGAAGGCCTTGCACACGTTGCAAATAATACGAATAAAAAACTGCTCTTGAAGTACCTCCATCCGGTACTATGAGCTTGTAGATTGTGTTCTTAGCGGTAAAACGTACGAGATCGTCTTGATTTTCCTCGATCCTTACTTGGTGGCGACACGGATCCTGTCTCAGCAACGCGACGATAAACGGCAGCAAAGTTTGGGTGACTCAGCTGCATTCGGTCTGGAATTGCAATCTGATACACCTGTACAGCTACGCACTCATTACCATTCTCACGGCCATATGTAGCAATCATATCTACCTGAAGAATATTATATCTCACTATATGAATATCATGCCATTGTTTAACGGAAATCTTTGTTAACTCACTACTACAAACGTTAAACGTTGAAGACACTCTAGCTACAAATGTACACGAATGACCAATGTAACCTAGTCAAAATGGCAACAAAGAGTCATCTAGTGCGACTTCCATTAAACTTAAGGGTTTAGAAACGAAAGATTTGCTGACATTCATTTATATGAAATTTCATCCTTCTTTCAGTGTGAGGAATAAGCCCGCAAAGTTTGTTAAATTTTGTTATATATATATGATGTAAAGTTTGTTAAATTTAGTTATATATATATATGATGTATCATAAATAAACTTTGCGGGCTTATTCCTCACACTGAAAGGATAAAATTATATATATATATATATATATATATATATATATATATATATATATATATAGCATTTAAGATTTGAAAAAGAAACCACTCGACCGGCAGTTGAGAGCAAGGGAAAATTTACTCACCCCAAAATCATTTTACTCGACCGCCTCCATTTTCTTAATAGTCGCTTTACGTAAACATAGCGTGAATCGCTGAGGGAAAACAAAAAAAAAATGAAATTTTAATTAAAGTTTCGAACGTGTTAGAAAAAATTTTAACATTTGTTAAAAATAATAACAAAATTTGATCTTTCCTCTTAATAATAGTATAAACATTTTTATGATAAAACTTTGTTTTTATTAATTTTGAGCTCTTTTAACATCATGAAATGCTGTTTATTTCATTTTTTTTTTTGGTAATTGAGTGGAGGTACCTAAATTCGTAGTTTCTTTCTTCTGTTTGATTACAATCTCCATCTCATAGATGATTAAAGAAATAACAAATATGATTTTCTCAACGATTTTCTATAAATAAAATTACTCGTATAATTTTTTTTTTCTGCTCTTGGTTGAATGAAGTATACGTTTATTTTTTTTTCATTGAAGGTCATTCTATGTATCTTCTGAATCATCAATGGCATACTTTTGGGTTGTAAAAGGAATTAGATTTCCTTCTGTTTTTAATCGACCGCGGGCGAGTAATTCTTTAATCGCCCCATTAAGTTTTTAATCGACTGAGTCGATCGGGCGAGTGAATAAGGACCTCAGAAAAATCGTAATACCTATGGTTTAAAATGAATTTTTGAAAGTGAAAAATTTTTCTTCAAGTTTTCATTTTACATTTAATTTCAATTTCTATTTAATATTCCCAAACAGGTAAATTATTTGCTGTATTTCCAAAACTAATTTTTTTAAACCCTGCAATTGATATGTGTATATATAAAATGTTGTTTCTAAACTCAATTTGCTTTCTTGGTTTATAACCGTTTTATGACTTATAATGAGCTATCGACAACGAGGCCAAATTCCGTTAATCTGCAACAACATACAACTACTCTCCACTAGAACGCCCCCCACTATATTGCCTTTGCGCGGCATGAATTGATTAAAAAAATAAAGAATTGTCCTAAGTTTTAAAACGTGACAAGAAAAGTTATGAGAGTTTAAAGCAGTTTCTCTACTATAAGAATTTCATTGTTATTGTTATTTCCTTGAATATCTGTTGTATATACATTTCCTTTCAGGCCCCAACCAGAAATGGATTCGTGATATTTTCCAGTAATCAAAAAGATTTCCCTGTCGATCCGTTTAAAGTGAAACCTAGATAGGTCTGTCTGGCTCACTAGGTATACTTTACTTATTCCGCTCTACCTAAGTATTGAGCACTTTTTTGTTAGTTGATTACTCGTGTCGGTTTTTTTGGGGGGTAGGGTACGTGTTGATTCGGTCCGAATTATTTTGACTGATGTTCATGTAGTTAGCTCTTTCTTTTTTTAAAATCATTTTTTCATTCTTCGTAGATTCGTGGAAGGTTTTTCGACACGAGTATAGTTATTATCTCTTTGATATATATATATATAAAGAGAGAGAGATGGGTTGACAGATGTTTATTTCAACATATAAGTATGATAATAATTTTCCAGTTAATCCTAATAATTATTTTGTTAATTTTTTTTTTCATTACAATAGATCTAAAAAAAAAGAGGCCTTGCGGCTTCCCGGGACTTTACGGTCCCTAGGGAACATGCGGCACCCCTGTAATTGCGGTGTCTGCGGGGGGCTCTAAGCACGGATTAGTTAGGTATTTCCCGGCACCTTTCCTTAATAACCTTGAATGACACGCTTCTCTTCTAGACCCTTTCTTTACTTCCATCCCTGACTCTTGCCATGCAATCCTGCTCTTTTGGCAACTATGACCATGCGGTGGTATCACTTTTTTCTCCCTCTCTATCCAGAAATTTCCTGCTAATATAATATCTTTCTGTTGTCAACGTGTGGATTGGGATTCGTCTCGTTGGAACAACGTTTTTAGTCTCTCCGTTAAAGACTGCATGTCTGAGGACGCCTTCTGGATGAAATCCGGCATTGATGCTTTCAGTCCAGCAAAGAAATTCTAAGTTAAATCTCGTCCATCCTCTTCCCTTCTTGCTAGGCTGCTATTATCCACAAGAATAAATTTTATCGACTGTACAGGGGTGGCACGTCTGATTACAATAGACGTCTCTTTGTCGTTCTCGTAACGAAAGCAAACGATGCAAAGTTATTGTTTGTTGATTGATTGAAAAAAAATTTTAGCATTTCACAAGTTCAGCTATAGAGAATTAATGGCGGCTCTGCAAGAGTGTTCTGAATAAGTAAACCATCATTCCCTCTTTTATTCAATGAATTCGAAGTCCCCACATCTATAGCAGAGAAAGTTTAATGCTTTGTTCACAAATTATATTTCAACACCACATTTGACTCGACTGGAGGGCCCACACCCGTTTTCACACCTAGAATGATATATTCACAGCTGGACTCGGATATTATTTCCTAGTTAAATCCCATAACACAAGCGGACGTGATGGAATCCTAGTCATCTTTCTAAAGAAATGTGCTCCTCAGCCAGCTCGAGTCCTCTCCAAATTCTAAAACCGTTGCATTTCAATGCCTAAGTAGAATCTAACCTCTCAAGACCAACTCTCTGACAGACAATATCCTTCCACTTTGCCAGGTCTACCGCTAATGTGATAACAGCCATCAGTGAATATGTATACCAGGCTCTTCATAATAATACTAGCGAAGCTCAAGCTGTTGCTTTGGATATCTCTAAAGATATCGGGCTTGGAATGCTGGTCTTCTGCGCAAGCTCCAGGGCTATGGTACTTCTGGGCGATTGTTTGATTTAATTCAATCATTCCTATCGAATCGGGAAATAAAAGAAGTTTTGAACGGTCAGGTTTTCAGATCCTTTCACACAAACAAGGGTGTCCCTCAAGGCTCTATACTCGGTTCTAAACTGTTTCTGGTCTTTATCAATGAACTTCATTTCACCCTGCACAAAGGCAATAAACCATTAAGACGCAACACTGTTATAAAAAATAAAAAAATTAAAACTGTATTAAGGAGAGAGACCAATAAACTAACAAGAATTAAGAAAACGTAATAAGGATTGACACTGCATTTAATTTTTTGAAAATGAAAATTGATTGGAAAGTAAGCAGGCATAAGAGAGTTCCATAATGATCTTCCGGATGTGATCAGTTCCTAAGTAGGCATTTATTCAGATGATACCATCATTTAATTTTGTCTCAAAATAAATCCTAGAATGAAAAAGTAAACCTTGCTTGTGCTCTTGAAATGTACCTCTAATCAGTGATTAACTGGGGCAAGAAATGGCTCGGAAATTTCCTGTCAATCATTAGCATGAATGATGCAAGTCTCCTTGAATGCCAAACGCTGCACTTCCTTGGTTTATCACTTTTTCAACCGATCTCAAGTGGAACGAATATATAGGATCTATAGTAGCGTCTAGTGCTTGGATGTTTTGGTCTCTGTGTCTGTCCAGAAAGTATTTCTCGTCAGAAACAATCTTGTATATTTATAAATATACCATTCGTCCTTGCATTGAATACTGTTGCCATATCTGGTCGAGTGCTCCTGCTATTCATCTCGACTTCATTCATTTTCTCACTGACGTATCCTGGCTTCTCTTTGTCATTTTTACAAATATTTTCATGGAAACTGCTCTGATGAGATTTTTTTCTTAGTGCCCTATCCAAGTGAATTTAAGCGTGCTATATATGCGTTGTGTTGCAGTGGATATCGACTCGGAACGACAAATCTGGGTCCCGAGTTCGAATTCCAGTTGAATTCCTTGTATTCGCTTGCGCGCAAATACCCTTGGGAAAGGTATTAATCTGTCTCTTCCCTTCAGTTATGGGTTAAATAATAGGAAAGATTGGGTTCTATAGCCATGGCTGGCAACCAGTCTGCCGCAGAAAGCAATGGTAACCTTCTGCAGGATAGTCTTTTGCCCAGTCAGTCATGTTTCGAAAGAGACATGATCGTCCAAAGCGTGTATCATGTATGGCACTTAACTGACTGACTAGATTGTCATCTGGGTCCCAACTTTTTACCGTTAAAATACGTAAATGCAACTACACTTCTACGTAAACAGTTTTTTCGCACTTTCAGACTATGGAACTCCCTTCCGGTTACTTGCTTTCTTGATAGCTACACTCTCCAAACATTTACATACGATGCCAGTTGCCATCTTCTATCTACTTGAATCCCATTAATCACTTATCCTTTTTTAAATCACCAACTGTTCCCAGTTTTTTCTCTCACTGTAACTCATTGCGCATTAGTGGCGTTCTCGTCTTGCTTGGGGTGAAATGATTAGATGAAAAAAATATGCTTGTCCCTTTCTTCGTTAGTTTACACGACCGTTACGCCCTATCAATACTTCTTTAAAATGGACTATTTTGTTTTGATAGCAGTGAAATGCCACAACTTAGTTTCGGCTAGGAACAGTAAGACGGGAAGATAAAAGCGTTTCTCTCCTTCTAATACCTAATGAATAATGGATTGTTTGGAAAGAGTGGAAAAGACGCTACTTAGTTTCAGCGAGAAAAAGTAAGACGGGAAGATAGAAGCGTTTGTCTCCTTCTAGTACTTAATAAATAATGGATTGCTTGGAAAGAGTGGAAAAGACGCTACTTAGTTTCAGCGAGAAAAAGTAAGACGGGAAGATAGAAGCGTTTGTCTCCTTCTAATACCTAATGAATAATGGATTGCTTGGAAAGAGTGGAAAAGACGCTACTTAGTTTCAGCGAGAAAAAGTAAGACGGGAAGATAGAAGCGTTTGTCTCCTTCTAATACCTAATGAATAATAGATTGCTTGGAAAGAGTGGAAAAGACGCTACTTAGTTTCAGCGAGAAAAAGTAAGACGGGAAGATAGAAGCGTTTGTCTCCTTCTAGTACCTAATGAATAATGGATTGCTTGGAAAGAGTGGAAAAGACGCTACTTAGTTTCAGTAAGGAAATGAATGAAAAAAAAAATTAAAAGAATGAAGGCAAGTCGTTCACGCGTCTTTCAATGAAACGGTAAAATATTTTCATTTTTACCCACTTCTTAAAGTAACGACAATCATTCATATTTATGATAGCGATTGCAATATTTTGTTAAAGTTTTTAATCTTAAATATTTAACGATACAATAGGGGAATTTCTACGCATGTTTCATTGTCGTACAACACGCCATAAGCTAATTTAATCATTAAGAATTAAAATTGATCATCATTGATTAAAATAAGAAAACTGTAAATGTATTACGGAATAAAACTCGATAATATTATTATTATTATTTGCATAAACTATTAAGTATTTTATTGTTGTGGCAAATCTTTGTCACCATGTTCTTGTGGCCTGTTAAGACCAAGAAAAAAGACACGGAAACAAGAAGGTAGGTTCAACCAGCGTATTAGAATAACAGAACATATATACAAATAAGTGTGTTAGTAGTCAGTACAACAGAAGTGTACGTCCGCATTGCATAGTTACACTGCCTCTCGACTGCCTCACGACTGCCTCTAGAATGCCTCCCCGGAATCACACAGGTTAGGATTTATTGACGGAGGAAGAGTCCATTCCTATAGATAGGGCACCATAATATTTATACAGGTTATAAATACTGTCTCCAATCGGGAAATATGCTTAATGTGGGTTGTTTCTTTACTGTTTTTTTATAGTACCAATTTCAAGTATTTTGATTGTTTCTTTGCGGTCAGGCCTACGGTCATTGCTTCTCCCTCGATCACCGAAGATAACTAGCGTCGATTCCGGTTATTATTATTCTGATTGGAGCGGCGGTGCTTGGAAACACTGTGTACTTTAAGTAGCCTTCAACAAACCAAAATCTGTTTCGGCATTAAATAACTGAAATAGGGTTGATAATCTGTAAAAAGCAATCACTTTGTAGTCAATGGTGTATAACATTTTGGTGTTATCTTTTGGATGAAGACAGAAAAACAACTTTAGAAACTAAAAAAAGTGTGCTGAACAGTAGTGTCATGTATAATCTTGTACATGCCAGTGAATGCAAGACAATTATTTCACCAAAATGAAAGTGATAATACCGCTTACATACAAGGGGTTACGAAGAGTTAAAGAAAACGTGAAGACTTTAGGAAAAAAAAAAGACAACAAAAGAACAATATTAAATATGGTCGGGTGCTCTTGCTATCCACCTAGGTGTCCTTGACAAAATCCAACAAAGAAGTTGTAATGTAATAGATCCTGACTTGGCTGATGTGGCTTCCTTGTATCTCTTCTACAAAGATTTTAACGGCTTCTGCTCCGATTAATTTAGCTCACTGCTGCCTGCTATATATAAATTTACTCGAGCCACAAGATTAGCAACTAGGTCCCAACCTTTTACTGTGAAACCAATAAATTGTAAACGCAAATTCTACTCCCTCAGCTTCTTTTCTCGCACTTCCCGCCTGTGGAATTCCCTTCCATTTAATTGTTTTCCGGACAGCTACAATCTCCAAGAATTTAAATGTAAAGTCAATAGTCATTTCCTATCTCACTAACATCCTCTCCCTCATGCTTTTTTCTCCGTCCACCCCACTCATCAGTATTCTCTTCCTTCTCATACTCTCTTCCTGACACCCTCTGTAACCTGTCACTCTTCCTCATAACATTCCTCCTATGTAACACCCTGCAAAACAGTGGCGGTATAATGCCTTGCTTGGGGCGATATGATTATAAAAAAAAAAGAAAAGTTTCTACAATATTATAATGTGGATATAAAGTGGGGGATCAATTCTACATTACAATAAATATATAAACTGATCCCTCACTTTATGGCCATATTAATACTTCTCTTACCCACTTCCAGACCCACCTGTCACTCCTTCTCATAACATTCCTCCTATGTAACCCCCTGCAAAACAGTGGTAGTAAAATGCCTTGCTTGGGGCGATATGATTATAAAATAAAAAATAGATGATTGTGATTGACGTTAGATTTAATCTTTTGAAGATTTTAGGTCACAAGGCAACAAGAAACTAGAAGAGATTTTTACAGGATAAAACTGCGAGAAAATAGACTATTAAGAACTTACGGTTATATCTAGCTATTTCAACGGCCTTACCATATAAACTCATGTATAAATCGACTTATTGTATAGTGCGACCCCTGAATATATCTTTGTATGAATCCACTCCAGTATTACCTGTATATAGTGCGCAACAGCTCACTAAAAATTCATGATCATTAACATCTTCAAAAAATTACCTGTGAAACGCCCTATTTTTGCGTAAATAAACTCGCATCTATAATCGTATATATGTAGGATGTCAATCGTTGTATTTTGGTTCTTTGGAATGCGATGAAAATGTTTGGTATTCAATTATTTTTCTTTTTTTGTGTAATGGAAACTGAAAACTGACTCAACAAAATTATGTTCCTATTTGTGTCACTATGGGGCTGGGCGAACCCTAAAAATATTAAATAACATACTTTGGAGAAAGAACATGTAAACATCCTTTAAATCAAACCGGGTCGACAAAAGGGAATCACGTGATTTGGATTAATGATGCATATCGTCAAGAATTCAGTCTGCTATTTATTTTATCTTTTAAGCGCAATAAATCGAAACTGCATTGTCCCGATCTATCTATCTAGCTATCTATCATAAGCTTTTCATTATCTATCTATCTATCTATCTATCTATCTATCTATCTATCTATCTATCTATCTATCTAAGGTATGTTTGTGGTACAAAGACAACGCTATATTTATGTGCAGGGATGTATAGGGTGGGGATTAACTAGAATTTTAGAAGTAGGTAAAGTATCTAAAATTTTAAATAAAAGAATATAGGAACACAAAAATGTATCTTTTACTAAAACATGTATCTTTTACTTTCATATGTCATTCACCATAATAAGCGTGATGATAATTGCGACTTAATGCCATTTTTGTGAAAATATATAGTCATTTAGTAAGGCAAAAGTGTAATGAAAGTGCACTAATTTCAGAATCATATATTGTAAATTTTCGTCCATATGTCTTTTCCATACAAAGCTATTTCAAATAAAACTTGTGGGATATTTAAAAGACGACAGCGATAGAAATCAGAATGAGGTCGGTGAGGTTACGATTCGAGAGGCACCGTGAATATATGATCACGTTTGTGTGCTTGCTTGCGTGTATATGTGTACATGTGCATGTGTGTGCGTGTGTGTGCATATGTGTGTATGTGAGTGCAAGTATGTTTATGCTTATGCATGTGGAAGGAAAAAGAAGGAAAGGGAGAGAGAGAGAGAGACTAGTGCTGGATGAGAATCTGACAGAATGGTAAATATATTTCTTGTGTAACGGAATTCTTCTAATAGTGGTGGTTCGTTGTCAGTATATTTAAAAGTGAAAATTTTTCAAATTCGTTTTATCCATTTGCCATCCAGGATATATATATATATATATATATATATATATATATATATATATATATATAAATTAATCGTATCACCCCGAGCAAGGCGGTAACGCCACTGATCTGCAGGGGGCTACATTTGAGTAAAAAGATTAGATAGAAGAGAGTGAAGAGAAAGACGGACCAGTTAGAAAGAAGCAAGAGAAGGATGGGAATACAGGTATGATGACAATTGCAAAGGTGGAGAGAAAGGAAAGGATATACAGGGTGGTGAAGAAAGAACTAGAGTGAAGTGGTTAAGAGTTGTGTATTGACGTTGCATTTAAATTCCTGGAGATTGTAACCGTCACGAAAGCAAGAATATGGAAGCGAGTTCCACAAGGAAGTGCGAGAAAAGAAGCTGTAGGAGTACAATTGTCGTCTGGATTTGGTTGATATAACTGTGAATGTGTGAGACCCAGTTGCTAGCCTGGTTGCACGAGTAAACACCTGTTGCAGAGACACCAGTAACTTAAGTTCATTGGAGCAGAATCCATGAAAGTATTTATAAAACAAAGGCAAGTCACATCCCGTCGGTGGGGAAGTGGTTGGAGTCGAACCGCCAAATCGGTACCTATCACATTACTGATTCTCCATTGGAGCCTTTCCAGAACACTGAGATGAACAGCAGGGGCGCTTGACCATATATGGCAGCAGTACTCCATGCACGGACAAATGGTTGATTTGTATATATGCAGGATGGATTCAGGCGAGAAAAACATCCTGGCCCGCCACTGTGACCCAACCTTCCTAGCAATCGATTTAGCTATTGACTCAATGTAGTGGTTCCACTTGAGATCGGAAGAGAGGGTAATGCCGAGGAGGCGCAGAGTATTGCTCTCAGAGAGAGAGAGAGAGAGAGAGAGAGAGAGAAAGAGAGGTTTCGAGTGATAAAGATCAATTGTCGTCTAAATGACGTAAAAATGAAAATAACACTAACATCTAATACTAATGAGTAAATTTATTCAATAAAATCCCCATTCGCTTCAACCACGACCTCCAGACGACTTCAGAACCTCCTCCATATCATATGGACTGTTTCCTTTTTTAAGATGAGGAATATTGCCATAACCCTTGCCTTTAGTTCATCTTTGGTAGTACAAGGAGTTTTGATGGTCTCTCGTTCAACTGCGACCCAAATCAAGACTGTTAAAGCTGGGGAGTTAGTAAGGGGAGATATGGTCGCAGAAACTGTCTGCAATGATTGAGTTCTCCTGCATGTGTCGTATTGTGCAGAGTCGTGTTGCCCGGTACAGGGTTTTCTAGAAATCACCCTCATTGGCCAGGGTAGCACAACATCCTCAAGGCACTTCATGTAGGCCTCTGTGTTAAATCTGATACCTCGTGAGAAGATGAATGGAAGCATAACGTTACCTTCACTATTGATTACTTGTAATCACCATTACAATTATCCAACAATTTACGAAACCTCTGCACTGTCTTCAGATTAAAACCCAGTCACTTTGAAATCTTCCTATTGTAACAACCGGAGCGAATGCCAAGTAGAACGGCATGCTGTTTCCAAATTTCTGGCGGAGTGAACTGCGTCAGGGTGATCGTTTTCTGACAAACGGTGCCCAACTGACCTTACTATACTGTGCAGCTAACAAGATAAAAACACACGGCAAAAGAAAGAAAGAAAGAAAGAAAGAAAGACGTAATGGAGTGAGGAAGAAAAAGGCAAACGTATAGAACAATCTGTATCAATCTTCTTCACTCGCTTCTTTCTTTCTTTCTTTCTTTCTTTCTTTCTTTCTTTCTCCCGCAAATATTACGATTAATAATTATAAATTACGTCCCTTTGATTTCATCTCCCAGCATTTTAATATTTTTCTATTTTAAAATTTTAATTTTATAAATTTACTTTAAAAATTTTCATTTTAATTATTTATCGACATGTATTCTTAGGATATTTAAATTTCTACTTTTGTTATTAAAAAGCAGTAAACTCGTTCTATAAGGTTTAACTCCCATGAAGATTGAGTGAACTTAAATTCAGATCTATCAAACTTTTAGTTTGAAAAATACTCCTGATGATTGCATAACGCTTGAAACTCCGAGTCGTGCCATCAACGAAGAACAATACTTATATTTATTAATATATATAAAATAGCTCTGTTCATTCTACATTGAGCACTATTATATTAACACCTGAATAATAATATTATACATTTATGTACTCTCATATGTATATATATTAATTTACCAAACTATATATATATATATATCAGCACAAGCTGCCAGTGTTCCTAGTTAATGTTTTTGAGTGTTTGGTTTTATATTTTTTTATTATTAGTCTTTCCATTATTTATTTATTTATTTTACATGTGAATAATGCTATTATACTTGTAATTGTCACTAGTATGTTACAGATGGAGTTTGATATGTTTCCGTGTGTGTTTAATATATATATATATATATATATATATATATATATATAGAGAGAGAGAGAGAGAGAGAGAGAGAGAGAGATGAAGAAAGAGAAAGAGATGAAGAGAGAGAGATAAAGAAAAAGAGAGATGATGAAAGAGAGAGAGAGATAAAGAGAGAGATGAAAGAGAGAGATGAAGAGAGAGAGAGATGAAGAAAGAGAAAGAGATGAAGAGAGAGAGATAAAGAAAAAGAGAGATGATGAAAGAGAGAGAGAGATAAAGAGAGAGATGAAGAAAGAGAGAGAGAGAGAGAGAGAGAGAGATGAAAGAAAGAAAGAAAGAGATGAAGAGAGAGAGATAAAGAAAAAGAGAGATGATGAAAGAGAGAGAGAGATAAAGAGAGAGATGAAGAAAGAGAGAGAGAGATGAAGAGAGAGAGAGATGAAGAGAGAGAGAGAGAGAGAGAAAGAGAGAGAGAGATGAAGAAAGAGAAAGAGATGAAGAGAGAGAGATAAAGAAAAAGAGAGATGATGAAAGAGAGAGAGAGATAAAGAGAGAGATGAAGAAAGAGAGAGAGAGATGAAGAGAGAGAGAGAGAAGAGAGAGAGAGAGAGAGAGAGAGAGAGAGAGATGAAGAAAGAGAAAGAGATGAAGAGAGAGAGATAAAGAAAAAGAGAGATGATGAAAGAGAGAGAGATAAAGAGAGAGATGAAGAAAGAGAGAGAGAGAGATGAAGAGAGAGAGATGAAGAGAGAGAGAGAGAGAGAGATGAAGAAAGAGTGCCGATGAAGAGATATAAGAGGGGGAAATAAGATAAAAATCTGCAAATGTTGAGAAAGGAGAGACAAAAATAGGAATTCATCTTAATCTCATGGGCGCTAAATGTCCCCACGCGGATCTATGTGAAAGTTAATATCACCTATCAAAATAGGCATATATTTTACGATTGTTCCAACGTTAACTATTGAAAAATGATCCAAACCTTTATTATTGTTAATTTATTTGCGTCGAATACAAAACAGTAATATCTCTCTCTCTCTCTATATATATATATATAATTTCAAGGTATGCTATATTTATGGGTTAGAGTGATTAATATCAGCATATGTAAATATAAAATTGTAAATTCTAGACACCCATTTGCTTCCAGCCGGTATCAAAACTCGACCGATTTGGTGCCATTCGGAGTTCCTACCGCTAAACCATCGGTGCATGACTGAAAGGCAGAAACATTTTTTAGCGTGTTATATATGTGAAGTGCATACACACGCCAGCCGTCGGTTGAACTCAATTCAATACTGAAGAGTAATGCGTAAATCTCAGAAGTGGTATCTGTTTTTAAAAAAATTCTTTCTAGAGAGCTCAATCTTAATGGAGAATGATTTGTTAGTCATATACACGCAAGCCTGTTTCGCTGTATCACAGCTCATCAATGTGTTTAGACCTCCAATATCTTCCATCCGAGATCGAAACTCGACCGATTTGGTTTCAGCCGGAGTGCCTACCTCTAAGCTATCGGCGTATGGATAAGAGAGGAGGAAATTTTAGCGTCTTATACATATGCAGTGCACACAGACGCCAGCTGCCGAGAGAAGTCAATTCATGATTGAGAGTAATGCGTAAATCAGAGAAGTGGTAACTATTTGTAAAATTTTCCTTTCTAGAGAGCTCAGTTGTAATGATATATATGGAGAGACAGTCCCTAAAATCTGAGCACATAGGAACAAACATGCCTATGTTCAAGAAACTGAATTTGAACTGGAATATTAAAAAATAACATCCTCAATAGGATTTTCATTCAGATGCAAAGATCGATGCATTTTGCCAGCTTCACGAGAACTAGAAGTAATAAGTCCATATCATAGTCAAGCATATTCACTCTTTATGTGTTCAATCAAGTGTGTTTCATTCATGATTTACATTGAGTACACTTTCCTCTTTAGCATACAACAAAAAAAATGTCAATTCCATAAAAAAAATCTCTGGAAGTACAAAATATAGATAATGAGATTTCCTATGTGTCAAGATTTTAGAGATATGGAGTACAACGGCCGAAACGTCGTACAAATGGCAGCAAAGATGAGGACAATAGTCAGAATAATGTAAATACTGTAAATTTCATGAAATTAATTGGAGGGAGGTAACAGATGTAAGAAAGTATTTTTATCTAGATTTTCTAAAAATAATAATTACATATATAACTTCATTCATTTGTGAATAATTTCTGAACGTTTCATTAAAATATGTCGAATATTGAATTTTTGCAAGAATTTCGAAATTAATGTGTCTTTCAACGCCAAAAAAAATGACTTGCATAATATTACGTTTGGCATAGTAATACTCTCTAGTAATACTCTCTAGCAAATATCGAGTAACTCACTAACGAAAAAAATTCAATCAAAATTTCGAACGTGTTAGAAAGGATTTTTTAAAATAAATAAAACAAACTTTGTTCTTTTTCTTAATAATATAAACATGTTTATGATAAAACTTTGTTTTTATTAATTTTGAGCCTTTAAATCATCTTGTTTTTTTTTGGGGGGGTGAGTGGGCTGCCGAATGAGTGGCGGTACCTAGGTAAATGCAACAAAAAAAAATTAAAAAGGAATAGAAAAGGAATAGAAAATACATGCAATCATTTAAAGAAAAGGTTCACTGAAGAAATGCCCGTAAAAAAGGTATAACCTATGCAAGTATTGTATGATGATCTTGATTTACCAACACCAAGAATTTGTTGAACGTGCAAGTACAATTATCAGAAAAAGAAACGGACAAAAAAACAAGAGTTTGACCAAAAGCATACAAAATACAATGTTAAGTAGGTTGGTGAAGAAAGATAGAGAAGGAGGTGAATAATAATAAATGAAATAAAAAGAAATCTAAAAAGGGGCACATAAATGAACTAGGCCAGACGCCATAAATAAAGAACGGTCCCACACTCCACCCCCTTCTTTTGAATGAGTTTAGAGGTGATCGCCTTGTTTCTTGTTTAGGAAGGGGTTCCCGGTTCATCCCCCTTCTCCGGTCTTAGTGTTATTTCAGCTGGAAGCTCTTTGCAGTTACGGAGTATGGTGGCAACGTCTTTACATTCTGAGGGTACCAGGTTGGCAGTTTCCTGGTTGCTGCTTCCGACTGGTAATTAGGAGCCCGAACTCTTGCGTAGCGTCTTGAGAGGCTGCTCTGATCAACAGTTGAATAATACCGGGGTTCTTGTAGTGCCATATCGCGCATGGACGGGCGTCCCTGCATGAACCTCCGGTGGGCAACCCCGAGGCCACATTATGTTGTGGGCCGCGCCAGTCTCCATCCTTCACAAGCTGCAAACGATTGACCGACTGATTCTATTCTAAGACCCCTCCTTAACTGAATCACTATGGAAAAAAGCAAACATAATAGCAAAACTAAACCAGCTCATTTGAAAACGCCCAAACCTGTCTGCATCTCTTTCACTAACATACGCGGCATCCGCACCAACTTCCTCAGCGTAGATTCATTCCTCCATAATAACTCACCTGATATATTAGCCCTATGTGAAACTAATCTTAACCCTTCTATCCCCTCATCTGAGTTCTACGTTGCTGGCTACTTTCCCCTCTTCAGGAAGGACTCCAATGTTCATATGCATGGGCTTGGTGTCTATGTCAGCGAACACCTTCCCTTAGCTAGGGTGTCATCTTTTGAATCCCCAGATCATTCTTTCATGTGCTTCCGCCTCTCACTTCTCAGCTCGATTAGCTATCTCTTCTTTCTCTACCGCTCTCCTTCCTCCCCTAACTGTTCGTTATTTGATATCATTTCTGAGAATATCGACAAAGCCATTTCTTCCCATCCCTCTGCCCATGTATTCGTGTTTGGTGACTTTAATGCCCACCACACCAAGTGGCTGAAGAACGCTGTCACCGACCCTGCTGGTGTCCACACCATGAACTTTTCAATCACCCAATCCCTGACGCAAGTAGTGGACTTCCCCACGCGTTTCTCCGACAACCCTAACGGAAGGGACTCACTTCTAGACCTCTGCTTCACTTCCATCCCAGACTCTTGCACTACCAGACAACTCTGCCCACTCGAAAACTCTGACCACACTGTAGTGTCCGTCAATATTTCACTCTACTTCCGCCCGACGCATGATACCCAGACAAGTAGAATATCCTACTGCTATCAAAGAGCAGACTGGGATTCGTTCCGAGACTTCCTCTGAACAACGTTTTTAGTCTTCCCATCGAAAAATGTGCATCCAAGGTCTCCTCTTGGGTTAAGGCTGGCATCGATGCCTTCATCCCTGCTAGGAAATTCCAGCTTAAATCTCATTCGTCTCCATGGTTCTCACCCGCTTGCTCGGCTGCCATTGCCCACCGGAATCATTTCTTCCGACTCTATCGTAACTACGCGTCGGACCAAAACAGGCGCCTTTTCACTTCAGCTCGTAATAAGTGTAAAAGGATACTTAACAAAGCTAAGATGTTGTTTGCTGCCAGAATGAAGCAACGCATAGCATGCTCTAAATTCGGCGCTAAAGACTACTGGCGACTCTGTAAAAGAGTACTTAACAAGAGCAAGTCCACAATACCCCCGCTAATCAACACATTTGAGGTCCTCACCTCCCCAGCAGATAAGGCTGAATGCTTTGCAGGCAGATTCTCTAACAATTCGAGTCTGGACACATCTGGAGTTTTTACACCAGACTTCTCACCTAGAACCGAGGCACAACTGAATGATGTCCACATTATACCTTCGCTTGTCTCTAAGATAATCTTAAAACTTGACCCTCACAAAGCGAGAGGTGGTGACGGAATCCCAACCATAGTCTTAAAGAAATATGCCCCTGAACTCTCCTCTGTCCTTTCTAAGCTCTACAACCTCTGCCTATCTGCTTCCTGCTTTCCTGCCTGTTGGAAATCTTCCTCTGTAGTTCCTATATTTGAAAACACTGGAGAACACTCTGACACTGCAAATTACCGCCCTATCAGCCTTCTTCCGATCTTTGGCAAAGCGTTCGAAGCCATTATCAACGCCGAGGTGGTTCAGCATCTCACAGCACACAGGCTCCTCTCGGACAAGAAGTATGGTTTCCGCTTCACCAGGTCTACTGCTGATATGCTAACGACCACCACCGAGTACATATACCAGGCACTCGACAGGAATGGCGAAGCCCGAACCGTTGCATTGGATATATCTAAGTTTGGCATGCTGGCCTTCTATGTAAACTGCGGAGCTATGGTGTAACTGGACATTTGTTTCAACTAATCCAGTCATTCCTCTCTAACCGCACAATGAAGGTGGTATTAAACGGACATGCTTCCCAGAACTACTATACAAACGCAGGTGTCCCCCAAGGCTCCATCTTAGGTCCTACACTTTTCCTGATATACATTAATGATCTCCCGGATTCCATAAGAGCCCAAATAGGTTTGTACGCCGATGACACCACAGTTTACTCTCGCCTCCTACAAAAATCTGGTGTAGGCATCAAAGCTAACCTCGCAGTCGAGATTGAAAAAGACCGCCAATCCATAATGGACTGGGGTAAGAAATGGCTAGTAAATTTTAATGCTTCTAAAACGAAGCTACTCTCAATTAACCATCATCAACAATCTCACCTACCTCCCATTAGCATGGACCAGGCTTGCCTCCCAAAGAGTAAAACACTACGCCTCCTTGGTCTCACACTTTCAGCGGACCTCAAATGGAATGACTATATCGAATCCATTGCTAAATCCGCTGCTATGAAAGTCGGTTCTCTGTGTAAGGCCCGGAAGTTTTTTCCGTCTAAATCTATCCTGCACATATATAAATGTACCATCCGCCCTTGCATTAAATACTGCTGCCATATCTGGTCGGGTGCCCCTGCTATTCTCCTCGGGCTTCTCGATAAGGTTCAGAGGAGGGTCTGTAATGTGATAGATACCGACTTGGTAGACCACTTGCAGTCTCTCTCCCACCGGCGCGACGTGGCTTCCCTGTGTCTCTTCTATAAATACTTTCACGGCTTCTGCTCCGATGAACTTAGATCACTGGTGCCCCCTAAATACGAATTTGAACGAGATGCTAGATTAGCAACTAGATCACACCCTTTTACAGTGAAACCGATAAAATGCAACCGCAATTTCTACTCCAACAGTTTCTTTCCTCGCACTTCCCGACTGTGGAAATCTCTTCCACACGATTGCTTCCCCGACGGATACAATCTCCAGGAGTTTAAATGTAAGGTCAATAGACACCTCCTAACACACTAACCTGCTCCCATTCTATCAAACACTCTTCCCATCTGCCCAACCCTCATCCTCGGTATCCTTACTCATCTGTCACCTTCTTCCTGACATTCCCTATTTCTAACCACTCCTTCTCTTTACCTTCCCCTATGTAGCCCCATGCGCAATAGTGGCAGTGAAATGCCTTGCTTGGGGTAAGATGATTAAAAAAAGAAAAAGAAAAAAAGAAGTGAGTAAAAAAAGCCCGTTGGATTTCAGGCAATAATATTTCTAACAGACATCACAGCGAGTAGACTAAACAAAACTTAATATTATAACACCAGAAACGAATTATAACATGGGTATATTTTATTTTAGATATTTTTTTTTAATAAAGAGATTTATATTTTTAAACACTTTGCTAAAAATGGCGTTAAATTAAAAAAAAATAGAAATTTCAAATAACATTTTCTTCAGGCAATCAAGTACTTTTGAAATAACACAAAGTATTTTGTTTATTGAAAATATTAAATTCAATTTTAGGGTGTAATTAAAACTACAATAAAAACTTCACGAAATATTTTCATTATAAAAATTAATTTTAGACATTACCTGTCGTGTTTATGGAAAGAGTTCTAATATAACTTATGAACAAAAGCACCAACACTACATAGTGACTGTCAGTTTCACGCATCAAGCCATCTTCAAAATATGTCGTGAGGCGTGACACTGACTTTCACCACACAGTGTTGATTCTAATATCTACGCACAGGAATACTATCTATCTATCTATCTATCTATCTATCTATCTATCTATCTATCTATCTATCTATCTATCTATCGTGTGTTCAATAAAAACTGTCCTCCTTAATTATTATGGATGATCATAAGAATATTTTTATCATAATTTATTCAAACAAGAAGAATAAATACTAAAGTTTATGCCCTCCCATTTCTGAAAGTCTAATACAGGCAGCTAGGTTTTTATCGTAAACGTCTCAGTCATCTTTGGATCTGTTTTATCGTATGGCGAACACCATCTTTAATTTAGGTGATCGTTATATATATATATATATATATATATATATATATATATATATATATATTACTTTCCAAAGTGTTATCTTGAAATGTCCCTACATTTTGCCGTAAATATTTTTCATACAAAACTCTTTTCAAATGTCTTTGTAACATATTTCATGACCCCCCACCCCACACACTGGAATATTTTTTCTGATGAATGTACATTTTAATTCTTGCTGACTATCGCAACAATTTCTTCCGACCAAGGAAAATACTTTAGTTGTAGATAAAATCAAATAGACCAAAACAGTCAAATATTTAAATGTAAATTATCTTGAAACGGATAAATAGAATTATACTCCTTTTATTTATTTATTTATTTATTTATTTTTTATTTTGACAGATTAATGTTCTGGAATTGAAATTCCAAACTTGGAACCGAAAACGTCACATTTCATTTAGATACTTCCCTCAAATTTCTTCTATGTTCACACCTCTGTCTTTCTTATATTCTTCTCACATAATATATATATATATATATATATATATATATATATATATATTACTTTAAACGTAACTTATAATGCTTACACTTCTTTCAGTAGATAATTTGTAAAATATGTTTATCCATTTATAATGATAAAAATATAATGAATTAAAAAAATAAAATACAAGATTTATATATATATATATATATATATATATATATATATATATATATATATAAATCTATAAATAATTATGTTGGACAAGCAACATCTGCCTACCAAGAAGACTGACATCACTTTGAC
Organism: Ascarosepion bandense; assembly: GCA_037127315.1. Taxonomy (NCBI): domain Eukaryota; kingdom Metazoa; phylum Mollusca; class Cephalopoda; order Sepiida; family Sepiidae; genus Ascarosepion; species Ascarosepion bandense. Next base: position 164,444 of record JBBBDQ010001704.1, on the reverse strand, counting down.
CAGAGCTTCATATGAACACATTTAAACCATTATGGAATTGTTCCAACTTTGATATGCATTGAAAGCATGAATGTGATACATACCTCCAACTGAAAAAGCATTTAAAAATGATGGAAGCTCCTTATAAAATATTTCCCATTTTCTCACTTTGGTTTCTTTTTTTTTTTTTTTCAATTGGAGTAGATAGATCTATCTATCGCCTGGTTCACACTCCACCCACGTCTATTGAACAGGTTAAGAGGCTCATCCCTTGTTCCCTGTTTAGGATGTGGTTTCCGGCTTTCTCTTTACCAATCTTCTCACTTTTTTTTTTCAATTGGAGTAGATAGACTAAACTATCGCCCAGTTCACACTCCACCCACATCTATTGAACAGGTTAAGAGGCTCATCCCTTGTTCCCTGTTTTGGATGTGGTTTCTGGTTTTCTCTTTTCCAATCTTTTCACTATTACGTAGCCCCCTGCACATCAGTGGCGTTACCGCCTTGCTCGGGGTGATACAATTAAAAAAAAAATATATATATATATATATATATATATATATATATATATATATATATTTTCTTGGGGTAAATCAACAACTCAAAGAGGGTGCATTAAACATCCCATACTGGGCGGAAAGTTTAGATGCGTCTAAATGTGGCAGAACATAAAATTTAAATGTAATAATTACCACAAACATGACCGATCTCGACTACAGTTTCGGACACCTGAATGCAATCATCAGGAAGTCGGTAGATGTTAAGAGAAAATAAAGGATATTTATCCACCCAGGCGAGCTTAAAATCGTAAAGATTTGCCGGTCTTAACACCAACTGAACTCATCTAGAGGAAGGTTTATCCTAAAAAGTCAACATGTAAAAGAAAGCCAAAAAGAGGAAGAAAAACAAAACATGAGAATAATTTTCCAAGTACAGAAAAAAGTGCTCAATGTCAAGGCGGGCAAATCGCGGCACAGCGGTTTGAGTAAACCATGGTTATTGCATTCAGGTGCATGAAACTGTCGTCGAGGTCGGTCATGTTTGCGGGTTTTAGTATATATATATATATATATATATATATATATGATATTATATTATATATTGACTGAATTTGTACTATATTTTTTAAATCAATTCACCCAGTAAGACGCAAGGGATTACTGTATGTGAAAGCTTGGATGAGAAGGGAAAGTTTTTTTAAGGAAAAGAAAACCCAGTAATACTGTATTTTCCAGGTTACTTCTAAAGTAACTTCAACTCAGCTCTGTATTTCATACCATATATTCTAATAGATATTAACAAAACAAAGACTTAGAGACAATAAAACACAAATGGTTATAGGGTGTGGAAACATACAAATATTAATCGTGAGTAGATAAAGAAAAGAAAAGAGTAATCAAGAGGACATTGCATTAAAATTTTCGCAGATCACAGCTGAAAAGCATGAAATCAGAAGGAAGTTCTACAAGCGAAAATTGTGGGAAAAGTTAGCATAGAACAAGCAGCTACGTCTAGCAAGCCCGTCTGTAAATTGATGAGATCTCGATACCAGTCTAGCACTGCACTTAAATTCATAAAGTCCAGGTACCAAAGCGAAGAGCTTATCCGAAAAATTACCATAAAAGTATTTATAGAAAAGACACAGGGAGGCAACCTTACGGCGGTGGATTCTTGACTGAAGCCGAGACATCAGATCGAAACCAATAATATTACGGATTCTTCTTTGGATTTTATCAAGGAGTTCAAGGTAAACAGCAGGAGTACCGGACCATATTTGGCAGCAATATATGCATAGACGAATATAAGACTTATAGATATGTAAGTTCGATTTAGGAGAGGAAAACTGTCTCACATGATACGGTGAACCGAATTTATTAACAGCTAAGTTTATATATATATATTAGTCATCCACATACAAGCCCGTTTCGCTGTATCACTGCTCATCAGTGTGGCTAGACATATCCACTTGCTTCTGGCCGGGATCGAAACTCGACCGATTTATATATATATATATATATATATATATATATATATATATATATGTGTGTGTGTGTGTGTGTGTGTGTGTGTGTGTGTGTGTGTGTGTGTGTCGATTGTTTAATTACTTAGTTTTTGGTCATAATAAGATTAGACCAGTGCACATTTGTATTAAAATGTGTTCAATACTATTATATTGTAAAACTTTTGAAATTTTTCCATTTGTAAACGAATTATTACATAACGTAGGTTTCCACCATGAGTGGTGTCTTCAGGTGATGTTCAATAACTGATTATACCGTTTTTTTTTTGTTTTGTTTTTTTACTTTTATTAAGAACGCTCTCGTAACGGTGTTTTGTTCTTGTTTTTTGTTTTTTTGAACGCTCACGTGGCAGGTGATTTTTGAACGCGCAATTTTTAAATTTACAAAAAACACCGTTACGTGAGCGTTCTTAATAATAAAAAAAAAAGGCAAGCAATAAAACCAGTTGTTGAAAATCGCCAGAAGACACCACTCATGGTAGAAACCTAGGTCGCGTAATAACTTGTTTGCAAATGGAATATACATATAAACTTTCAGTTATGTTACTGCCGAAAACCAACCTTAATAAAACGTCACATTATCAAGCAAAAGTGTCATTAAAAAAATTATTCATCCATAGTTTACGAGAACCCATAGGAAAAATTCTAATAGAAAATACAATATAAATCACGATATATAAATCAGCAACATCTTAACAGAGGCACTATATATGAAACATCATAAACGCTCCTATTTTAGAACCAAAACAATCAACGAGTGTGATCTGCCCAAAACAGAGAACCGGTCCACACTAAATTCTGCAGCACAAGTCGTATTATTTACCAAATGATTCGCGATGAAAGACCCGTATGTATTTCGAATGGTATCACCAGACAAAAAATTCCTATTGATTATTATTGATTAGCAGTCACATGTTGTTTGATCCTAACATCCAAACGTTGCGTCGTTCTACCTATTTAATCGACTCTATAACTACATATAAAATGGTAAATAACAGAATTAATATGATTGGTCGGGTTAGAACGTCTTTACGCATAGATCAAATTATAGGTCTAGTTTTAAACACAACACGTACGCTAGCTGCATAATAACACTCACGTAAAGATAATGAAATCCGCTTGGCAAAATTCTCACTGACCCTACCCAATCACGGTATTCGAAGATAGACTGGGTATTTTCTAACCGTTGCAGCTTTCATTTTGTTAATCTCAGCAATCTTACCTCGGTTATGTGTTGACCATGTCCACCATTTTTATCAATATAGAATATAGCGCAGTACGTAATCTGTTCAATGAAACAACGTCAAAGATCAACGCTCACGAGTCAAACATTACTGAATCGGACTATATCGCCAATACTCGGGAAAATATGGTCGCCTTTTATACACGTCGCATTGAATATTTTGAGCCTTCTGATGGGTTAACCCTTCTATTGGTGAACTATAAAATGAGTCAGCTCATGGCTGGCTCACTAGTATACAAAGGCACCCAAAAACTCCAACAGAATATCCGAAGGATAACCATTGTTATACAACTAATTTCATCTTTCAAGGTGTCATCTGTCATCTGAACAAATCATTAGCGCCGTATGGGTCAACGTCTTAATCAGATTAATCTTTTGTTGTTTAGAACAAAAAGAATCCAATTGAATGTAGAGACCCGTAAAGATAGGCTTCCTATAAACCGAAGTAATAAAAGAGAAAGGTGTTCTATGAACCAGAATATCTAAGAAGGCAAAGACCAATTGCCCTCCTTATCTATTGTAAATTTAAGGGCAGGATAAACACCATTGAGTAGAGAAAAGAATTGGTCAACCTGGAAGAACCTAAGAGTTGGCTTTTCTTATGAAATCCCACAAATATATTAGCCAAGACAGAGTCCGAGAAGGAACCCATCGCTACACCACCAATCTTACGATGCATAATATCGTCAAAATTGAAATCGACAGACAGTGGCAAATTTCATAAGTCCAACCAAAACATCTTCAGGTATAGTCAGGGGAATCAAATGACTACGATATAACAAATCACTACAAATATCGATAGTCTCCAATACAAGAACACAAGTGAAAAGGCTACAAATATCAAAAGAAAACATAAACCCATCGAATAAATTGAGAAAAGTAAAAGATATCTTTAATACAGAATTAACTATATTGCTGCAAAACTGGTTTCAACATTATAGCCAGCCACTTCGCGATTTTATGTTGAGAAGACACAATAATAGAAAATATGGTCACAACAAGAAACCCTTCTTACGAATCATAGGTAATACATAAAGAAGTGGACGAATGGAGCTGGACGATCTTAATTCCTCAGATTTTTCAGAGAAAGGAACACCACTCTTTACCCATTTGACAAGACGTTACTGAAATTGAATTTTAGAGGTCAGTGTAATTTTATGTCTGTTAATGGAACCAAAGAATTGAAATTTGGAAGGATCGTTACGCATAGTTAACATTTTATTAATGTAATCTTGGTGGTCCATAATGACAACGTCAGATCACTTATCTGGTTTCGTGATAACCAAGAAGTGGTTATTCTTAACGGATTTAATGATCCGATGATGTTCATTTCTCCATTTCGATCCAGAGAAAGAAATAGGAGAACCAGCATGAGAATGAGCCAAGTCATTCAATTTGGCTCGAAAGTCATTGGATTTATCTAAGCCATAGGCTAAAATAGGAAGCTCGATCTCTGAAGCACAATAAGAAGATAAATTGGCTACATTTTTGGTAGTATTTGGTTCAACCACACAAGCAAATATCTTGGAAATAAGATATTTTAACTTATTCTGAAAGATGCACGTCATCTTGGAAAGACAACGTACATGTATCAGACCTACATAACGGGCAAAATGGATCCTATCAAACTATGACAAAACTTAACATGCCCCACGCCACAACACATTATATCTTCTTTGTAGACCAAAAGACTGGCTAGAAAATTACAAGAAAAAAATCTTTAATAAAGGCTTTCTCTATCTTCTAACCAGACATCAACAAATCCGATATGAAATAAACGAGTGACGCATCTGGTTCCAATGTTCCAGTTTTGAATCTGATCTTTTACTATGATCGGCCATGCCAAATTTTAAAACAGAAACAGCAGTTGACCGGATTCGTTTCCTCTTATCACAACAGTAAACGGGAAAATATTATTAAAAACAAATCTGTTATGGGTGTCAGTGACATGAACGAACGGAAGGGAAATTTTGATTTTACTAAGATTAATATATATATATATATATATATATATATATATATATATATATATATATATATATATAAAGTTTCGGTGTTAAAACAACATCATCAGGCAGTAAAGTGTGGTTAATAATAATTACCATATATATATATATATATATAATGATAATATACACGCTAAAAGGTTTGCCTCCTTGTGACGCCAGTTCGGTCGGGTTCCAATCCTGGGTAAAAATCAATCGGCTGTCTAATCGTACTGATGAGCTGTGATACAGCGAAACAGATCTGTCTGTGGATGACTATATATATATATATATATATATATATATATATATATATATGCGTATACACACAAGTATTTGTACTTATAGAAATATTTGTTCTAATGTTTATATATATATATATATATATATATATATATATATATATATATATATAATGTAATATAATTATATGGTTATGTCAATTTTTCATTGCTACATGGAAATTTCTATGTTTCGAGATTAATTCTCATCATCAGGCAATACTGGTGTGGTTGTGCAGACGATTTACATTTAAAATGGTTTTAAATATAAATCGTCTGCACAACCACATCAGCATTGCCTGATGATGAGAATAGGGTTTGTGTCGAGGTACCCCCGATTAATATCGAAAATTGATAATCGAAAAAATCGAGTTATAGAAGGAGTGGTCCGATTTTAATCAGATTTGATACACTCATAGACAAAGACATAAGAAACGTTATTTCGAAGTTTCAAGGTTGCAGTTCTTACAAAAGTGCAGAAAATTTATAATCTATATATATAAAAGGCAAGATGTTTGTGTGTGTGTCTGTTTATCTGCCTGTATGTCTCTATTTTTTTTCAGCCCTTTTATTTTAGTTTTTGCTTTGGGTTTGGCTCTAAGTAGGTATAATTGTAGTTCTTAGTCTCGGCCATTATACCATTTACTCAGAGGACTTATTTAGTCTTCAAAATTCAGTTTACGATAAAAAAACTTATTTGATATCGATACCAGGAAATCAAATTTGACTTACATCCATTCATTTTTCTTTCAGTATACGGTTTCGCTTTAACTTGAAACAACTATTGCATTTTAGTCTTTCGTGCCAACATCCAAAGAGTCTGAGCTCCAGGACCATGGATTAGTTTTAAAGCTTTCATTACACCCGAGCAACGCTGGGCTATACTGCTAGTAAATACATATAGAGCAAATATAAGAAAAATTAAAGCAGACACGTTATTTCATGGTAAACCTAAGTATAGGCCTATTTCAGGCGAACCATCATCAGCTTCCGTTTTTATTGTACAAAGGATTTTACATGAATCGTGTAAAAGTTTACAAGATTCGTGTAAATTCCCTTAATTATATATATATATATATATATATGTGTGTGTGTGTGTGTGTGTGTGTGTGTGTGTGTGTGTGTGTGTGTGTGTGTTTACAAAATAGTTGTCAGGTATGCTATATTTATGAGCTAAAGTGCAAGTGATAGAGTGTATGTAAATATAAAGTAGACATTGGGGCTTACACACAGCGACAACAGTTCATTTCATGTTCAGGCCACATGCACTGTTTTAGCTCGACTGTTTATATAAACTGGCCAGTGATTTATCATGGGTAGCTCAATTCTTCTAACGGTTATTGGATGGGAGATAATGGCTATGTTTCAGATTATTCTAGGTGCGGTTGAGCCGTGATAATTGTGTATCTTAATGAAGTTTTTTTTTCTAACTTTATGGTTTTGTTTGTTAATTTATAATTGACTGATTCGGTATTTGCTGTTCATTATTATTATTATTACGCGTTGTCATTGAAAAACGTTTCGATGTTGTCTAATTTTATCACTTTTGTTCAGATTACATGCAAAAGGATATATTCCTATGTTTTATGCATTATGCATAATTGTTTAATAAAATACGTGACAAAGAAATACTGGAAACTGTTAGGTAACCTTGACGTACGTTGGAAAGAATATTAGTTTCATCCAGAACTTATACTGGCAACAAACCGCCTGCATACAAATAAGAAATTAGTTCAGTAATACAAAAATATAAAAAAAAGAGTTGTAAATCAAGGATGCTTCTTCTCATCAGTTCTTTATTAACCTATATATTATTAGCAGTCAGTCAGTTAAGTGCCATACGTGAAACAAGCTTGGGCGATCATGTCTAGAAACAGACATGACTGACTGGGCAGAATATTATCCCGCAGTAGTTTGCCATTGCTTTCTGCGGTAGATTGGTTGCCAGCCAAGGCTATAGAACCCAATCTGTCCTGTTATTTAACCCATAACTGGAAGGAATAGACGGATTAATACCTTTCTCAAGGGTATTTGCGCGTAAGTAAATGCAATGAATTCAACTGGAATTCGAACTCGGCTCCCCGATTTCTCGTTACGAGGCGATATCCACTGCACCACAACTCACATCCAATTAGTATTAGCAGACAATATGCAAATTTCCACAGAATTGATAGCAGACACAGAAAATAAACTACAAGAAATCCTACAGAGTTTAGTGAGGAAAAGCAAGAAGATAGTACTAAACATCAATTGCAAGAAGACTGAATTCATGTTTGTCAGCAGAAATAACAGCTTAACATGTAAATTAAGAATTAGAAATACGAAATCAAACGGTGCAAGAAATAAGATATCCGAGAAAAGTATTAACAAAGAACTGAAACTGTAAGGCAGAAACCGAATTTGCATTGGGAAATGTTATCTTATACCAGTCCTTCTATATAGCAGTGAAAGCGAGACACAGTTAAGACAGTTGAAGATTATGAGCTACATAATGAGAAAAGAGTGCTTAGAAAATTTGATACTCATAGGCAAAATTGAAGTTAAGCGAGCCCGAGGCAAACAAAGCCCAACCTACGTGACGAGCTTAAGCAAATGGATGGCCGTGTCGGGTTTGGGATAAATCCTAACGCGCATTCGGATTTCAGTTTCGTACTTTACGTCCTCCTTTAAAACACTTGCCTGATATTTCAATGGTTGTATTTGCTTGATTGTTGCGTCTCCAATTTCTAATCTGCGTCTTGGGCTGCACCTTTTGCTTACAGTTATGCACCCTGCCTTCTTGTAACTGAGTCTAATAATTTATAATCGCTTTATTTCACTACCCTCTCTAGGATTACTTGTAGTTTTCTTTCAGTGTCTGCTATCAATGCTGTATGGATCTACCAGTAATGGATCTACCAGTAATAGATCTACCAATAATGGATCTACCAGTAATGGATCTCGGTAATGATTCTAATTCTCTCAGAATTTTGTCATTATTCGTACAACCAGGATTTGTTATTGGAGAATAATTTTTTTTTTTAATCGTATCACCCCGAGCAGGGCGGTAACGCCACTGATGTGCAGGGGGCTACGTAATAGTGAAAAGATTGGAAAAAAGAAAGCCGGAAACCACATCCTAAACAGGGAACAAGGGATGAGCCTCTTCACCTGTTCAATAGACGTGGGTGGAGTGTGAGAAGACAGATCTTTGTTTTACATTTATTTCTGTTTATGGATATTTATTGAATTCAGTTTCTATTCCGCATGTAGACAATGAGTCCATAGTCTAGGTTCTAGATTAGTCTATCTTTTGTAGACATCAAACTCTTGGGCTGAAGAAGATAGAAATAGATTTGCTTTGAAGCGTCGTATGTTAGTTCTGTTGTCCTGCAGTTTCTATGATTACACACATTCTTGTGGTTTATTCCAAGTAACATAACCTAAAAAATTATGATGTCTAGACTGGCAATTATTTCTGAAGGAAATATATTATTTCTGTGGGAAGAAAAGATTATTTTAGAAAAACAGATCTATTAAAAACAACGCAATAGGAAAGCAAAAAAAATACGATAGCAAAAAAAATATTGCACAAAAAACAAGAAAAATTTAAATCGAGTAATAAACGTGCACAATGCTAAAAGTACAAGGGGGATACCAAAGACAATCTTTATATATATATATATATATATATATATATATATATATATATTGTGTGTATTTTGGAAGCATTTTTTCATTAATGCAGGTTTCATTGAATAATATAGACAAGTTTTGTCTATTAATTTTGTGTAGGATCCGTTCATACCGTCTGATATACTTGATGGTGATGTCGTTGAAAGACAACAAAAATCACAGTAATTGTTAATTTTTTTATCAGGTTTAAGCTTTCGGCTCACATAAGCCATTATCAAAGAGTAAATATTAACACACCGTAAATATAGAACATTTAAGTTATTAACAATAAAGAGAATTGAATTGAAAATATAAGTCCATCCCTACCGTGGCGGATGGCCGAAGACAGTGACAGTGTGTGTTAATATTACTCTTTGATAATGGCTTAAGTGAGCCGAAAGCTTAAACATGATAAAAAAATTAACAATTACTGATTTTTTGTTGTCTTTCAACGACATCACCATCAAGTATATCAGACGGTATGAACGGATCCTACACAAAATTAATAGACAAAACTTGTCTATATTATTCAATGAAACCTGCATTAATATATATATATATATATATATATATATATATATATATATATATATATATATATGGTGGTAGGGGGTAATTATTGCCACTGTTAATTAAATTATAGATTAATTACTTTGGTAAAGATTTGAAAAAAACAAATGCAGAAGTAAAGAAAACTAGCGCCCGGAACGTTAATATCAAAACGAGGCTCATTAAATGACCGTGTTTTATATTTAAAGCTATTTATATACAAATTAACTTTTTCATGAGAGTAAAGCTGTACAATTAATTTTCTCTGATCTTTTTCTAATTAACATCTCTAATCAAATTGGCAGCCAATCAAAATAGACACTTTAAACGGTCGAAGAGAAAAAATAATAATTATTCAGATTCAATACCTCAGGAAATTGATTCGCTGCTGGATTTGTGTTTTGCTGTTGCTTTTTTTCTCATGTTCCTAATACGGTTGATTGGTAGACAATGAGTGTTAATTATTTTTTGACTCTTATATCTCATGCAATAGCTATTTTACCGGCAAAAAATGCAATTTGACTATACATATGATAAAAAACAGCTTTATAAAAAATAACAATACAATACATGGAATAATACAAATAATTCTTCTAAGAATCTCAAAACTTAAGAATATTTTCTCCGTCTTCCATTGGTGAAAAGTAAATTCCACCCGAGCAACTTCTTCCCGCGAACCACTTCTCTGTGGAATAGACTCCCCAGAGATTGTTTCCTTGACCACTACAATCTTAACCTGCTCAAGTCAAAGATTAACGTTTTCTTTCTGTTGTGGGATCTCTCCTTTTTCTATGATAATGGACTCGACTTGACTATACATATACTCCTGCCATAGTGAGATAGAGGAAGTACCGTAAGAGGTCAGTAAGTTACCGAGATATACCGAAGTTACACAGAGGATACCGCGTCAGTAGTCATAGTAGCTCTGAGCTCCACTCAGACAGAATAGTATTACAAGGACATATTAATTTCAGTACGGTTTCACTTCAAAGACTTATATATATGTATATTCCTTACTAATTGTATTTCTGGATTACTAACCTGTTTCCAGTTTGTATCTTTACGTTTAATATAACTTATTTTTCTATCTCAAATATCTGTTTTGTTGTTCATTATTTTGTGCGGTTCCTCAATCGGAATGCAGAACACTTTCCCTCTTATCGCCATAAAATTTGCAGGGTGAACTTCACTGTAAAAAAATCATTATTTTTATTCCTTGTTTTTTTTTAGAAAACTCCAGCTAAAGAAATTGATGCAATTCATATTAACAAGTATATTTTAATGTGGATGTGCGTTGTGGTGCTGTGGATATTGTTATGGGAAAACACACCTATTCCTAAGATAATGGACTCTCCCTCCTATATTAATAACAGTTAACAGGAAGTTAACGGGAGAAGTTCTTAGGAGTTCTTGGGAAGTTCGCAGGAGTTCTTTAGAGTTCTATTGGAGTTCAGTAGAACTACCAGGCAGTTGATATTAGTCGGCAGTTAGCCGGATACTAAGGAGTCAGCTTTCAGTGGAAGATTACCAAGTTCCTAACATTTTGGGTGCGTTAAGCCGATTAGCAACCGACATAGCACGATTATAACCTACAGTGCGAAAACTACTCCACAATAGATATCGGCCCGGAATGAGAGATCAGAGAGCTGCGTTCGAATCCAAGTTGAATTCGTTGCATTCTTACGCGCAAATACCATTGGGAAATGGATTAATCCGTCTCTTCTCCCTCCAGCTATGGGTTAAATATAAGAACAGATTGGGTTCTAAAGCCTTGGTTTGCAACCAGCTTACCGCAGAAAAAATGGCAACCCGTTGCGGGAAAAATATTCTGTCACTGACGTCTCTTTCGAGACATGATCGTTTAAGCGTGTCTTACATATGGCACTTAAGTAAATGATAATTCAATTGCGAATAAAATTTATTAATCAAAATAAGAACACAATACATTTATGAATAATAAATAAGTTTATTCATTAGCATAGAATAATCAACTATATTTCTGGAACTAAATAATCGTGCCGCTTACGGCCTATCACGTTGAATATAACGGTTCTCGCTCGATCACCGAAGTTAAGCAACGTTGAGTCTGGTCAGTACTTAGATGGGTGACCGCTTGGGAATACCAGGTGCTGTAAGCGTATAGTGACGGATGTGCGTTGTGGTGCAGTGGATATCGGCTCGGAAAGAGAAATCGGTGAGCCGAGTTCGAATTCCAGTTGAATACCCTGCATTCACTTAAGCACTGGTACCCTTGGGAAAGGTATTCATCCGTCCCTTCCCTCCAGTTATGGGTTAAATAACAAGGGTAGGACTTGGGAACCCTGCTCTGCTCTTAAAAACAAATTCCAATGAATCTTGATACTCGATAAGTAAAATGTTGGAAAAATAAAATAACCTTACCCAAAAATCATTGGTTATGACCTTAAATGATCCCATAAGGACTGATAGGTCGTTAAAACTCAAGACAAACAAACAATAATCGTGCCGCAGAGAAAATTATTTGAAAAACAATAAGCGTGCTCTACCAAATAAGAACTGTACTGGTGCCAGATGGAGAGAGGAGTTAAATTGATGGACAAATGATATAATAGCACCAGTAACTTGTATTTGGTAAGCTACAGTGTGCGTTATGGTGCATTGGATATCGACTCGGAACGAAAAATCGAGTAGCCGAATTCCAGTTGAATTCCTTGCATTCACTTATGCGCAAATACCTTTGGGAAAGATATTAATCCGTCTCTTTCCTCTAGTTATGGTTTAAATAATAGGACAGATTAGGTTCTATAGCCTTGGCTGGCAACCAGTCTACCGCAGAAAGCAATGGCAAACTACTGCGGGAAAATCTTTAGTTCTGCATCTAATGAATACTTTGAAGGAATTCTGAACTGTTGCCTGATTCATAAAGACCATATCTTGCGTGATGCCTGAAAAAGTACTCGTCGACCGGACAAAGATTCCTGGTGAGTACGCTCAGTGAATTAGCTCATTTAATTTCTGAGCATAAAACCTAACAATTGATTCAATATAACCTCTCCGCTTCATTACATTAGAAAACATAAAACTAGAAGGCGCATTGAGTTGCTATTCTGAAGGTGAGCCTCGGACATGGTTATCGAAGACAAAGACGCTGCTTTATTGTGATTAAAGATAACCGTTTCGTTTATGAGCGGTTCAAATTTATAAGTCATTACCTGCAATGACATTTTCGACAGCTGCTGCTAGTTTTACTTTGTCGGATCTATCGAACCTACTGTAAAGACAGGAATAAATATTTGTTTCATTAGCATAAATACATAAGTTGAGAAATGATGACATTGGAAAAATCGTTGATGAAGATACGAAACAACGTAGACCCATGCAAAATGTGAAATTTCGTCCATGTGCGTTGAGTTATCGACTCGAAACGAGAGATCAGGGTGCTGAGTTCGAATTCCAGTTGAATTCCTGGCTTTCACTTACGCACAAATGCCCTTGGGAAAGGTATTAATCCGTCTCTTCCCTCTAGTTATGAGTTAAATAATAGTTCAGATTAGGTTCTATAGCCTTGGATAGCTACCAGTCTACCGCAGAAACCAATGGCAACCTATAATAACAATCTTCTGTTAAGTCAGTCATGTCTATTTCGAGACATGTTTGCCCAAAGCGTGTATTACGTATGGCACTTAAATGATTGAATATTATTCTCACATCTGGTGCTTCAGCTATGTATATACAGATGATTGGTGAAAAAATATAAATATAAAAGATGGAAGAATTTGCATCGTTGTCAATGCTGATCTGGCATCTCAGCTCTAGTCACATTTCCACCGCCGTAACATAGCTACGATGTGCCTTATTTTTAAATAAATTTTCTCCTTGTTCTAAGTTATTCTCTTTGATAAATCGAATTTACGAATTGAAGTGCATTACTAGAATGGCATCTTTCATCCTTTTGCAGTTGAGAAAGCTAGATATAACCGTAGGTTTTATGCTGACGTTTTCTTCTCCCGTACCGTGGAAATCTCTTTCGGCCTCTTGCTTTCCAGTCAACTTTGATCTTCAAACATCTTAATGCAATGTTAATCGTTACATTTGTCTTCTTAGTTTCTGTTATTTTATTGTTCGTTCTCCGTAAATATGTTTTTCGTTTTCTCATATTTTTGTTTCACACTCAGTAACCCCTTTCTGGCTTTTTGCATGGCTTGGTTTGTCATGATTAAAAAAATCTCCTCTTAAAATCACACACACACACACACACACACACACACACACACACACACACATATATATATATATATATATATATGTGTGTGTGTGTGTGTGTATGTGTGTGTGTTTGCATATGTGGTGTATGTATATACCTGTGTACATGTGGATGTACGTATGTGGATGTATATATATATTAAAAGAAAAATTATATAGCATATATATACTTTTGTGCTTAGATGTTTTTTATGTATGCGTGTATATGGATATATGTGTGTATGTATGTATTTATGTGTATGTATGTGTTTGTATATGTATGTGTATGCATATATATATATATATGTGTGTGTGTGTGTGCATTGTATGTGTATGTAGGTTTTTACGTTTATAATTATTATTTTATTACTATTATTGAGGATCTATTTTCTTTTCCAATAATAATAATAATAATGATGATAATATTTGTGTTAATATTTTATTATATATATATATATATATATATATATATATATATATATATTATTTTTATTATTATTTTCATAATATTATTTTATTACTAATATGCAGCATTTATATTTTTCTAGTAATGTATTAGCGATTAGGAATGAAAGTGTCTATCAAACTTTTGATATGATTGATGAATTTCGGGCTGTTATTTTGTATATGTCGAAAGCATCTGACAGTGTTTGGCATACTGAGCTTCTTCACAATTTAAACGGTTATTCGTATTTCTGGACAAATCTTTTTAACTGATTCAGTCATTTTTATCAAATCGTGAAATTAAAGTTGTCTTGAACGGCCACTCATCAAGATCTTTTTATAATTATGCAGGTGTTCTATAGAGCTCTATCCTTAAATATATATTGTTGCTAATTTTCATTAATCATCTTCCCAATTTTATCAATTTTCAACTCAGTATCTGCTCTCATGATATATGTTGATGATGTTTTAGTTAGCCCATAGGTTCTAACTGACAGCTGTGCTAGAAATATTACATAAAATCGGTTGCTAACTTTGGAAAGAAATGGCTTGTTCATTTTAATACCTCCAAAAGAAAACTGCGTTTTGTTAATCATCTTAGAGAGCCATAGTTGATTCTCACCTTTAAGAATATAATTCATTTCACCCTCCCGAACGTTATATATGAAGCGGGAATGTTTCATTGAATCAGTTGCTAGGTCTCCTGTTATAAAATTTGGTTCACAGAGCCATACTAAACAATTTTTCACGCCAGAATCTATCTTAAATTTGTCTCCCATTCGTCCATCCATTGAATATTGCTGAAACATTTGGTACAGGGCTCCTGCAATAAAGATTTGACTATACTTGGTAAAAGAAAAAAAAAGCATATGCAATGTCACTGGTCCTGGCCTGTCATCTCGGCTTCAGTCACATTCGCACCAACAGAATGTAGCTTCATGTGCCGGTTCTATAAATAATTTCTTTGTAATTGTTCTAATAAACTTTACCCTGTTGTAACTAGTTTCTGAATTTAAGCGTAATACTAAATTGGCGGCAGGGTCTCATCATTTTACTGTTGAAATTGTTAGATGTAATCATAAGTTCTTTGCTAACAGTTTCTTTTCTCATAGTTCATGCTTATGGATATCGCTTTTCCGCTAATATTGATTTTCAAAGATTCAACAGCAATGACGATCATTACCTTCTTTCTGTCTTCTAAATTTTTTAATAACACTTGTCCTTTCTAATACTCTTTCACATTTAGTAACCCCTTAGGGAAGTGATTTTAGTGCGTTGCTTGGGGGTGAATGATTATCTCAGTGTGTGTGCGATTTCAATTATCCAACATATTAATACTAGTTCTTTTATGAGAAAGGTGACGTGTTTTATGATGATGGGTGTAAAATTGCCATAGAAGGTTCTGAAATTAGTGCACTTTCAATGCATTTGGTCTTAATAATTTACTTTTTATTTTAAGCAGTCCTTCATTTCTTCATGCGAAATTATTCTCAGAGCAGTTAACATGAACGACTAATGGATTGAGGGTATTTACTAAGCTTAGCCTAGCACAGAAATACAAAGATGTTAAACTCAACAATACAACATGTAATAAGATCTGAAGATGAGAAGTATATTACGCAGTAATAGGGAACTACTCCTTGATTTGAAAAATCAGCATTCAAGATCCTGACTTTTACCTGTACTCGAACACCGGCCATTGGCTCCAAGTGGGAAGAATTAAACTAACAAAAACAGAAAAGCAAACCCCAAATCAATTTACTCTTCAGCCTGCTTTTGTGATTTTCCATTCAACTAACAATTATGCAGTTTTATGTTTGATCAATTATGAACGTCACATGACAAACTCATTTGTAAATGCCAATTAATTACTGATAATTTCTAATTACCAATTCATGGTTTAATTTTCCGGTAATGGAATTGTATAATTGTTTTTGTCGACAATTTCTGGTTCGGATTTGCAGTCAATGTCGGCGAAATATCAACACAGTTCTTCAATATCTTTTTCACCTTTTCTATAATTAGTTTCTTTTTGACACAGGCCAGGAGGTACGATTAGCTAAGATAAGCCAAGACATGCTAAGAAAATCTTAGTATCCAGGCATCGCATATGCAGGGACGGGGTAAGTTTTGTCCTTTTGTCCCTTAGCCCGTGTGTACATGCTCGGGTTCTCCACATGAAAAACTGACCTTAGGTCACAACTCGCTCCAACGGAGGAGCAGGGTAAATACTGACTATAGTTACAAGCTAGTTACAAGCAGCGAAGACAAGTTACGACACCGTAATACAAGCTTAGCACCCAGTCATCGCGTCTAAGCTAGTTACAAGCAGCGAAGACAAGTTACGACACCGTAATACAAGCTTAATTATTTTCCTCTTCAATTTCTATTTCTTCTGAACCTTCCCTTCGCCTTTTTCGTTTCCTTTTTCTTGATTTCTCATTTCATTTTCTGGTCTTTTCTTCCCTATTTCTTTCCCTTTTTTTAAATATCTTTTTACCTCGTACGGAAAAAAATTCCAAAAATAAAGGGAAGTGTTGTTCTTAAAAGAATTTTTTACATAAAACTTTTATCACTATCATTATTAACTACCTGATGAGACATTGTTCTTTCAATGTCGAAACAAAATGTACAATTTTTTAGCAGTTTGTAGTTTGCACGTTCTAAAGTAATAATTAATGATAATAATCAAAATAATATATATATATATATATATATATATATATATATATATATATATAATTGGGTCTCACTCCTTAATTTAAACATATTTCGTTAAAAACGACCGACAAGGATGATTTAATTAATCTTTTGTTTTTAATTTTTCCAGCATTCGTTTTGCTGGCGATAAGGAGTTTTAAAATATTCCATAATTTTCGACTTTTTTTAAGAGCTTTCAGCCACTTCACTAGTCATTTGCTAGGATGTTACTTTTCCGACCTTTTATTATGTCCCCTTGTTTGACTGTAATGTCATTTTCCTTTTAAAGGAGAATGGCCATATATATATATATATATATATATATATATATATATATATATATATATATATATTGTGTTAAATTATAATAATGCTTAGTTCCGAAATTATTGTTTTTTCTTTCGGTATTTTACAGGTAGAAAGCTATTCTAGGTGAACAAATTTTTCTTGTCATGAAGTGCTCGATATCAAGATAGAAATGGAGCGTTAAAAAAATAATGTGGAACAATTTGTTGCTTAGCTGAGAAGAATTAATTCGATCATACCGATGTTGAAGTTTCATTAAAGCATTATCGTGATACCTTTACTATTCAGGGAATTTCTTTTTCTGCTTTCTTTTTCACACACACAGACATACACTCACAGATATATATTCGTTTTGCTGGTCATAAGGAGTTTAAAAATGTTCCATAATTTTCGACTTTCTAAGTGATTTCAGCTACTTCACTAGATATTTTCTAGGATGTTACTTTTCTGATGTTTTATGTCCTCTTGTTTGACTGTAATATCATTTTCTTTTTAAAGGAGAATGGTCATCGCGTGAGCGTTTATCTGTTTTTGTATATATATATATATATATATATATATATATATATATATATATATATATAATGATGCTTAGCCCCGAAATTATTGTTTTTTCTTTCGGTATTTTACAGAAATATATATATATATATATATATATATATGTGTGTGTGTGTGTGTGTGTGTGTGTGTGTGTGTCGTTTTCTTTTAACTTTACCGGCTAATGTGAAAACTTTTTCAAACCTCGAAAGTATTTCCCTACAAATCCCGTTGAAGGACAAATAACCCTGAGAATTAAATAATTAATAATTAAATAATTAAATAATTCAAATTATTGCTTTTGCTGCTAATTATTATTGGTTTTAAAAATGATCTTCATTTTTTACAGTTTTTGGCATTAATAGTTTGTTCATACATATATACCTACAGCTGAACTGAAAAGAACATATATGGCAAGCTAGAATGTAATTTTAAAAATATTGTAAAAAATAAATAATCTCCCTTTTTGCAAATTCGTCACTTCTAAGCGTTCTGATTGTTGTGAACTGTTGGGAAAGATAGTGGGTTTTTTTCCTATTTCCTTCAAGATTTGAAATTTATAGTTGTCTGACAGCCTGTCAGTGTCAGACAAGGTTCAGTACAGTCTACCGTTCTATGTAATACATCTCGAGATACGGAGAGTTGTTACCGTTGTTTTACCGTTGAATATTTGCGCAAGTTTGTGTCAACCGAGAAGTTTTCTAATATTACAATACATAGGACAATAAAGTTCGCTTAACATAATGGAATATTATAGGAAGAAGATCATTTATTGTTGAAAATTGCTCCTATGAAATGAACAAACATGATAAAAAACACATCAATAAGTGTGCAATGTAACACATTTAATTGTTGTTTAACAACTGTGAAGTTTCTCCTTCCATGTCAATGCACTTAATTCAATGGTGAATATTAACAGCATAGATCTAACAATATGTACTTAAAACTGTAAATCGAAATCTAAGTGTAGAGTAGAAAAAATTCTCATTAGATAATGGGGGACTTTCACTGACAGACACTGGAGGACATATGCTATCTCCTCTGGTGTTATGTAAACAGCTGAGTGGCCAGTGGTCAGATGTATTTTATATTTGTAGCTCATTGGTACGAGAATAAAGTAATTCATAATAAGTTATTTTACTTATTCTTCTTCTTTATGTGATGTGTCCCTTCAGGACGTAGGCGATCATAGATGTCCACTTGATTCTGTCTCTTGTCGCTCTCGATACTTTTTCTCTTGGTATCTCTCCCAAACCCCACTTCACTATCCATTTGCTCAGGCCTATCAAGTAGGTCTCGTGTCGCTTTTCCCTGTCTGTCTTTCCTTCTATCCGCCCTGTGAGTATTAAATTCTCCAAGCCCTCTTTCCTCATTACGTGTCCCAGAAACCTCATCTATCTATTCCTTATGTATGAGTTTTATTCTATTTTTCATCCTCTCCAACATCTCATCATTGCTAACGTGCTCAGTCCATGGTATCCTCAGCATCCTTCTGTAAAACCGCATTTCAGGAGCCTCAAGCCTCTTCTTTATTCTTGATGAAATCGTCCAACATTTATTTTCGTACAGAAGGACAGATATCATATAACATTCTAGCAATCTTTTCTTTGTTTCCAATGAGATTTTCCTGTCTTTCAGTAATCTGGTTAGCTTTTGAAATATGTCCTTGGCCATGCCAATGCGTCTTTGGATCTCAATGTCACACTTTCCATCTTCTGTTAGAATTCTTCAAATATCAATCGTGTGTAATGGTTCTTAGTCCATCAAGTCAGACATAGGACAATAATAGTGCGGGTTCGTCAAAGACACTGGAAAAAGGAACGCCATATTTATGATTAGGAGTCTCTCTGAAGGGGCAATACAAATGAAGAAGGACTTGTACCTATGTTTTATCGATTATGCGAAGGTGTTCGACAAAATATGTTAGAAAGAACTGATGGTGATGCTCAGCAGCTTAGACATATTTGGGAAAGATATTAGAGTAATTAAGAATCTCTACTGGCAGCAAACTGCCTACATACGGACAGGTAACGAATTCAGCAGATATACAAAGATAGAAAGGGGCGTAAGACAAGGATGTGTCTTTTCACCGGATCTGTTCAACTTGTATTTTGAGGACCCTGGATGTTATGCCAGAATTTGTCATCGGAGGCCACAATTTGAACAACATAAGATACGCAGATGATACAGTGCTGATAGCAGACACAGAAAGGAAACTACAAGACCTCCTGAGAAGGTAGCTGAAGAATGTGACAAGAAAGAACTACAAATAAAATGCAAGAAAACCGAATGCATGGTCATCAGCAAAAAGAGCAGCCTGCCCAAAATGCCAAATACAGGTGAGAAATACTAAAATCAAGCAGGTACAAAAATACCTGGGAAATTTTCTAACAGAAGACAGAAAGTGCGACACAGAGATCCGAAGGCAAATTGGCGAGGCGAAGGACGTGTTCCAGAAGCTGAGCATCAAGATACATGAAACTTTAACTAGAAACAAAGAAGAGAGTACTATATTGCTATAGGATACCAGTTCTTTAATATGGCAGTAAATGTTAGACAATATCATCAAAGATGGAGAAAAAACTTGAAGCAGCTGAATTGTGGTTCTACGAAGGATGCTGCGGATATCATGGATCTAGCATGTGAGTAATGATGTGTTGGAAATAATGGAAAGGAAAAGGAAATTAATATTGAGCATCAGGAAGAGACAACTGAAGTTCCTGGGACACGTAATGAGGAATGGGGGCTTGGAGAACCTGATACTAACAGGCCAGTTAAAGGGAAAAAGTGACAGAAGAAAGCAGCGAATAACATATTTGAACGCCTGATCAGGTGGATGACAGAACGGGGGTTGCGTGATGTTACAGGAGAAGGAATAGAGAGACGTGGAAGGCCATGATTGCCTACGTCCTGAAAGGACAAAGCACATAGAAGAAGAAGAAGAAGAAGAAGAAGAAGAAGAAGAAGAAGAAGAAGAAGAAGAAGAATGGTTCCCAGTGTTTTTTTTTAAAATAAACACTCAATATACAATTAAATGTTTGTCCTGGAATCTTTTGCATCAATTTTATATAACAAATATCTCATTCCTGTGAGTGCTAATTTTCAGTGTAAGCAGAGCCTACTCACTTGAAGCAAAACATTCTTCATTTCTAATCCTGATATGACTTTATGTCGTATTGAAATAGGCAACTGAAATTCTTTGGACTTTAGACAAGACATATGTAGAATAAGCATTTGAAAACGGACACGTTGAATACTGGGGAATGTTGTCCGAATGCAATGACCTCGAAGTGATCCAACTTTTATCACCTCACCATTTTTCAACATCGCCACCCTCCTTCGATCTTTTCATTCCCCCCGTGTTCACATTAAAAATCAACGAAATAGTAAAATTTACGTATTGATATATAGTTATTAATTTCATGGTCAAACCAAGGTGAAGCTCCCGATTAAATCAACCTAGTCTACGTAACCACACTTTGAACAGTGCTTCGAGGCGCCAGACATAGAGTGACGTTTAAGAAATAGTGATTTTGTATTTTAGAACTTAATTGTTTTAAAGTATTTCCAATTAGTTTTTGTTTAGTTTCTTTTTTCCATTTCAGCTAAACCTTTAATATGAAGACATTATTGACTTAATGAATTAATTAGGGGGACAATTAATTCTAATGGCGGAATCAAGGTTTAGTGATTGAAAAGATGAAGAATGTGCACTTGGCGAATGTGAGCAAATCTCTTTTCTGTGTGTGTGTGTGTGTGTGTGTGTGTGTGTGTGTGTGTGTGTGTGTGTTTGTGTGTGTGTGTGTTTTGATAGAAAGATAAATACTAGATAGAAAAGAGACAGATAGAAAGACAGATAAATTGTACAGTGACATAGATAGAGATATAAATAGATATGGACATTCACACACACACACACACACATACACATACACATACACACACACACACACACACACACACACACACACATATATATATATATATATATATATATATATAATTGATGATCCCTACAGACGGGTGAATGTAGTGGTCCGTCTACGAAACTCTGAAGGCGGAATGCTGAACGTTACATTGATTCGTTAAGTGGCAATCCTTTTAGTTGTATTAATTAGATAGATAGATAGATAGATAGATAGATAGATAGATAGATAGATAGATAGATGCTGAGAACAACGAGACTGTTCCCCATACTGCAGGATTCCCAAAATGCAGCTAATGAATAATAACGACATGAGAGTATATCACGTGGTTCATTTCCTAGATAGATAGATAGATAGATAGATAGATAGATAGATAGATAGATAGATAGATAGATAGATAGATAGATAGATAGAAATAGCAAATAAATGCTGAAAACAACGAGACTGTTCCCGTACTGCAAGATTTGCAAAAAGGCAGCTAATGAATAACGACGACATGAAAGTATATCAGGTAGTTCATTTCATAGATAGATAGATAGATAGATAGATAGATGGATAGATAGGGACAGTGACATATGCAAAAGCCTTGTTGTTTATATAGTCTCCTCATTCTTGGAGATTGCAGTAATTAAAAATACTAAATTCTACTATTAGTTTGCAATTACCATACTTTCTTAACAGTTAACTTAACAATTATTGAATCTTAGCCGAAGTCATAAACACTGATAATTTTGAGCATAGTGTGTGGGTTGAATGTGGGACCAGCATAAGAATTTGATATTTAATTTTTATTATTTATATTTAAGATGCAATAGAAAGGAATGAGAATTGAGAAGAAACTTCGTTCTTACTTGGCGCGAGAATTTTTGAGGTCCCCACTTATTAGTAATTGCTATTTTTTAATGGCATATCATTTCAGGACATAGGATATTATAACTATCCATATATTCTTCTTTTTGTTATATCTGAATTGCTGTGAACTCTTGGGAAGAATAGTGGAGTGGTTTCCTGTTTCCTTCACTATTTGAAATTTCTAGTTTTCCTTTCCTTGGCCTGCTTGCCCCCAAGTCTACCATGCTTTTTAACACACACACACACACACACACACACACGTGTGTGTGTGTGTTTCTCTACTTCACTCTTCTTGTCTTTCTCTATAGTTTTATTTGTATATCTACCTCTTTCTCTTGTCTGACCTTTTCCCTTGATGAGTTTCTGTTTTTATCACAGTCCTTTGCACTCTGTCTAGTTCTCTCCTTCTTCTTCTCTTTCTGTCTTTCCCATCCTCTCTAGTTTCCTCTGTTCATCACTTGTCTAAATCTCTCTCAATCTCATTCTCTCTCTCTTTCTCTCTCTCTCTCTCTCTCTCTCTCTCTCTCTCTCTCTCTGGCTCTAGTTTTCTCTGTCACCTTGACGCTCTGGGTTTCTCTCTCACTCATCCACTTTCTTTATTTTTTGTCCTATTTCTCTCTCTCTCTCTCTCTCTCTCTCTCTCTCTCTCTCACTCACCATCCTTTTCTCACTAGTTCTCTCTCACTTCCTCTTTATCCTACTCCCGATCGCCATTTCTTTCTCTGTTTATTTTTTGCTTGTTTTCTCTCTCTTCATAACTTGTCTGATGTTTACTCTCTCCCTCTCTATCTCTCTCTGTTTTTATCCACCTCCCTATCACTATTTTTCTCACTAGTTCTCTCTCTATTTGTTTTTTCCTTCTCTCTACCTCTTTCTCGTTCTCTTTCTCTCTCAGTGTTTCCTCACTAGTTCTCTCTCACTTACTTTCTCGATTACTCTTCGTCTTACTCTCTATAACTTTATTTTTCTTTTGTCCTTCTTTATCACTTGCCTAAGTTTCTACCTCTTTCTCTCTCTTGCTCTGCTTTTTTCTCGTTCCATTTCTTTCTCGCTCTCTTTTTTTTTTTTCACTAGTTCTCTCTTACTTTCAGTTTTTATTCCCCTCTACCTCTTTCTCGTAATATTTCTCTCTTCTGTTTTCTTTTTTTAGAACTTGTCTGAGTCCCTCCCTCTCAGCGATTCTCTGTCTCCCTCTCATTCTATCTTTTATTGTCTACACTACCCCCTCCCTTAATTTAAATTCATTTAGGAATACTTCATAAAATAACGTACACGACGAAGGTATTATTTCTGCTTGATTAACCCTGTTACTTTTCATGACAGTTATTTTATAATTAGGCGGACATTCAATTGTGTAATTAAGAAAACAAAAGGTTTGACTTATGCAATCAAAAAAGTTATGGCTCGGCGTGTGTTCCTCGAACGTAGCTTGATGTTTTTTCTTTCGTCTCGGTTTTTCGTCAGTGTGAAAATACTTAACTTATTTATAAATGGAACTTTGTCTGTGTGTGTGTTTGTGTGTGTTTCCGTTACATATAGACTCCGAAACGGCTGAACCGATTTTCTTGAAAATTTACACAGTTGTACTATAAGCATCTCCGAGTGTTCTTAGCTAGGTTTTGTGTCGAGGTATAAATATCGAAAATCGATAATCGAAAAAATCGGGTTATAGAAGGCGTGGTCCGATTTTAATCAAATTTGATACACTCATAGTCAAAGATATAAACGATATTCAATAGTGCAGAAAATCGATAATCTATATATATAAAAGGCAAGATGTTTGTGTGTGTGTCTGTTTATCTACCTGTATGTCTGTATTTTTTTTTTCAGCCCTTTTATTTTAGTTTTTGCTTCGGGTTTGGCTCTAAGTAGGTATAATTGTAGTTCTTAGTCTCAGCCATGATACCATTTACTCAGAAGACTTATTTAGCCTTCAAAATTCAGTTTACAACGAAAAAACCTTATTTGATATCGATACCAGGAAATCGAAATTTGACTTACATCCATTCATTTTTCTTTCAGTCTACGGTTTCGCTTTAACTGGAAACAACTATTGCTTTTCAGTCTTTCGTGCCAACGTGCAAAGAGTCTGAGCTCCAGGACCATGGATTAGTTTTAAAGCTTTCATTATACCCGACCAACGCTATACTGCTAGTATACCAATAAGACGAAGAATAAAGCTGACAATCAAAATGACGATATTCTTCTAGCTGATAAAAACGTCAACACTGATTTATAAAAATATACAATATATTTTTATTATTTTTTTCTTTGACTTTGTGCGAATTAAAGATGTCGGTCAGAGGTAGGCACGCGGTCACACGAGGGACACTTGACTGCTGCGTTCGTCTTTCTCTCGAATGTCTAATCTGAACTGAACTCAACTGTTTTTTTCATGTATTAAATAGGCAAGCCTCGATCAACACATGGCATTTCCGTTCCGTATTTTATTTATATTTTGAGTGCTTATTTTCTTGACTTTTAAAGCTTTCATTACACCCGATTAACGCTGGCTATACTGCTAGTATATAATAGCTTTGGCAACATTATTAAAGATTTGAAACAAGTTGTAGGGAAAATAAACTTATATAAAATATTTAATAACGGGCATTTTAAAAGTGTCTATAAATATGTACAAAAAATTACAATGGGGCGAAAGTGCAAGAATAAGAAAAAATGATCAACGGAAAAATGGTTGTTTACCAGAGTGTAACAACTAACCTTTGCCCTTATTTCTCTGTCTCGTATTTTATATTTTTGAATATATTCATATATGCTCTACCGTGCAAAAATATTAGACTAGTTTAAACTATTGTAAATTATAAATCCATCTCTTTTCCCCCCACTTATGGGTAAATAGCAGGACAGGCTGGATTTTATAGCCTTTGTTGGCAACTGGTCTAGAAGAAAGAAAACTCTGAATTCAAACCAGCCTGGAAAGTGCTGGGCTCCGTCAGGCTGTCGTGCCCAAATAACCACCACTTTTGCTGCGGCTGCAACACGTTATGCCACTACGATTCTAATAAGTTACGAGATAAAAAAAATGATAAGTGCATTTTTGAACGGAATATATCTTATTTGGCTGCATTGCAGTCATTTTCAAATCTAATTATCATATATTTTAACAAAGGATCTGAATGAGAAAAGATACAAGATTATACCCAAAAATAGCCGTGCAAAATTCTTGGACCACCTGGTCTTTTCGTTTTCTCTTTTCTGTTCCGGGAATAAAGGGCGCACCTTTTTTTCGGAACAGGCGTGTTTCTTCTTACTTATATGGTTTGTCCTCGGTATGACGATGAAGTACATTTAGAAACAAGGCCTCTGATTGGGAGATTGGAGGCTTAAAGGAGCGTGGGAAACCACCTCTGATTCGCTGCTGTTTCGCTGTGTCTTGCTAGATAATATTTTTGTCAGAATTTATCTTGCGCATTTAAAAATTTACAATTTTTCCATGCATCGAATATTGCTGCTACATCTGCTGTTACATCTATATATCTCGAGACTCTCTACAAAATCCGAGAAGGATTTGTAATGTTATTGGTCCTGACCTGGCACCTCGACTTCAGTCATATGTTTCATCGATTTTTTCCACTCTCTCTCTCCCTCATTGTTTTGTTCTCTTTCTTTCTCCCTTTTTTCTTTCTTTCTTCCTCGCACCCTCGCCCTCCTTTTACTTTCTTTCTTTCTTTCTTTCTTTCTTTCTTTTACATAATCTGTGTCTCACTCTCGTCATCATTTTTCTATCTGTTACTCTCACTCTCTCTTTCTCTCTTCCTCTGTCATTCTTTTTCTCGTTTTCTTTCATTTCTTGTTTTCATATAATTCTTTCTGTCTCTATCGTTCCTTGTCTTTCGCACTGATTCTTACTTTTTCTCGTTTCTTCTCTGTCTCTGTCTCTCCGACTCCCTCTCCGGTTTTTTCTAGCTGTCCATCACTCAATTTTTTCTCTTTCTCACTACCTTTCTAATTTTCTAGTTCTCTCTCTCCCTCTCGTTTTCTATAGTTCTCATTTACCTCTCTTTCTCCCTCACACACACACACACTCTCATTCTCTTAATCACTTTCTCGTTCTTTCTTCATCTCTGCCTTTCTCACTTGTCCTCTCTTTCACTTTTACTCTGGTTCTCTACCTCTTTCGCCTTCTCTTTCTTTTTTTTCCTGGTTTTCTCTGTCCCTTTCTCTCTCCTCTCTTTCTACTTCTCATTCTCTCTCACGGTTTCTCACTTGTTCGCTCACTTACTTTTTCTTTCTCTTTCGTTATCTATCTCTCATTTTCTCTCCTTCTCTCTCTCTCTCTCTCTCTCTCTCTCTCTCTCTTTCTGCATATATATTTAATGATACCAGAGTAAGAGATGTTCAAGTGAATATCATTTTTTCTGATTCTCTGTAAATAAATGTGACAAAATGAATCCAATAAAAAAGCATCAATTTTAACGATGCAAAGTGACCTCGTGTGAATTTTGATAAGACAGTTCTTCATTGTAATTTAAACTCTGACCTGAAAAAAATCAACGCACATGCCGAAGAGATAAAATTAACTAATTGTAATAAATGTTTTTATTATACTCTTGGTTTTATTACAGGAATTTTCTACCCTTTGTATCTCATGTGTCACACAATGGAGATTAAGTTACTGTCACTCTTTCAACCTGCGATTATTATTAGTACAACTCTTTGGCTGTGAGAACGTTCATGGATACAATAAAATATCTACGTTTTTTCTTCGCAAAGAAATTAATGATTATCTACATGTATTTAATAAACCTTATTCTATATACTTACCCAACCTTATCTCTCCTTCTTAGAAATGAGATATTCCATTATTTTGGTAATAGTATTTCTCACTTTTTTTTTTTTTTTTTAATCGTATCACCCCGAGCAAGGCGGTAATGCCACTGATGTGCAGGGGGCTACGTAATAGTGAGAAGATTGGAAAAGAGAAAACCGGAAACCACATCCTAAACAGGGAACAAGGGATGAACCTCTTAACCTGTTTAATAGACGTGGGTGGAGTGTGAACCGGGCGATAGATAGATCTATCTACTCCAATTGAAAAAAAAACAGTGTTAAGATTTGAAAAGAGAAAGCCGGAAACACATCCTAATCAGGAAACAAGGTTGTGGTAAAGCTGACGGTTTTGTTTTCCAACAGTACTATATGTATTTCCTCGTGCTACTTGATTGTTATTAACGACCCACCCTTTTACCGTCGAAATAGTTAAATGTAACTACCTCTTTCATTCTTACAATTTCTTTTCTCTTATTTCTTGTTTGTCGAAGACACTTCTATTTGTTTGCTTCTCTGATAGAAACAATCTCCAAAATGTTAAACGCGGTGTCAGTTGTCATCTTTTATCTGCTGGATTCCCATCCTTCTCTTATCTTTTCTTCGATGTCCCCTGTACCCTTTTATTCACTCACAGTAACACCCTACACACCAGTGGCTATGCCTTGCTTGGGGTGAAATGATTTAAAAAAAGGGCAACAAAACATATAATTAATAAGTAGAAGAGTTAATTTCCCTTGCATGCTAGTTTTGTTTAAATATTTTTAATTTTAAAGATTTTTAAAGCTGAATATTTTATATCAAATTACAACGGACTTAATATAGATAAAATATTACTTTCCTCATATAGGAAGTATATTTTTAAAAAAATCATAACATAAATATTGAATTCCTTTTTCACCATGGATATGTCTGTCTGTCTGTCTGTCTGTCTGTCTGTGTATTTGTGTGTCTCCAGTCTAACAAGCCCTACTCCCCCGAAACCCTGGTCCGATTTCAACCAAAATTGTGTCACTTGTCAATCATGATATGAACCTTTGATGTACGTAAAAATAAAGGATTAATAATAGTGAATTTATAAGCAAGGTTTTTCACTCAGTTTAAGGGACAAGAAGAGTGTATAGTTGTAAATAGTCTAATATCACAATCGGAACGAAACACTTCGAAAACACCAGAAAAGAAAAGGAAGAAGCCAAACAACAAAGTAAATCGATGACGTCCATCAGCAACAAT
The DNA here is from genome assembly GCA_037127315.1 of Ascarosepion bandense. NCBI lineage: Eukaryota > Metazoa > Mollusca > Cephalopoda > Sepiida > Sepiidae > Ascarosepion > Ascarosepion bandense. The sequence goes on along the minus strand of JBBBDQ010001704.1, from coordinate 135,726 downwards.
TTCATCAGCTCTTCCATGCAACGCCATCTTCACAAAGGAGCGATCAAAAGTGAAGAAATTATGTATATATATATATTTTTTTTTCATTTTTAAATGAGTTATTTCGCTACCATGTTTTCCAATATGAGTGGTTTCTTGACGATTTTTAAATGAAATAACTCGTTTAAAAATGAAAACATATTCAAAAGTTCTACAATATGATTGTATAGAACACATTTTAATACAAACGTGTACTGTTCTAACTCTATTAGAACCAAAAACTAAGTATTAAACAATCAATCAATCAATATATATATATACTAGCAGTATAGCCCGGCGTTGCTCGGGTGTAATGAAAGCTTTCAAACTAATTCATGGTCCTGGAGCTCAGATTCTTTGGACGTTGGCATGAAAGACTAAAAAGCAATAGTTGTTTCCAGTTAAAGCGAAACCGTAGACTGAAAGAAAAATGAATGGATGTAAGTCAAATTTTGATTTCCTGGTATCGATATCAAATTTTCTGCACTATTGTAAGAACTGCAACCTTGAAACTTCTGAATATCGTTTCTTATGTTTTTGCCTATGAGTGTATCAAATTTGATTAAAATCGGACCACTTTTTTAATAACCCGATTATTCGATTATCGATATTTATCGGGGGTACCTTGACACAAAACCTAGCTAAGAACACTTGCAGACACTTATAGTACAACTGTGTAAATTTTCAAAAAAATCGGTTCAGCCGTTTCGGAGTCTATAGTTCACGGACACACACAGACACACGCACAGAGACAATTTATTCCATTTATAAATTAGTTTATATATATATATATATATATATATATATATATATATATATATATATATGCTAGGATGTTAGGATCTAACATAGTGTGGACTGCCCTGTCCTTCAAAGTCTTCTTTAATGCTTGTCATGCAGAAGAAGACTATATATATATATATATATATATATATATATATATATGCTAGGATGTTAGGATCTAACATAGTGTAGAGTGCCCTGTCCTTCAAAGTCTTCTTTAATGCTTGTCATGCAGAAGAAGACTATATATATATATATATATATATATATATATATATATATGCTAGGATGTTAGGATCTAACATAGTGTAGAGTGCCCTGTCCTTCAAAGTCTTCTTTAATGCTTGTCATGCAGAAGAAGACTATATATATATATATATATATATATATATATGTATATATATATATATATATATATAGTCTCCTTCAAAATATATAAGTACACTGCAACAGTTTGTCATGCGGAGCATTAAAGAAGATTTTGAAGATAAGGAGTTTTATTTTCAGCCAAACGTGAAACCCCACACTATGTTAGATCCTTAATTGATGAGATTTGGCGAAATAGATGAATTGGGCGAAGTGGTTTTGTAGAATACACTCAGCGTTCACAAGATCACACACCACTAAACGTCTTTATGGGAACAGGTAAAAGATAAAATTTATGTTAATAAGAATAATTAAGGCAGACACGTTATTTCTTGGTAAATCGGCTGTATGGGCCTGCCTATTTCAGGCTAACTATCATCAGCTTCCGTCTTTATTGTACAAAAGATTTTACTCGAAAAAATTATTTTGTACAATAAAGACGAAAGCTGATGATGGTTCGCCAGAAAAAGGCCTAAACTTCCGATTTATCATGAAATAAGGTATCTGCCTTAATTTTTCTTATATTTGCTCTATATGTATTTATATACATATAATATTTAGAGCTCTCTTAGAGAGTTATCCTACCACTGTATGTACAAGATACTCCTTTGGATTCTTCTATATCTACACTGCATGCTGATATATATGTATATATATATATATATATATATATATATATATATATATATATATATATATAAAATACATTTGTTTATTTAATCTTTATTTCGACTTTCAATTTTTATTTTTTCATCTCTTTATTTGTTTTATTCATTGTTGTTTTTCCAGAATCAATTGCGCTTTCTTTTCTTCCATTGGGTGGTTTGCATTCCAGCTATATTTTTTTTTATTTATTCATTCTAGCCCATGTTTTCATCCACTTACAGCTCTCCTCTTTCATTATTCCTTTCAATCATTCCCTCTAAGTTTTTCGATAGGTACTATTTCTCCACCTCACACCAGTTCTCGCTTTTTCATCACCTGATTATATTTCAAACAGTTTCTTATTTATTTTCTCGTTTTATTGTGCTAGTTTACCGACATTCCTGTGTGTTGTCATCAAGTTTATGATATTTATGTGCCCCTGAAATTAGACGTCTGTTTTTCGATTTGCAACTATATACTTTTGAAACTCAAAATGATTGAAAAACCTTTTATAATTTCTTTATTTATCTGTTTTTTCTTTTTTATAAACACTTATTTATTACCATGTGAATTTTCTCTAAATTTTCTTTCTATCTTTTTATTTATTCTCATCAGTTATTGTTTAATTTTCTCAATATTCTTTTAATTTTCATTTTAACTTTTCTACTTTTTTCTGTTTTTTCTTTGTAATCGCTTTTTTTAAAAATTATTATTACCACTTTCGTTTGTATCAGTTACCCTGATTTTTCTTTATATAAGCTTTCTTTCGTTCGTTCGTTTTTCTTTCTTTTCCCCCCTATTTTATTCTTTCTTTATTCCTTTTTTCTTCTTTTTTCCTTTTTTGTTCTTCATTAATCACCTTATATCATTCTCGGTTATCTTTCACTTCTTATACTCTCTTCTTTTTTTCAATGATTTTCATTTCTTTCTTTATTTCATTCGTTCATTTTCTTTCTGTATTTACTTAATTCTTTCTTTTTTCTTCTTTTTCTTTACTATTCTTTTTCTTTTTTTCTCTTTTGATTTTTCTTTCTTTTTTCAAATAATCTGAATCGATTTTTTTTTCTCTCATCAGTTCTTTCTATTTATCAATGTCTATTATTTATATTCTTCTTTCAATTTACCTCAGTCTATTCTTTCTTTTCTTCTTTCTTTATTTCTTTCTTTCTTTTTTTTTTCTTTCTTTCTTTCAATTAATCTCAGTCTCTTTTTTTCAATTTAGAGTTTATTCCTTTTTCTTTCTTTCAATCATTTAATCTATTCTTTCTTTCATTTTATCTCAGTCTTTTCTTTCTTTCAATTTATTTCAGTCTGTTCTTTCTTTCTTTCTTTCTTTCAATTCATCTCAGTCCATTGTTCCATTCTTTTTATTTTTTTTCGATTTATTTCAGTCAAAGTTTTTCTTTCTTTACGTCCTTCTTTCTTTCATTTTTCGCACTTGTCATATTATTCGCTCTCTTTTTTTTATCCCTTCCATTTTTCATAATTCAAACATGACATTGATGATATCAAATCTGTCGCAAACCGGCTTGGCAAAATACTTGGCAGTTACTGAATACTAAATTTAATACACTTGTTTTCGAAAGCATTTGTCATTGTATAAATAGGGGTCAGCCAGCCTCTCCCGTCCAAACTTAGGCATCAGGCAGAATAGAAAATGATCAAATAGAAAAAGGTTGAATTTCAACAATTCATCCTATCAAATAACTACAATTAATCTAGCCCCACCAAATTGATTTCCTCGATTTTCCATTGGTCTTTCGAATGAATATATTTTATTTAAATATTTCTCCATCTATCTTTGTCTTAATCTTTCTCTCAAACTTAAAACATTTTTCATGCCTTTTCATTTCACTTATTCTTTCTCTCTAACAATTCTCGGGCCTTATTTCTTTCTTTCTTTTCTTCTTCCTCTATTTTTTCTTCATCTGCTTTTCACTATTTAAATGTAATTCCATTTTTCATTCTTTCAAATATGCTAATTTCTTTCACATGTTTTTCTTCTCAAAAATATTTTATTTCGTCTTTGTCCTTACAATTTTAAAAACATTAATCTCTTTTGAATTTTTAAAAATTTCTGTACATGCTTTGTCTTCCATTACTTTTTTTAAAAATAAAATCTTTTTTCATTTTCTGATTCTTTCTGAACTTGTTTCAACAATTATTAAACGTTATTTGGTTTTTCTTTTAAGCTTTTAGTCGTTTTTCTTATTTCTTACAATGTAGCGAGATTTTCTTTTCTTTTTCAAATATTGCAACCTCTTTCTCCCTTTATTATTTCTTTCTCACATTCTTTTTTCCTTCTTTCTTTCTTTCTTTCTTTCTTTCTTTTTTTCTTTCTTTCTTTCTTTCTAGAAATACCAAATACTTTCTGCTTTTATCTGTTTCTTCTTTCATTTAATGCAACATTTCACTGATTTCTTTATCTTAAAATTATCAATTTGTTTTGTTTAAAATAAACAGTAAGAGTTACAAAAGGCGAAAAATTGTGAAAAGCTCGTTAAAATATATTTCTTTATTTATGACTAGCAGTATAGCCCGGCGTTGATCGGGTGTAATGAAAGCTTTAAAACTAATCCATGGTCATGGAGCTCAGACTAAAGAATATTTGAAGTAATAAAAAAATTGCGACAATTTACCAATCGCACACACACACACACACACACACACACACACACACACATATATATATATATATATATATATATACTAGCAGTATAGCCCGGCGTTGATCGGGTGTAATGAAAGCTTTAAAACTAATCCATAGTCCTGAAGCTCAGACTCAGCCTAAAGAATATTTGTGTGAAATTTGGTGAGAATCGGATAAAAATTGTGGATTTGTATAAAGGACATACAAACAGATAAACAGACACATACACAAACATCTTGCCTTTTATAAATATATATATTATCGATATTCTGCATTATTGTAAGAACTGTAACCTTAAAACTTCTGAATATCGTTTCTTATGTCTTTGTCTATGAGTGTATGAGTTCAATAGACGTGGGTGGAGTGTGAACCGGGCGATATATAGATCTATCTACTCCAATTGAAAAAAAAATAAATCAAAGTGAGAAGATTGGAAAAGAGAAAGGTGGAAATCACACCCTAAACAGGGAACAAGGGATGAGCTTCTTAACCTGTTCAATAGACGTGGGTGGAGTGTGAACCAGGCGATAGATAGATCTATCTACTCCAATTGAAAAAAAAGAAACCAAAGTGAGAAAATTGGAAATTTATCCTAAATAAATTGAAATCAAAGAAGTTCGTATAATGCTCGTATAACTCGTAGTTTCTGCTTAATAATATTGTCAAGAAACACTGGAATAAAAGATTAAGGAAGAAAAGGTTTACTCACATAAGGGACATAGGTTATTAATACAATTATAGCGAATACCGTAGTTCAGAGCAGTGACGCGTACGACTCAGCCTTGCGATCTAATTTGAGATTCCTGTTCCTATGAACAGACGTCCTACTGATAGGGAATGTGTGAGTCTATATTCAAAAATAAGTGTAAAGAAGGTCGGTCGTCTGTCTACACAACAGCAGTTATAATGTAAGACTGGGATCTTTAATTCTATTTGCACTATTGAATTTTAGTTTAGTTCAGTTGTTTTACAGTGATGAAATAAAGGAGTGAATGATTTACATTTGGATGCGAACCAGACAAAATGGTTCTATGTAGTCTTTTATATTTATCAAAACACCGAATGTATATTTATGCAACTAAATATGTTAATTTTAAGGCGGATGAAACCAGATGAGGCTATGCCGAAGGGCAGTGTCTCGTCTTGGGAAAAGCATTAAAAAGTTCGATCCCGCGGTTTACAGGGAAATAGCGTACGTGCTCGGAAATCGGCATTGTGTGCAAACTCGGGTAAATACCGAATTCATCAACGCTCTATGCTTGTCATACTCCCTGCCTCTGGGTAGCAAAAAACCCCAGAAGATGCTATCCGGCATAGTGCTGTCTGGAGAGAAGTAGTCAAGAGTACGACCCTGTGTATGCAAGGTCTACGGGGAATTTTTACTCGAGTGTACGCGCTCAGAATGACATATGGTAAAATAAGCCTTCTGCCACATTTCGCTATTGTGTGGAAGCACATGTAAATACAGATCTTATCGAAACTCTATCCTTGTCGGACTCACATTTTTAGGGCGGAGATGAACCCAGACGAGGCTATGCCGAAGATAAAGAGACGAGAGTCTAACCCGGCGTATGGATGGTTTGCATGAAAAGTTACCCGATCGTACGCGTAATCCTCGTAATGTCTCACGTTAAAAATTTACCTTATGCCAGCTCCCGACTTTATAGGGAGACTCAGGTATATACCGAGTTCATCAAAGCTTTGATCTTGGTGGAATTTCTGCATTCGGTCGGAGAGGATACCAGACGTGCCTTTACCGGACGAAAGAGACTTGTCTTCGGAAAACAGACAAAAGTCTACGTGTAATTTGTGCCTGAGCGTTCGCGCCCCGAATGCTCCACGGTAAAAATATGCTTTGTGCCACATCTCGAATTTGTGTGGTGCTTCGGCTAAATGCCAAGTGTTTTAAAGCTCTCTCTTGTCGGATTCTCTGCTTTTGTGCGAAAAAGATCCCAGAACCCAGACGAGGCTATGCTGAAAGACAGTCTCGTTTGGTGTATATAGACGTGAGTCCGGCTCGGTGCATAGGTGGTCTGCGTATTTGGTGTCTACGGGAAATTATTGCCCGAGCGTACGCGCTCGGAATTCCCCACGGTAAAAAATAGCCTTAAGCCACCTTCTGCCTTTGTGAGGAAGCTCGCTAAATACCTAGTCCATCAATGCCCTGACTTTCTCGGACTCTCTGCCTTCAGGCGTAGAGTAACCCAAACGAGGCAATGCTGAAATGTAGAGTTTCGTCTGGTTTAAATAGAAGAGAGCCAGAAATAGGTGTGGTCTTCAGGGAATTTTAACCCAAACATCCGTGCCTGGATTTTCACAACTAGAAATCGGCTTTGTGCTACACCCCTTCCCCTGACTCTTTTTCCTTCTATCTGGCCAGTCAGTATCAGGTTCTCCAAGCTCTCCTTCCTTATTGCAGAGGAAGGCAGCGGATAACATATTTGCAGGGCCTGATCAGGTGGATGACAGGACGGGGGTTGCGAGGTGTAACAGGAGCAAACATACTAAGAGCCACAAGGGATAGGAAGACGTGGAGAACCATGATCGCCTACGTCCTGAAGGGACAGGGCACATAGAAGGAGAAGAAGAAGAAGAAGCTACACCCCGCTTTTGTGGGGTGTTTCGTTTAAATACCAAGTTCATCAAAGCTCTGTTTAAGCTAATATGTTTTGTCTCTAAGAACAAACAATTTCTACCTGTTCATGGCTAGTTATTCTCTTAAATAATCATTTCTACTAAAATGTAAAGGCTTGGCCTTTCGACCTTGACTAAATAGGAAATGGATTGCCCATATAAAGCCTCATGATATGTGTTGTGCCGTAATGGATATCAGCTCGGAATGAGAATTTGGTAGAGTCGGGTACGTTTCATTTTCTTACGCGCAAATGCTCTTTGGAAAACTATGAATCCATCTTTTCTTCCGCCAAGCTATGGGTTGAATATCAGAACACACTGCCTCCTATAGTCTTTCTCTTATCCTACTAGGTATGGGTTGAATAGCAGGACAGACTGAGTCATCTAGCATTGGCAGACAACCAGTCTATCGCAGAATGAAATAGCATCCTACTGCCTGAGAATTTTCTGCTTATTCAGTCATGAATTTTCGCCTAAGCGTGTATCTGAGTGACTGGATCCTCAGAAAAATGTGAATTTGCTGTTTTTATTTATTGTCATGATGGATTAACCTATCCATCAGCACAGATAAAGAGACCCTGTGATATATTTCATAAATTTAACTTTTATGCCATCTTCTCCTGAACTTGTGGTAACATATTCTTATCAAAGTCGTACTTCCTTACATTGTAGGTTTTCTGAGATGTTTCTTTGTCTCTCTAGTCGTCCTATAGACATTTTTTAAAAGAAACTGTATTTGTGCGAGCAAAGATGTTAGGGTGTCACCTGTATTCAGTGACGCATCAGTTCTTGCGAACATTTCTTAGGAAAGACACAGGGGTTGCAACTAGAATGCGCAGATACTGGTCCAAGCAGTGAGAAGTAAAGCAGATTTGAATTATGAGTAAAAGATTAACATGTTATCTAAACTTATTTATAAATGGAACATTGTCTGTGTGTGTGTGTGTGTGTATGTGTGTATCTGTGTGTGTGTCCGTTACCTATAAACTCCGAAACGGCTGAGCCGATTTTCTTGAAAATTTACCCAGTTGTACTATAAGCGTCTGCGAGTGTTCTTAGCTAGGTTTTGTGTCAAGGTACCCCCGATAAATATCGAAAATCGATAATTGAAAAAATCGGGTTATAGAAGGAGTGGTCCGATTTTAATCAAATTTGATACACTCATAGGCAAAGACATAAGAAACGTTATTCAGAAGTTTCAATATTGCAGTTCTTACAATAATGCAGAATATCGATAATATATATATATTGTGTGTGTCTGTTTATCTGCCTGTATGCCTGTATTTTTTCAGCCCTTTTATTTTAGTTTTTGCTTCAGGTTTGGCTCTAAGTAGGTATAATTGTAGTTCTTAGTCTCAGCCATGATACCATTTACTCAGAGGACTTATTTAGCCTTCAAAATTCAATTTACAACGAAAAAAACTTATTTGATATCGATACCAGGAAATCAAAATTTGACTTACATCCATTCATTTTTCTTTCAGTCTACGGTTTCGCTTTAAAAGGAAACAACTATTGCTTATTAGTCTTTCGTACCAACGTTCAAAGAGTCTGAGCTTCAGGACCATGGATTAGTTTTAAAGCTTTCATTACACCCGAGCAACGCCGGGCTATACTGCTAGTAAATAAACTAAATGGAGTGTATTTATTCGTAGCCATTTTATCAAGAGAAAAATTGCTGCCAAAGTGTTGATTTTTTAAGGAACAATGTTCTACTATAATATGTAACTAATTTGTAATTAAATACATCATTCAAATTTTCTCTTTAAATTGATCATATATATATATATATATATATATATATATATATATATATATATATATGTTTTATTATTAGCCTAGAATTTTGAGAGGATGCAACTAACAGGAATATAGCAGAATAATTATAAAACTAGACACACGGTCTTCCTATTTTTATATTCTGGTGAATTTTAATTCTTAATTTAATGATTGTGTAAGCTCATTACCAGTTCTACGACAATAAATTAAAAACAATAGCCGCTAACAACTTCAATCTTCTATTCGTTCAATCGTTCATTGTTTTTCACATTGAAATCAAGTAGCGTCTTTAATACAGGGTGTCCATAAAGTCCGTGTGCATTTAAAAAATTATACCTTTGTTTGTATTTGTGATAGAAATCATCTGTAAAAAATGAGTTTGAACAATTAAACTTGAAAGATAATACAGTGTTTCAACAAGGTGGAGCTTCTTGTCACTTTGCTCTGCGTGTTAGACAGTTTCTAAATCAGGAATTTCCTAACAGATGGATCGGGAGGGGTGGACCATCTTATTGGCTTCCACGTTCGTTAGATTTGACTTCATTAAATTTTTGATGGAGACATGTGAAAACAATTGTGTATGCAACCAAACGTAGTTCATTAGAAGATTTGAAAGCTAAAATAACTGATGTGCTTTCAGGCATTACTGTAAATCAGTTGGAAAATGTTTTCCGTTAACTGCAAAATCATATTAACCTTTTACTGCTAATGATGAAGGACAAGTAGAAACTTTAAATAAAATTTCAATAAAACCTGAAAAATATAGATTTACTTCTTTCTAATCCTTTTTACAAATTATTTCTATCGCAAATACAAATAAAGTTATAATTTTTTTAATGTGCACATGAACTTTATTGACACCCTGTACATGTTTTCTTCTTTCATCCTGTCAAAATGAAATAGACCATTATTTATAAGAAATTAACAGATGTTAAACATTTTTCTTTCGATTTCTCACTGAAACCAAGACATGATCGCCCAAAGCGTGTATCAAGTTTGGCACTTAACTGACTGACTCGTAAAATATGATATTTAAAACTTATAACATTTACTACAAAGTTTCTATGCTTTGAAGTTACAGATGTATAAAATTAATAAGAAAATTAATTCTTCAATTGGTTCAAACCTTAAAAAAATGAAAAATGGTCGTGAATATATATATTTTTTTAGGTGATGAAGAAGAAATGCACATACAGCAATTTTTTTCTGTATTTCTGAGATGCGGTATTGAAATTATTTGCACTATTTACATTCTTCGGAAAGTTGTACTTATTTTGTTGTATACTTCAGCTTTCTTCAGGTTATTAGAATTTCGAACTGAACTATAACGGCATGAATATGGCAACAAAGATAGAAACAACAGTCCGAAAAATGTAAATAGTATAAATTATTAGTAAAGTTTTCTTTTTTCTTTCACACAATTGGTAATGACTATTTTTATTTAACCGTCTTAGAATTGATTCACAATATTGTCTCTGATATAATATAGTGATAATTATTGTACATCATAAATCTTATTATCTGTGCATTGCACTTTCAAGACGTTGGCGATCATTATTCTCCACAATTTCCCGTCTTTTGTAGATCTCAATTTATAATACCTTTTTGTTATTTAAACATTGTTCCGCCATCCATTTTACCGATTTACTAAGATATCTGATACGTTGTTTTCTTCTGTCTCTCTTGCGTTCAATATGTCCTCTAAGTGTCAGATTTTCTAAGCCCTCCTTCCTCATTATACGCAGTAGAAATTTCAGCTATCATGTTAAGTGTAAGGGTTTTTTTGTTTTTATTTTCTATAAAAACTTTGTCGTGTCACTAGAACTAAATTTTTATTTCTTCAACACAATTTTTTTTTTCAATAAAAATCGCATTTAAATGAATTTAAATGCAATTTTACATTCTACATTGGGAATTTATGTTGTCGAAGAAGCCTATTATCAGAAGAATAAGAGCTATAACTAAAATTAAAACCAAAATCCCTAAAATTCAATAAAATATTAGGTTACAGAGAATATTTTCTTAAATTTTTAAGGTTACCGGTTAGTTCAAAATTATATAAAGAGGTGCTCACGTTATACTCCTCAGGTAATTTCGCAGTTATGTCAGCCTAAGAAAAAAAATTAGATTAACACTCAACGTATGAATACCTTAAATAAACTGTTACCTCCGCGTGAAAAAAGGTATTTTTGTGATATTTTAAACTGACACGTAGAAGGGGGTCGAGTATCAGAGGTTCGGAGTAAGTGGCATTTTATTTAAGTTTCGTTTCTTTATCTTTTTTTAATAGTCAAAATAATGTCTACCCGTTGAGATATCGAACATTAAGCTAAAAATCTATTACAATGAAAATAGTGTGCATAAGTAGAGCAATCGAAGGTTACATTGCCAAAATGGCGTCTCGTAGATTAATATTAAAACATGATTCACTCATTTCAAATCTGTTGAGGCTTAAAAATGATAAGAACAGTCCTGTTCGCTAACTGATTGTTTCTTATGAACGGTAGCGATTGATTAATGATCGTTCTGGAATGTATCATTTCTTCAGAGAGTAAATGTGCAAAACATATTTTCGAAAACCAGAAAACTGTTGCAGAGGGTGGAAAGAGAGAGAATAATAGAAAAAGAGAGCGAATTGAATTCAACTCGATCTGTGAAAGGGCCATTTTTAAAAAACTATATGTTGTAAAGAAATCAGAAATAAGTGTGTCACAGAAAAGGAATAGGAAGGAAAAGAGAAAAACGAAAAATGGGGGGGAAAAAAAACGAAAAAAAAGGGAGATAGAAGAAAAGTCATAGGAAAGAGGGAGAGGATAAAAAAATCAGGAAAAAAGAGAAAATTGGGAAATGTGTGTTAAATATGAAGACGTGACAACCGTTTGTCAGATAGTGTAGGGGGGGGTGGAGGGATAGATACATAAAAAAGAAGAAACAGAAAAATAGAAAACGACTTTATCATTCGACTTTGCCAAAAGTTTTCAAAATTTTCCGTTTCAAAATAAAATAGGATCAGAATATTGTTGATATCGAATCGTAGTATCTCTTGACCAATCAAAGCCCGAATAGAGCTTCTGAACACAAATTTCTCCCGATTCTCAAACTATCTGGTTCGTTTCGTAGCCTAACGTAAACAAAGACAAAGTCTATAAATAAATATACTATTTTAATAAAAACAGAACATCTACTGTGAGTATGCATTAAAAATAACGTTCACACGAATAAATTATATATATATATATATATTCCATTTGTAAACGAGTTATTACGCGACCTAGGTTTCTACAATGAGTGGTGTCTTCAGGCAATTTGCAATAACTGATTTTACCGTCTACCGTTTTTTAAGAATAACAGATATTACCGTTTACCGTTTTTCTTAAAGAAAACGGTAACAGTAAAATCAGTTATTGCAAATCTCCTGAAGACACCACTCATGGTAGAAACCTAGGTCACGTTATAACTCGTTTACAAATGGAAAATATTCAAAAGTTCTACAATATTATTGTATTAAACACTTTTTAATACAAATGCGCACTGGTCTAATCTTATTATGACCAGAAACTAAGTAATTAAACAATATTTAGTATATCAAAGCAACAGATAATTTTCTAAACATATATTGTTAAATATAAGAGAAAATGAATGTCTGTTATATTTAATCATGAGCCGTTCTAAACATCGTATTTTTGGTTTTAATTTCAGGGGAAAATAAAGACAAAAATTCTCCAACATTTGCATAAGTTTTTATTAAGTTGGTTCTAAACTTATATAAAATCACATTTAAATCTGATCATAACAGACTACATTGTATTTAAATATACGGTTCTGTTAACATTTCGAGCTCTCACATGGTGTGATGTCATAGAACCGCATTACAAATTTACGAACTGCGTTTGCTATTTGATAACAGTTATTGTTGCTGAGCAAATTTTTATTTCAACACAAGATAAAATTGTCGCTGGTGGTGGATGTTTTTATGTTAACGTCCTTGTAACCTCTCTGAAGATGGCTCATGTGAGCCGAAAGCTTAAAACTAACTTAATAAAAAATTATCCAAATACTGGAGAATTTTTGTCTTTATTTCACCTGAAATTAAAGCCAAAATACGATGTTTAGAACGTTTCAGGATTAAACATAATAGACATTCATTGTCTCTTATATTTAACAATATATTTTTTTAATTTTTTTTTTATAAGCGTTTCACCCCGAGCAAGGCATGTCACTGCCACTACTGCGCAGGGGGCTACGTAGAGTAGAAAGGATGATTAAATATAGGAAATGTCAGAGGGTGGGTGATAGGCGGGTAAGGATACCGAGAATGAGGGTTGGGTAGATGAGAGTGTTCTGAGAATAGTTGGGAGTTAGTGTAATAGGAGGTGTCTATTGACCCTACATTTAAACACCTGGAGATTGTAACTGTCCGGAAAGCAGACTTGTGGAAGGGAGTTCCACAGGCGGGAAGCGCGAGAAAAGAAGCTGTTAGAGTAGAACTTACGGTTACATCTTATTTGTTTAACTGTAAAAGGGTGGGACCTAGTTGCTAATCTAGTATCTCGTGTAAATTCGTGCTTAGGCGGCACCAGTGATCTAAGCTCATCGGAGCAGAAGCCATGAAAGTACTTGTAGAAGATGCACAGGGAAGCCACATCACGCCGGTGAGAGAGCGGCTGCAGCCGGTCTGCCAAGTCAGTATCAACTACGTTACAGATCCTCCTTTGTATTTTGTCAAGAAGCCCAAGGAGAGCAGCAGGGGCACCCGACCAGATATGGCAGCAATACACGGACGGATGGTAGATTTGTATATGTGCAGAATAGATTCAGGTGGGAAAAACTTCCGGGCCCTGCACAGGGAGCCGACTTTCATAGCAGCAGATTTGGCAATGGATTCAATATAGTCATTCCATTTGAGGTCCGCCGAAAGTGTAAGGCCAAGGAGGCGTAGTATTTTACTCTCTGGGAGGCTAGCCTGTCCCATGCTAATGGGAGGTAGATGCGATTGTCTATGGTGGTTAGTTGATAACAGCTTTGTTTTAGAGGCATTGAAATTTACCAGCCATTTCCTACCACAGGCCACTACGGAGGTCCCTTTCAAGTACGGCAGCGAGGTTCACTTTGTCGTCCAGACCTGGTTTCTGATCGATGCAAGAGTAGATTGTTGTGTCGTCGGCATACATGCCAACTTGGGATCTAATGGTGTCGGGAAGATCATTAATGTAGATCAGAAAGAGCGTGGGACCTAGGATAGAACCTTGAGGGACGCCCGCGTTCGTATGGTAGTTTTGGGAGGCATGCCCATGTAATACCACCTTCAATGTGCGGTTAGAGAGGAAAGACTGGATGAGGTCAAACAGATGTCCAGTTATCCCATAGCTCCGCAGTTTGCACAAGAGGCCAGCATGCCAGACCCTGTCGAGTGCTTTGGAGATATCCAAGGCAACGGTTCGGGCTTCACCATTCTTGTCGAGTGCCCGGTATATGTACTCGGTAATGGTCGTTAGCATATCAGCAGTAGACCTGGTGAAGCGAAACCCGTACTGTTTGTCAGAGAGAAGCCCGTTGGCCACGAGATGCTGAGTCACCTCGGCGTTGATAATGGCTTCGAAAACTTTGCCAAAGATTAGAAGGAGACTAATAGGGCGGTAATTGGCGGGATCTGAGGGTTCGCCAGAATTCTTAAATATAGGAACTACGCAGGAGGACTTCCAACAGGCAGGAAGGCAGGAAGCAGATAGGCAGAGGTTATAGAGTTTAGAGAGGACAGAGGAGAGTTCTGGGGCACATTTCTTCAGTACTATGACTGGGATTCCGTCTCCGCCACTCGCTTTGTGTGGGTCAAGTTGTGCAGTTATCTTGGCGACCAGCGAGGGTGTAATATGGACGTTATTTAGTTGAGCCTTAGTTCTGGGTGGGAAGTCTGGTGTAGGTATTCCTAACGAGTCCAGTGTCGAATTAGTTGAGAATCTACGGGCAAAGCATTCAGCCTTGTCGGCTGGGGAGGTGAGAACTTCAAATTCATTGATTAGTGGGGGTATTGAAGTCTTGATGGATCAATTCTCATCTAAATTGGGCAAAAATGAAAAAACACTGACATCATATTTTTACAGATATAGTCACTAGAATGACAAAAATATAATGACTAAAAGCAATATTACCTACTCAAGGCACTCCGCGTTGAGTCCCGTGAGAAAATGAATGGAGGTACCACTAGTGATCCCCCTAAGCACTATGGTGTTGACTGAATATATCATCCAACTCATTCCTAATCCTTTGCACTGTCCTTAGATTGACACCCAAACACTTCAAAATGTTGGTATTGTAACTTTCGGTGCGAATGACAAGCAGTACAGTATGCTGTTTTTAAATTTCTGGTAGAGTGTATTGCGTCATGGTGGTCTTTGTCATACAGACGGTGACCATTTAAATTTACTATACTTTGCAGTCTATAAAATAAAAAAACAAACAACATACATACGTGAGATTCAAAATATAAAATTGCGACAATTTACCCATCATACACTATTCTTGTCAAGTCCGGATGAAACACGAGATTTACAATGCTGATTTTGAAGTCAAGTGCACCCTTTCCATTAAAAATTCACTTATTTTGAACATATACCGGACTAAATATCTAATATCCGATGTTTAAAACAGGTAAATATCGTTTAAACAAAGATATGTAGAATTGATTAAATGAATATAGTATAACCAGAAATAGCTTTAAATGCCTACAGATGAACAAAATATCATTGAAACATTAGAAATATAAGCGGTACAATTGTTTTAAGATTAAATGTTGCTTTTTTGCAAAGACGACTGTATTTTTTGCGCATATGTTTAAATTGAGGCAGAAAGAACAACTCATAAGCAAAGAATACAATAGACGTTTCAGTGATGTATTTTATAGCAAATATAGGTTCTATCTTTTAAGGCAATTATCATTACAATTCAACCGATAGAAACATTTGTTTCTCGAAACAAAAGGGATGAAAATATTGCCATGTTAATCGATTTTGAGGAAGGTACTCTTAAGATTATACAGAATTTTGTAAACGTTGGGCAAATTGGAGACACCATAGACGTTCCAAACTTCAGTGAATACGTGTTTTTGTTTTTTTTTGTTTTTTTGCTAGAGGTACACCTGGGAAAGTTTAGCGAAACAAGTTGACTGAATGTAGTATATTTGAACTTTGGTGATGGCAGGAAGAAAGATGGATGATATCAAAATAGAAATTGTATAGAACTGGTGAATAATGAAAAAAATGTTGATTAGCTATCGATAAAAACACGTACGAAGTGTATAGGTGAACATGATCCGTACCACGTATATTGAAATTCAAGAAGAAAAGTTTTCTGGGCCATAGACGCGGACTACTGAACCGAATTACACATCACACATCAGGAAACTAGATTTCACCGGCGTAAACAACCATATTTTGATAAATACAGTGATATAAGAATTAGATAACATAGATTACAACAGTTTCGGAAATTCCACTTCATAATACCGATTGATTTCGTAAAATTTCAGCTCGTAACATGTTAACTATATTATTAGAGAGTTTGATAAAGTGCAACTTCATATTATGCCTATGCAATGGCAATAAATTTCGGTTAAATTTCAATTCATAATGCGATGTAAAGTTTAACTTCATAATATTTTAATACATTCATAATTCGGATTCGTAAAATTTCATTTCATAAAATGTATCGACATTCTCAATAGTTTGATAAAATTTCAGTTTATGATGTGTCAAAAGATTAATAATTCATATTATGTCAATTCATTACAAATACAATCTCGAAAATCTTCACTTAATGTAATTCATTGATAACTGAATTTGGCAAAATTTTACTTCAAAATATTCAATTGATTGATAATTCAGTTTTGTATAATTTCATTTCATAATATGTCAATAGTTTGATCAATCATTTGCGTTAAATTTCGCTTCAACATATGTCAATTCACTCGGTATTCATTATCATTACATTTTATTTCATATTATGACAATTTATCTAAACTTATTTATAAATGGAACTTTGTCAGTGTGTGTGTGTGTGTGTGTGTGTTTGTGTGTGTCCGTGACCTATAGACTCCAAAACGGCTGAACCGATTTTCTTGAAAATTTACACAGTTGTACTATAAGCGTCTGTGAGTGTTCTGAGCTAGGTTTTGTGTCGAGGTACTCCCGATAAATATCGAAAATCGATAATCGAACAAATCGGGTTATAGAAGGAGTGGTCCGATTTTAATCAAATTTGATACACTCATAGACAAAGACATAAGAAACGATACTCAGAAGTTTCAATATTGCAGTTCTTACAATAGCACAGAAATTCGATAATATATATATATATATATATATATATATATATATATATATATAACAGGCAAGATGTTTGTGTGTGTGTCTGTTTATCTGCCTGTACGTTCTTTATACAAATCCACAATTTTTTCTGATTCTCACCAAACTTCAGACAAATATTCTTTAGGCTGAGTCTGAGCTCCAGGACCATGGATTAGTTTTAAAGCTTTCATTACACCCGAGAAACGCCGGGCTATACTGATAGTTCATTCATAATACAATTTTCTAAATTTGCTATTTGTTGTGGACCTCCTCTTTTTCTCTGATAATGGACTCGGCTTGAATATACATAAACTCCTGTCATAGAGAGAACCGTAGAGATCTATTAGAGACATCGGGACTGATCCGTAAGTTACCGAACGTTACCGAAGTTACACAGAGAATACTGCGCCAGTAAGCATAGTGCCTCTGAGCTGCACTTAGGCAGAATGATATTACACGGATAGATATACTTTTCAATTGCAGCTTCACTTCAAACACTTGTATAAATATATTCCTTACTAATCGTATTCCTGGATTATTAACTTGCGTTCCAGTTTGTATATTTACGTTCAATATAACCTATTTTTTCTATCTCAATATCTGTTTTGTTGTTCATTGTCTTTGTGTGGTTCCTCACTCGGATTCACAACACAATTCATATATCGATTCATAGATAATTGAGTTTCGTAAAAGTTCACTTCAAGAAATGACATTGCATTTAAAATTCAGTTTCGTAAAATTTCTTTTCAGAATATGTCAGTTCATTCAGAATTTCATTTCGAAAAAAAAATCCATTTCATTATATCTCAACTGATTCATAATTCATTTTCGTAAAATTTATCTTCATAATATAAGAATTCGTTCACAATTTAGTTTCGTAAAATTTCAATTAATAATATGCCAATTTTCGATAATTCGGTTTCGTAAAATTTCAAGAGATAATATATTAATTCATCGGTTTCGTAAAGCTTCACTTCATAAAATGTCAAATCTATCATAATTCAGTTTCGTAAAATATCACTTCACAGAATTTAGATTCATACTCATACAGTTTGTAAAATTCCATATTAAGTTAAATATTTCATTATTCAGTTTCATAAAATTTCAATACATATAATGTTAATACATTAATTTCAGCTTCGTAAAATTTTACTTCATATTTTGTTAAAACATTGATCATAGAATTTTAGATATTTTCACTCCATAATGTCAATTAATTGAAAATTTCACTTCAATATAACTGAATTTATTCATAATTCAGTTTCTTAAAATTCCATTTAAAATTATGTCAGTTAATTGATAAATCAGTTTCGTTGAATTTCACTTCATAAAATATGAATTCATTCACAATTCTTCTTCTTCTTCTTTTATGTGCCATGTCCCTCCAGAACGTAGGCGATCATGGCCTCCCACATCTTCCAGTCCCTGCTGGCTCTTAGCACGCTTTCTCCTGTTGCACCATGCAACCCTCGGTCCGTCATCTATCTGATCGGGTCCTTCAAATATGTTATCCGCTGCTTTCCTCTGTCTCTTTTTCCCTCTATCTAGCCTGTTAGTAACAGGTTCTCCAAGCCCCACCTTCTTCATTGTATGTCCCAGGAACTTTAGTTGTCTCTAAGCCAGGATAAAACGAGTGCGAATTCCACCTTCATAATTAAGTTTCGTAAAATTGAACTTCATAATATGCCAATATACTCATACTTCAGTTTCGTAACGTTTTACTTTTTTCGCAATATTTTTCAATTCATTCAGAATTAATTATCGTAAAACATTCTATCATAATATTTCAATTCATTCATATCTCAGTTTCGTATAATATTACTTCATAATATGTTATTTCATTCATAATAGTGTTTCCTAAATTTTCATGCCATATTATGCCAATTCATAGATAATTCTGTTTTGTAAATTCTCACTTCATAATATATCAATACATTCATAATTCAGTTATGTAAATAATAAAATGTCGATTTATTCATACTTCAGTTTCGTAAAATTTTACTTAACAAAATCTCCCTTCATTCATCATAAAGTTTCATAATATTTCAATTCATAACATTTCACTTCTTTGACAATTCAGTTTCGTAATATTTGATTCATTTGTCAAATCATTGATTATTCCGATTCGTAAATTTTCACTTTAAAATATGTCAATTTATTCATATTTCAGTTTCGTAAAATTTCACTTTATAAAATGTAAATTTATTTGTAATACTCTTTCATATAATTTAACTTCATATATGTCATTTCATTCAGTATTCAGTTTCTTGAAATTTACTTCATAATATGTTGATTCATAATACAATTAATAAAAAAATTAAAAATTCAATTAATATACGTCACTTCATTCATAATTCATTTCGTAAAATTTCAATTCAAAATATATCGATCCATTCATAATATTGTTTCACTAAATTACACTTTATAATTTGTCAATTCATTCACAATTCAGTTCCTTCAAATTTCACTCAATAATATGGCAATTCATTCATAATTCAGTTTCGTAAAAGTTTACTATATAATATGTCAGTTCATTCATAATAGTGTTTCGCAAAATTTTACTTCATAATATGTCAATTTATTCATAATTTTTTTTCGTATAGTAAGACTTAATAATTATAACATTGCATTCACAATTCAGTTCCGTAAAATATTACTTCATTATATGTCAATTCATTCATTATCCAGGGATATAAATTTTTACTTCATAATCTGTCAGTTCATTCATAATTCAGTTTGGTATTATTTCACATATTAATATGTTAATTCATTCATAACGGTGTTTCGTAATATTTCACTTCAAAATATCTCAATTTATTCATAAGTGAGAGTCGTAAAATTTCACTTGATAATGTGTCAGTCTTCTTGCTTTCCTTCCTTATTTTCTGTAGGAATCTGTGTACTTTTATTTCACATTTTTAAATTTATTGATACTTTGCTTAGATTTTGGAAGGCATATATTACTATCCAATTGTGCCTTTAGATTTTCACGTAGCACTTTTCACCCTCTGTTAAAACATTTCATAGATATGTCAATTGTTGTACTTGTTTTATTTTGGCATTTGTAATTTGCATGTCGGGCTGTTCATTTTGTAAACAACCATGCAATCTGTTTTCTTGTAATTAATGTTTAATCCTTTCCTCTCGCTTTTCTTCACTACCTTATACTTCTTGAAATTTCTTTTCTGTGGCTGCTATCAACATTGTGTCATCTGCATATGTTATGCGATTGAGACTGTGGCCATAATAATTAATCTTTGAAGAACTTCTTAATATCTCAGATGGCCTCGATGTATAGATTGAAAATTTCTGGGGAGAAGACTCCTCTTTGTCTTACACCCCTTTTATATAAAATGAATGCTCCAACTTGACAATAATTCACTTAATAGTGAAAAGAAAATGAAAGCAAAGTAGAAAAAATCATGATTGACAAACTTCTATTCAATAAAAATGAAAATTAATGTAAATACTTGTAAAAAATTAAAATAATATTTATAAAAATATAATGAAACTATAAATTTTAATAATTTTAATGTCTAACATTTAAAAAAAATTGTTTTATTTTTTAATAAACTCACCTATTTACTGTTTAATTGGTAGATGTTACTGTAAGTATAAGCAAACAGTTTCTTCTCATACTTCTCGCTTGTGGAACTTCATTCCGGCCGCATGCTATCCAGCACAATTTGATCTTCAAAAATTTAAATGCAATGTCAATCGTTATTTACCGTCTTACTGACTGCTCTTCTATTGTTTTTACTCCTTTATAATGTTTCGATTTTTGCTATTTTTTCACACTCAGCAACTCATTGTGTCTTAGTGGTTTTATTACCTTTCTTTGGGGGTGATATGATGAAAAAATTAAAAGGAAACATTTTAAATTTTTGATCAACACATTCATGTTAAATAAATGTACTGTTTACTGTTTGGAGATTCTTGTTTTACCAGTGACACAAATGTTGTCGTGCACACACAGTACCTTTTCATGAATTATACTACTTGAAACATCTGGTCCGTCACCCCTGCTATTCATCTTGGGGTTCTCGAAAAAATCCAAAGGAGAATCTGCAATGTAGTTGATCCCGATCTGGCAGCTCGACTGCAGTCACTTTCTCACCGACGAGTTGTGGCTTCTCTCTGTCTCTTCAACAAATACTTTCACGGTTTCTGCTCCGACGAGCGTAGCTCCATGGTGCCCCATTTGTACGAATTTACTCGAGCTACTAAACCAGCAACTAGGGTATACCATTTTACTGTGAAAACAATCAAGTGTAACAACAAATTCTACTCAATGGGTTATCTAATTCCGACAAGATTTTAAAAAGATTCGTATGAATGGAATATGTATTCTTTGTAAGAAATCATTTTGTAAATCAGGTTTTGTCGCCGTATATTTTTAAAAAGTGTTTTGTGACAGTCAAATGTATTGCTGGGATATAATGTTTTTCCTAAAATGTATTACTGTTAATATTTTTCTTTCAAAAATTTATCTCTGGCAATATTTCTTCCTTCGATTTTTTTTCAAAAATGTATAGGTATTATTTTCTTTTAAAAAAATATTGCTAGAATTTTTAATATAAAGGTCTATTTTTTCTTTCTTAGTGTTTTGACCCCAGTTGGTGGAGTGCGGGGGCTAACCATTTGCCCATAGCGGGGACCCTAACAGGTGCTATCACTCTGGGTCAGGTTGGACCTTAGAAAAACAGCAATTAAGAGGTGGTTTCATGTTCCGCACAACCTCCTAATAAGAGGCCTTGCTGCCTCTTATTAGATGTACTCTATTTATGTGCTCTATTTATGAGATTATTTATTAGGGCTATTTAGTATCTGTATTTGCAGATTCCTTTACTGCTGTAGTTAAGGAGATGCGTATTTAAGTTAGATTGAATTTTTTCTACAAATTTTATTATTCAAATCAGTGTGTTTAAAAAAATAATTTTATTACTTATATTCAATTCATAGTTCAATATAACGACGAAGTTATTTTTTAAGGTTTTTCTCGGATTTTGACATCGTCCTAGTTGTTAGTCATTATAAAGATGTTCTCTATGTAGTTGATGTAGTTATTGGTTTAGCATTTTTTTTAGTTTAATTTTCAAGGGTTTGAACTCAAATTTCGGATAATGTGGGCACGACAAATGAACCCTGTCAGTGTGTACATACAGGTGTGATGGGTAAATTGTTGCCATTTATAATTTTCGTTTCACACATACGCGTTGTATATTTTTTATTTTGTCGATTGCATAGTATAGTAGGGTCAGTTGGGCACTGTCAGTGAGAAAAAGAGCACAATGAAGCAACTCATTACGTAAGAAATTTGGAAACGGATTACTGTACTACATAGCATTCGCGCCTGAAGATCCAATACGACTAATTCAGAGTGTTTGGGTGTCAATTTGAGAACAGTGTAGAGGATTCGAGAAGAGTTGAATGAGTTACGAAGGTGTTTGAAGTGATCACTAGTTATGGCAACGTTATGCCTCCATTCATCTTCCCGCAGGGCATCAGACTCAACACGGGGGGCCTACATCAAGTACCTTGAGGAGGTAACTGCGGCCCTGAGTCAAGAGGATATCTGCTGGAAGAACATATGTCTAGCAACAGGAATCTGCACCATGTCAGGCAAGCAGAAGAACTCAGTCATGGCTATCAAACAATTTTTGCGACTATAACATCCCTAACATCTGGCCACCTAACTCCCTAGACTGCAATACCTATGATTATTATGTGTGGGGTGCATTGGAGCGATAGACTAATAAAACCCTCTGTAACATCAATGATGAAATGAAGGCAAGGATTATGACAGCATTTATTAACTTAAACAAGGAAGCCGTCCAGAAGAGTTGCAAGAGATTTCAAAGTCATCTGTCGGACGTAATTAAAGCCAATGGTGATTTTATTGGATAAGTTTACTCATTAAAATTTCAAGATATCTTTATATAATTTTGATAAATATATCTGTTAAGATCAGATGTCAGTGCTTTTTTCATTTTTTGCGTCATTTAGGCGACAATTAAGCCATCGCATCCTGTATTTCCTAAATTGTCAGCAAATGGAACTGGTGTGGTGCAGTATATTAGCTTTTAGCTTGCACAAATACACACACAAACACAGATAGATCGATAGATAGATAGATAGATAGATAGATAGATAGATAGATAGATAGATAGATAGATAGATTCTGTCACTCTCAATATCTACCTATTCTAGTCTTTTCGGCGACAAATATGAGAGAATATATATATATATATATATATATATATATATACACCTGATTGAGCACTCTGGAAGAATGGGAGACTTTCAAAAACAGTAGCTACTCTGGCATGTACGCATCGCTCATTCAATAATGAATTAGAGCACTCTGGCTATTGCACGTGTATAATGATGATATATGCGCAAAAATGTCTGCCTTCTTCTATCGAACGCCCATAGAAGTAGAATCGCCGACTGACGCCAATTCGGTCGGGTTTCAGTCCTGGGTTAAAAAGCAATCGGAGTCTAACGGTACTGATGAGCTGTGATACAGCGAAACAGATCTGTCTGCGAATGACTATATATATATATATATATTCAGACACATACTCGCATACATACACGCACACATATAAACATTTGTGAGTATAGATAGATCGTATATCTATGCACATGGATTTGTATGGGTGTGTGAATAGATAGATATGTAATATATATTCTCGTAGGTATATTGGCAAAAAAACAGCATAGCATGATGTTAATAAACACAAAGTTTCATCATCAAAATGTTTATGCTATTATTAAGAGGATAGATTAAATTTTGTTGTTATTATTTTTTTTTAAAAAATTAATCTTTTCTAACACATTCGAAATTTCAGTTAAAATTTCTTTTTTTGTTTTCCGTCAGCGATTCACGCTATGTTTACGTATTGTGACTATTTATCAAAAAACGTAATATTACACGAGTGGTTTTTTGGCGTTAACAGACACATTAATTTGAATATTCTTGCAAAAATCAACTGTCTCATTTTAATGAAACTTTTAGGCTTTATTCACAAATAAATGAAATTATTTAGGCAATTATTATTTTTAGAAAATCTTCCTAAGTTTTTTTTTCTTTTTTACATCTGTTGCCCCCTACTTCAATTAATTGCATAAAACTTCTAGAAATACATTATCTATACGATTTTTTTTATCTATGCAGGACTCACTAGGGGATGTAAATCATGTCATTTTCTAAAATTACGAACAATTTTTCCGAAAATCTGCTCCAAATAGTAAAATCAAAAATGCATTAAAATTACGCTCTTTTTAAAGAAGATAAAGTTTTAATTTTAGGATATTATATTCTGAAGAAGAAAAAGATTTCGATGAATAATGAGTTTTTATAAGAATTGTTTTCATTTTTTTCTTTGCTAATTAAATTTTTAAGCATCTTTCTTTTGAAATTTCTTCCACTTACTCAGTGTCTTCGGTTATTAATTCATCAAAATAGACTTTATTTACAAATCGAAAATTCATAAGCTTAATACAAATCCTTTAGAATTACAATTTTTTAAAATAAATTCTTTTTTTTTTTATCATATTAAATTGCACATTTTCTTTTAGTATGGAAACTTATAAGAGAGAGACTTATTGAAATGTCGCATGTTTTAAGGATTGTTTCCCTTCTTCTTCTTCTTCTTTTTCTTCTTCTTTTTCTTCTATGTGCCATGTCCCTTCAAGACGTAGGCGATCATAGAGTTCCACGTCTCCCTATCCTTTCTCATGTTATCCCGCCCAAACCTCACTCTACTGTCCACCTGCTCAGGCCCTTCAAATATGTTATCTGTTATCCGCTGCTTTCCCCTGTCTCTTTTTCCTTGTATCTGACCTGTGAGTATCATATTCTCCAAGCCTTCCTTCCTCATGACATGTCCCAGGAATTTCAGCTGTCTTTTCTTGATGCTTAGTATTAATTACCTTTTCGCTTCCACTCTTTCTAAAATCTCATCATTGCTCATATGCTCGATCCATGATATCCGCATCATCCTTCTGTGGAACCACATTTCAGTTGCTTCAAGTTTTTCCTTTATCTTTAATGATATTGTCCAGCATTTGCTGCCATATTCAAGAACAAACATCACATAGCAATCCAGTATCTCTTCTTTGTTTCTAGAGAAATTTTCCTGTCTCTTAATACTTCGGATCTCAGTGTCGCACTTTCCGTCTTTCATTAGAACACTTCCCAAGCACTTAAGTTTTTGTACTTGCTTGATATTAATATCCCCAACCGTAATTGGCATTTTGGGCTACTCTGTTTGCTGAGGACCATACATTCGGTTTTCTTGTAGTTTGCAGATAACTGGAAGGTGGTCGCTTCCACAGTCGGCACTTGGATAGGTTTTGCATTGAACCACTACGTTTCTGTATATTTTGTTCATGGTTATATAATCGATTTGGTTTTTCGTGTCGCTTCCTGGGCTTCTCCATGTTCATAAACGTCTTGGGTTTTCTTGAAACCAGGTGTTGGCTATCATCTGGTCATTCGCCCTACACCACCGGGCGAATTATTCAGCCCAGTCGTTACAGATTCCTAATCCAAAGTTGCTAGTCGTCTCTCTTTCCCTCTTCTTGCCTACTTTGGCATTTAAATCTCCCATGATGATTCTAATTTCTTTGGTTTTACACTGAGCCTTGGCATTGTCAAGAGTAGAGTAGAAATGTTTCATTTCTTCCTCAGTGCTTTGCGTTGTTGGTGCATAGACTACTATAATTGCCATGTTGATGAGTCTCCCTTTCAGTTTGATCAAGAAGACACTTTCAGAGGACTGGCTGTATCCCAGAACGCATTTCTTTATTTCTTCGTCCAGTATTAAGTTGACTCTCTTTTCGTTATTTTTACCTTCTGCATTAATATCCTGTGGTTGTCGCCGCTGAAGTCTCCATTGTTTGACCATCCAGTTTTGCATATCCCCAGAATATTGATGTTCAATCTGCTCATTTCCTGATTGACATTCTCAAGTGGACCACAATGGTTCAGTGTCCTGGCATTCCATGTTCCTAGGGTAATTTTGTTTGTTGTGCTCAGTTGCAGGGTAACGGTCTAGAGGTATCTGTTGCTCATGTCGCTCCTTTCCGAGCGAGAGACAAATTTCGGAAAAATGTGTTCCCTTTACGCCGTTGGTGCTAACATTCGTTGGATGACGGTCAGGTGACAGCTGTTGTCTATGTCGATCCTTACCGGGCAAGGAGTTAGTTCCAAAGGAAGTAACCCCTTTCACGCCGTTGTGCTTTATATGCATATTTTGTAAAGCCATGATTATACTCGTAAATGATAATGGGGTGGTATGCCGTTGCTTTCTCCACGGTGATTTATCGAGACACCACCTCTACTTACCTGGCCGTTGACACTTTCAGACTTCTTCCGCCCTTTTTGTACTCTTGTTCTTTGTCCACAATGGTTTGTTAACCTCCCGCCTTACTTGAAAGCCTGTGCATTGGGTTAGCCGGTTTAGTCGGATAAAAGGGTTCGACCTCCCAAGTTGTAATGAGAAAATAAATATATATGTGGAAGGAATAGTGGAGTGGTTTCCTATTGCTTCCTCTATAGCGTTTTATCGGGGCACCAACTCTAGTTAGCTGGCCGTTGACTCCTTAAAAGTTCATCCACCCTTTGTAGGCTTAAATTTTCTCCTACTGATTTGCTAACATTCTGAAGAGAGAAAAAAGAAAACTGAACGGATAGGTACTGGGTAGGGGATGAAAAAATGTAAATATTATGTACTGTTGCAAAAAAAGGAAAAATGTTGTGTTGGTAAAAAGCAACCACAGGAAAGTACTCCAAACAGGCACGCCAAATTCACACGTTTTGTGTTGATCGCCGAAATGCTATTCTCACGCGAACGACGGCTCGAATAACAACGACCCACACCCTCAAAATGAGCATACCACGTTTTTATCCACTCGACCTGTCTACCACTCAGCCAATGAGCGCTCAGCACAGTAAATATAAACGGCTACAAGTGACACCAATTCTCTTTACCACGAAGTGCTATCCGATTCTCCACCTGACCAACGCTCGCCAATTTGCCGTCGCCACACTCTCTTACAAAACATACACCTGACTGGCCCATTTGGGTCGCCGAGGCAAGTCACTGCTACAAGTACATATTAGTTTAAGTCTAAATGACCGCTCATGTAGAGGAAGATAGTGCAGATTCCCCAGATTAGTATTTCATTACCAGTAGACGAAATAGCTTAAAATTTTCTTTGATTTTCATTAATATTTAAAAGACAATATACCTTTTCGATCGTTTGGTAACTCAGCAGTAACTAATCTTGAATTAAGAAAGGATATATATATATATATATATATATATATATATATATATATATAGAGAGAGAGAGAGAGAGAGAGAACAACAGGAAAGTGGGTGGAAATACTAGACTATGCAAAATTTTACATTAAAAACTCCACATGAAAGTTTAATTTCAACATTCATCCATTTCAGCTAGAAACCACTGAAAAAAGAAAAAGAAAAAACTATCTGAACGGGAAATATTAAACAAGACAAACAATTGAACGTCTGAAAAACGAAAAATTTTAATTTTTTTAAAAATTAGTCTAAACTGGCAAAAGACAGAACTCCGTCTGCAAAACCAAAGATTAGTATTTCGTTACCAGTAGACAAAAACATCTAACGTTTCTTTGTCTTTTGTTCCCCTTACGAAATGTTAAACTAGGTTATGCCAAGTTATGGTCAACATACTTCCGAATTGATTGATAGGTGCTGTCATCGCTTGCTTAAAAGGTCAACAAGTTAGAACTTAATGATTAAGAAATACTTTTATTCTAAATTTCATGCCATAAACAAGTAATATATGCTTCAAGTCAGAAGAATTTAACTTTACATTTGATAATTTTCTAAAAATAATCAGTGTGAGATGTATATTTTATTTTTGCAAGATTTTTAAAACTGAACATTAACATTTGTTTACAAATCTCTCGATCGCTCGAAAAATGGCGGAAAAATTAAACATTAAAAATTTAAAAAAAAAACTCAAATTTTAAATTCCAATGAATATAACTTCCGTTTGTAATACACATGAATATTTTGTAGAAATAGTGAGAATAGAAAAGTTAATCTGTTAGCTTTCAATTTAGCTTAAGTTAAAATTTCGAAAAGTTATTTTTAAAAATTAAATTTAAAAATAAGATATTGAAAATGGAGTGGAGCCACTAATCTCGTATTTGTCGCTGAAAATAAATCTATCCTGAGATAGTGCTATATCGCGGGAACGATATAAATAACAAGGTAAATTCCCAGTGGAAAGAGTTACACAACACGTAAGGGGTAAACAAATAACAGAGTTTATTGTACGGAAAAGTACAAAGAATTCATAAACTGGTAAGTCAAGAGCGGAAGTCAAATCGTCTCCTACTTTCTTACTTCGATACTTCTTAATCTCTTCGGCGAATCAACTGTCAGGGGTGATAGGATGTTCCATTATAGATAGATAGATAGATAGATAGATAGATAGATAGATAGATAGATAGATATGATAGATAATGAAGAGAATGTGATAGATAGATAGATAGATAGATAGATAGATAGATAGTAAGAATAGAATATGATAGATAGATAGATAGATAGATAGATAGATAGATAGATAGATAGATAGATATGAACAGCCTAACATAGATAGATAGATAGATAGATAGATAGATAGATAGATATGATAGATAATGAAGAGAATGGATAGATAGATAGATAGATAGATAGATAGATAGATAGATAGATAGATAGATAGATAATGAAGAGAATGGATAGATAGATAGATAGATAGATAGATAGATAGATATGAACAGTCTAACATAGATAGATAGATAGATAGATAGATAGATATATAGATAGATAGATAGATAGATAGATAGATAGATAGATATGAACAGTAACATAGATAGATAGATAGATAGATAGATAGATAGATAGATAGATAGATAGATATGAACAGTCTAACATAGATAGATATAGATAGATAGATAGATAGATAGATAGATAGATAGATAGATAGATAGATAGATAAAAAAGTAAACAGACTGAGCTAGATAAATAGATACTGATATTTATATAGGTAAGTGCATCTGAATATAAACACAGTGTATTACTATTTTCTTTCTTTGTATTTTTATACTTACCAATTTATTCACCTATTTAGCGTACATTACAGTGACTGATTATCTATCTATCTATCTATCTATCTATCTATCTATCTATCTATCTATCTATCACATTCTCTTCATTATCTATCTATCTATCTATCTATCTATCTATCTATCTATCTATCTCAATCCTTTCCTGTTTATCTGCCTATCTGTGTCTACTATTCTGTTGACAAATATCTGTCTGTCTATTGATGCAGCTAGCTCTCTGTCCAATGATGCCAAAGTCATCTTGGCAAATAACGAACATAATATACTAGAATGGGTTGCTTATCTATTCTTTTCTGTCAGTAGTGGAGAGTCCGTTCTAGTGAAGGGTAGTTGTATATTGTTGAAGATTAACGGAATTTGGCCTTGTTGTAGATAGCCCACTATAAGTCATAAAATGATTATAAAATCAAGAAAAGCAAATTGAGTTGAAAAATAACATTTTATATATAACACATATCAATTAATGTTTTTACAATTGAAGTAATACTTGAAGTATAGGTCCAACGGAGGTTAAAATGTTCATGGCAATAAAATGCTGAAAGAGAATTAATGCTTAGGAATGTGGGGAGCGCTATGAGTAAGGAATGTCTTTGATGTAGTGTCTCCTTAGGTAAGTAAGTAGTTTTTGAGGCAGGGAAGAAGGAAAGAGGTAAGGGAGGCGAACATAGTAAGCTACTTGACTTTGGTCAAGGGAGATACTAATTATTCTCTTCTCCTCGAGTCGGTGTGCCTGGCGATGCTTTCTGTATCCGCTTTTTATATCTTCTTTTTGGATCACAGCAGCTCATTTGGGATTTCACACTTTTATTTGGTTCTGGGCTTCCCATTGGCTGATAAATAAAATTCGCGTCGTCTCGCGAACTGGAAATTTAATATTTAATTAATTTTTAGTTTTCAACCGGAACATCTGCGCGGAGACGGCGGCGCACGGACGACTTTTTGTCATTTGCTTTTTGGTCGTGAAAGCGCTAACATCCGGTCCATCGCTTTTGCTCGGTATCACCACAATACAAGACCATTAAATACGTACTTTACGAATAAACATTTTTGGTGACCACTTAACCATTATAGTTTAATCGCGCCCGCCACGATTGTTTGATTGTTTCTCAAACTTTAATAACTTCATCGCAACAACATTTCTCTTTCATTAGCGGCATCCCTTACTGCAAATTCATTTTAAAATTAAATGAATTCAAAAAAGGAGAAAAAATAGTTAATATTAACGAGATGCGATCGGTAAATTGTCACCATTTTATCTACTTTTTTAAAATTTCGCGCATGCGCGTTGTTTGCTCTTGATTTTATCGACTATACATTGTAGTAGGGTCAGTTGGGCACCTCCGGTGAGCAAAAGAGCACCATGATACAACTTACTTCGACAAAAATTTGGAAACGACATGCTGAAGTACAAGAATTTTGTGGGTGTTAATCTGAGGACAGTACAGAGGATTATAAAGAGTTGGATAAGCCTAGTGGTGATTAAGAAAGATACGGTAGCTCGAAAAACCCACTCTGATTGTTATAATATGAAAAGAACTTCTGAATTTGTTTGTGAGCACCTCAGACTCAACAAGAACGTCCCCATCAACTACATTAAAGAATTAATTAGTGTCAGTGACTCTGAGTCAAGACGATGACTGCTGGAAGTGCATAAGTCCAGCAACAGGACTCTGCACCATGTCACACAAGCAGGCGAAACCAGTCATTGATGACAAACAATATATGCGACCAAATCACCCCCTTACATCTTGTCATCTAACTACCTAGACTAAAACTATTATGTGTGTGGAACAGTTGAATGAGTGACGAACAAAACACCTTGTAACACTAAAAATGAACTGAAGGCAAGGATTATGGTAGCATTCATTAATTTAAACAACGAGACTGTCTAGAAGACTTGTAGGAGATTCTAAGTCGTGTAGCAGCTGTGGTTGGAGCCAATGGTAATTTTATTGAATGAATCAACTCTTTAGTATTTCAAGATATTTTTCTGTAATTTTTGTAAATACATCTATTAAAATGAGATGTCAGTACAATTTTTATTTTATCGTCATTTAGACGACAATTTATCCCCTGTATCCTGTACAATACACAACAACAGAATGTGGTTAAGTTAATTAAACCTTTCTTTATAATGCAAAAGGTGTCTTAACGCAACTGAAAGCGAAGATATTAAAGGCAAAATAGAGTTATCACTTTAAAGACTGGCGCACCACCATCTTCCTACTTATATTGTCTGTCTTACTGTTTATCTCTTGATATCAATCTTTTTATGTATATATTTCTATAACTAAAGAAGTGATAGATTTTTATTACTTAAACGTTACTTTTAGTGGATATTCAAATCCGAATAAAGGCCTCTTTTATTTATTTAGTTGTATAATTTATTTTAGTCTACGGGCCCGAATATTCGAGAAATCTTATTAAAGGATTTTAAAGCCTTATTTATATTTGCTTGATCTTTGATGCACGCTGTGGTCGAGGCGGTTTTTAAGCACAACAGATTTTCCTATCACGTTGGACGCAGGTCCGAATCATTGCGGAGAGAACATATTTTTCTTTGATAAGCTTTCTAGAATATTCAGGCGAATTGACAAAAATAAAAATAAATATAAAATAAAAATATACTTTTTAGAGTTTAATAATTGAATTAAATGTAGCGTCTATTCAAATATGGTTATCAATTAAAGAAAAATGTTTAAGTAATAAAATATATCTATATCGAGAGAGAAAAATAAAAAGGGAGGGAACGATGAAAGAATTTCAGAGCGAAAAAAGAATTAAAAAAAAAAGCACTGTAACAAAATAATTCATACGTTTCCATCCCCACAGAAATATTTGCCGAAAAACACACGCATTAAAATCAATCAGCTAAGTTTCTCAGCAGTTTCATTGTTTTGGTTTTTTTTTTTTGTTTTGTTTGGTTTTTTACTCTCACCGCTGAAGAACGCTAACCGGTAGTTGCTGTCAGCCAACTTATGCCACCCACCCTAATTATTTATTACCCTCCCCGACTCACGCCCCTCTCGCTAGTTATAAGACCCACACCCCGAATTGTACCAACATCTCTCTCTTTCTTTAAATATCTCTTTCCAATAAAGACCCAACAGGCCACCTCATTGGCTGCAGGAGTTTTGGTAGAGTCGTCTATGTTCATTTAACTTGTCCAAAAATCATTCATATACAAACGTTATCAGCTGAAGTTTGTTGGTCGACGAATACGTCTGCTTTGCAAACAGACTTTTTACGGTAAGTTTCTAAAGCAATACTCAAAAGATCTATCTATCTATCTATCTATCTATCTATCTATCTATCTATCTATCTATCTATCTATCTTATCCTACATTTAAGGCACGACTCTGAGTTTCATGCATACGCAATCATCAGGTGCATATTAAACTGACCGTTTATATGTTTATATGCGTATTTTTAATAATTTTTTCTGCTACTATTAACTATTATTATTTTTTCCGACAAATATATAAATGGCTTCTCCTTAACTTTCGATAATAAATCGGACCCCTAATATATATATATATATATATATATATATATATATATATATATATATACTATCTTCTTCCATTTTTTACTCCCACGATTTTATTATTTATTCCACTTTTGGGGATTCAGTATAAGCCTAATTAAATTATGCATTTAATAAATAAAAAATGAAAATTCAAAACGGTCAGTTTAGAATATGCACCTGATGTTTGCGTAATGCATGAAACTCCGATTCGTACCTTACATATAGGATAATATGTATATTTACTAATGTGTACTTTATAGTTCTGTTCTGTGACATTCAGCACTGTTTTTATTAACACCAGATATTTATTTATATATCGATGTGTATCTAAGTGTATATACATATGTATATGTACTTACATAATATATATATATATATATATATATATATATATATATATACACACACAAACACACACTTTTATTTTCACTTTTTAAAACACATGAAGTTACAAATCCGTGATACAACCGTCTGTTTCCACCATTACGTGCAACTGTAAATCCGTATTTCATTTTTTTTTATACATTAAATTTGTTATTAATATTGATTACAAGATGCTTTCAAACTTTTTAAAAAATATTACAAGATCAACTTTTATTAGCTAGATGCATATTTGGAGAGGTTTAGTTCACTAAAATATATATTTATCATTATTTACTATTCTTTATTTTACGTTTGAATCTTTGAATGCATCGTAATATTTGTAATCGAGAATAATACAATAAAATGAAAATTTAAAATTTCAGAAACTTATTTATTCCATCTACGTGAGAATGCTTTTTAATGCAATTCTATACAGAGATAAATGCACACGCACACACACACCCATACTGTATGTATATATGATGAAATTTTAAAAACTGTTTGGTCTTAAGTTCAAAATTTATCAGGTGAATCTATCTATCTATCTATCTATCTATCTATCTATCATTATATGTGTGTGTGTGCGTGTGTGTTTATTGTGTTTATATAAAAGTTTCTTTTTAGATATTAGCAGAAATAGATAGATAGATAGATATGAACAGTCTGGGAAAATTATATGTAGATTTCGAGACAGATAACAGAATGAAATAGATAGATAGATAGATAGATAGATAGATAGATAGATAGATAGATATGGAACAAACTGAATAAAAATATTACTCATGCCATGAAAATAGATAGATAGATAGATAGATAGATAGATAGATAGATAGGAACAGACTTAGATAGATAGATAGATAGATAGATAGATAGATAGATAGATAGATAGTGCGAAAGGTAAAATGTTGCCATTTTATATTTTATAATTTCGCGCCTGTGCCTTGTTTGTTTATGATTTTGTCGGCTGCACAGTATAATAGGGTTTGTTGGACACCGTCTGTGACGAAAAGAACACCATGACACAATTCACTCAGTCAGAAATTTGGAAACAGCATTTTGTACTGCTTAGCATTCACGCCGGGATCTCCAATACGAACATTTGGGTGGTGATCTGATAACAGTACAGATGATTTGAAAAGAGTTGGATGAGTCTAATGGTGATTACGATGGTGTTTAGAGCAATCACTAGTTATAGCGACGTTATGCCTCCATTCAATGACATCAGACTCAACACATCAAGTTCCTTGGGGAGGTAATTGCGGTCTTGAGTCAAGAAGATGGCTGCTGGAAGACCATATGTTTAGCAACAGGAATCTGCACCATGTCATACAAGCAGAAGAACCCAGTCATTTAAATCAGACAATTTCTGCGACCAGATTCCCCTCTACACCTAGCCACATAACTCCTCAGACTGCGACTCCCTCTGTTATGATGTGCTGAACGAAATATCAACGAAACTCCTTGTAACACCAAAACTAAGAAACCGTCCAGAAGAGTTGCAAGAGATTATGAAATCGTCTGGAGGTCGTGGTTGAAGCCAGTGACGGTTTAATTGAATAAATTAACTCTTTATTATTTCAAGATATTTTTGTATAAATTTATATATATATATATATATATATATATATATATATTAAAATGGGACTTCAGTGTAATTTTTAATTAAGGTGACAATTTATCCATCGCATTCTGTAGTTATGAACAGACTAGGATCAATATGAACTAACAAAAAACCCTTACTAAAAATGCTTATCTTTAAAACTTTATTAAATATATACGCTAGATATGTGTGTGTGTTTCTCTGTGTGTAAATGTATTTATGTCTTCATATATGTTTGCATGTATGTAAGAATATATGTGTGTATGAAAGAATTTGTCACATAATATTGTTTCTGTTCTATAAGAGTTCCTTCATGTATCTTTATATTTTAGAAACTAAATGTAATAACTAGTGTGTAACAGATGGTGCAAAAATATTAAATCATTTGTTCTTTATTTTAAAATTAATCAAACTTACCTGATTGATAGAGCTTCGTCATACAAGAAAAAAAAATTAAATATTTTTGTTTTTTGTTTCATCTTTTTCTGGCTTTTTGTCTTCAAGGAGAATTTTTATCTCACCCATTTTTTTACGACTGTTTGCTCCTACCTGTTTTTGATTTTATTTTCGCCTGATTGTCTCTTTATATGTGACACCTATATGCCTCTCACCCTAACACTTTTTTTTACAGGAGACCTCGGTGTGGGGTAATGGTTAGTACTCTTTTCTTGCTAGAACCTATTACAACAGAGTCGTGAGTTCGATCCTTACTGGGTACACCATACTTTCGGCCTTGTGCCAGATCTAAACGGCGCTTAGAAAATCAACTTTCTTACATCTCCAACCCTTTCTCTTTCCACTCGAGATTTCTCACTATATATTTTCCTTTCACCTTATCTCCTTTTGTATTTTTCTCTAGTTTTTTTACCTACTAACTTATAGTATACATTTTTTTCCCTCCCTCATTCTTACTTTTCACAATTCCTTCCCGCTAAATATTATGCCTTTTTCTCGGTCAGAAAGTATAACAAGTTCCAGTTCTGGTCAGATATTGAGCAGATACTATACTCTGATCATTAATGATGAAAAATATCGCAAACAGGTAAAACAAATGTACTGATGATACTTACTAAATTTAGTTTAGTCGGACTCAACACGTATCATATGAAAATAGTTCAGACAACAATCCCATTTTGTAGCTAGATATTCGAAACGCAAGAGAATAGTATTTCTACATGAACATGAAAACAAAAACCTCGAAAGCCACCTCCCAAACCTGTCGGCATTTCCGTTGTTTGTCTATTAATCATTTCACCCTTCACAAGACAATAAAGCCACTAAAACGCAAGGGGGTTTACTGCGTATTAGAGAATATAATAAAAAATAAATCATTATCAACGGGAGATAACAATAAAAATGAAAACGCAAAAAGTAATGATTGACGTTGCATTTAAATTTTTGAAGATCAAAGTTGACTGGTAAGCAAGAAACCATAAAAGAGTTCTACAAGCGACAAGTGTGAGAGAAGAAACTGTTAGCATAGAATTTACGGTAGCATCTAACCTGTTTAATTGTTCACCTTTTCATTTTCTTTTTTTTTTTTTTGGTGTGGTGGTTAACGTCTATTTTTCTTGATGGATTACAGATGTTTATATTTCTTGCAGCGTTTTATGTGTTTGCAATTAGAAGCTAAGCTTAAGCTGAGAAAGAAGCTAAGTTTAATTCTCGATGCCTGAGGCGTCTCGAAAAGAGTTGGTGTCAAGGAGGATCAATAATTGTTTGCTTGGGCTTTCTCTGTCAATTTCCGTTCGCGTGGGCATACGTATAAATACCATACATATTTCTACTAATATGTTTCTTAAAAAATACAAGCTGTTTTACAAGGTATCGAACTATTAGTGTGAGGAACACATTTTATATAAGGCGAAAGGAAACATAATTTTCTTTAGTTGATACTCTTTGACAACAAGAAGATTTACGAAGTGTTACTAACAACACAAAAAAATTATAGAAGCTTATGTCCCCGGATGAAAAGGTAGACTATACTCTGATTACTTTGAAATGGTCCTAAGCTTTTAGTTATATTTTATAAACTTAGCTATTATTATAAAGAACAGAAATGAATGGATCTCACTATTGATTGATGTGCTAGACAGAAAAAAACATACACAGTGACAGATAGAAACGAATTGAAATAGATAGTGGACTACGAAATAAAAATGGCAGTCCTTAGGGACTTGCCGAAAACATTAGAAATGGAATGAGTCAGATCCGGTCAAAAATGAAGTATTCTTACTATACATAGACAAAAGCTACCCAATCTTTACTTTCCAGTCTAAAAACGCCTCCGCGTCCTTGTGAGTGACAAATTATTTTCTACCCTACAACCCCTTTCTCAAAAACGAAAGGTCGAAAGCCTCTCGCTGCTCTGTCGCTATTTCCAATGGTGAATGATCACACGAACTAGATTCCTCAATTCTACCAGTTCAAATCTTCGCTTCTAAGATAGGCCATGCCATGACCAACCTCATTCTCTTTATGTTTCATCGGTGAAATATAAGTTCAAATCGAGCAGCTTCTTCCCATGAACTGTTGCTTTGAAGAACCGATTCTAAACCAAGGTGCTTTCCGGATCACTATAATATTAACTTGTTCAAATCCAAGGTTCACTGTTATCTTACCAGCATATACCCATAAACCGTGTCTTTTACTCGGTAACACGCTACCACGAATGGCGTTCTGCGCAGGGTGAACATCATTGTAAACAAAACGTCCAACAACAATTATAACCCGGTGTTGCTTGGGTGTAATGAAATCTTTAAAACTAATCCATGGTCCTGGAACTCAGACTCTTTGATTGTTGGCACGAGAGATTAAAAGAAATAGTTGTTTCCAGTTAAAGCGAAACCGTAGACTGAAAGAAAAATGAATGGATGTAAGTCAAATTTTGATTTCCTGCTATCGATATCAAATAAGTTTTTTTTGTCGTAAACTGAATTTTGAAGGCTAAATAAGTCATCTGAGTAAATGGTATCATGGCTGAGACTAAGACTACAATTATACCTACTTAGAGCCAAACCCGAAGTAAAAACTAAAATAAAAGAGCCGAAAAAAAAATAGACATACAGGCAGATAAACAGACACACACACAAGCATATTGCCTTATATATATATATATTATCGATTTTCTGCATTATTGTAAGAACAGCAACCTTGAAACTTCTGAATATCGTTTCTTATGTCTTTGTCTATGAGTGCATCAAATTTGATTAAAATCAGACCATTCCTTCTATAACCCGATTTTTTTCGATTATCGATTTTCGATATTTATCGGAGGTACTTCAACACAAAACCTAGCTAAAAACACTCGCAGACGCTTATAATACAACTGTGTAAATTTCAAGAAAATTAGTTCAGCCGTTTCGGAGTCTATAGGTAACGGACACACACACGCAGACACACACACACACACATACACACACACACAGACAAATTCTATTTATAAATAAGTTTAGATTAGATTGTTAATATGGTAAATTGTTATATATTATGGTATATTATTATTATGGTAAATTGTTACGTATTATGGTATATTGTTATTATGTTATATTGGTATAACTGATCAGTTTTATTATTAAGTATTGTTATTAATCTTTATTGTACAAATCATAAAAATTGAATCTGATTATTAATATGGCAATATTCTAAACGTGGTTAAGGTAAGGCACAAGGCGGAAAGTAATGGGCGCATAATGAGGATTAGACTCACTGTTCAGTTGACCTGGCGAGAGAAGTTTGCTAAACATTACACCCCAGTGAAGTGCCGAAATGATTTTATAAGCATAGCTAAGATATGGTACAAGGCAGAATGTATGGGATACACTAATGATCATTCTGATTATTAATATGTATGGGATTCGATATTATCCATGGTTCAAGGCATGAAATTGGTACTGTGATGTGTATATATTTTGGGAAAAATATATTTTGTAAAATAAAACACGAAATAGGATATGTATTATTATGTGATATGCAATTTTCTTTCATAATCGTTTAAAAATGTCAATGGTACGCAGAGGGTTGAAGTGAGAGAATAAAAATGCCACAAGGGATGTCGAAAGAAAAAAGGAAACTAAGTTGATAAAAGATGGGAATTGACGTTGCATTTAAACTTTTGGAGATTGTAGCTATCAGGGAAGCAAGCACATGGAAGTGAGTTCCACAAATGGGATGTGTGAAAAAAAGTTTAAGAGTAGAAAAGTCGGTTACATTTAATTGAAGCCAAATTAGTAACACAAGTAAATACATGTGGGGGGGGGGGTTCATCAGAGCAGTTGACATGATAATACTTTTAGAAAAGGCAAGTATTTTGTATTTCAAAGAAAAAAGTATTTTGTATTTCAAAGAAAAAAGTATTTTGTATTTCAAAGAAAAAAAAAAAAACAATGCCAACCAATATTCACTGACATGCAAAACATTTGGGCCATTTTAGAAAATTGCTTTTGTTAATTTTATTTTTAAAGAAAATTTTTTGAAAAAAAGAATAAACAAAAATTAAATAGATAAATGATGCAATTGGCGTTGCATTTAAACCTTTGGAGATTGTAACTATCACGAGAGCAAGCAAATAGAAATCAGTTCCACAAATGAGAAGTGCGAGAAATGAAACTGTTAGAATAGAAGAGCTGATTACATTTAACTATTTCGACGCTAAAAGAGTGGGATCTTGATGCCAATCTAGTCAGTCAGCTAAGTGCCATACGTGATACACGCTTTGGGCGATCATGTCTTGAAGAAGACATGACTGACTGGACAGAAGATTACTCTGCAGTAGGTTGCCATTGCTTTCTGCGGTAGACTGGTTGTCGATCAAGGCTATAGAACCCAATCTGTTCTATTGTTTAACCCATAACTGGAGGGAAGAGACGAATTAATACTTTTCCCGAGGGTATTTGTGCTTAAGTGAATGCGAGGAATTCAACTGGAATTCGAACTAGGCTCACCGATTTCTCGTTCCGAGTCGTAGGGCCTAGGATAGAGCCTGCGTTTGTATGAAAAGATCTGTAACTTTGCCCATTCAAACCAACCTTCATTTCACGATTTGATAGGAACGATTGGATTAAATCAAACAATCGTTCAGAAATAACGCAGTTCTTGATCTTGCACAT
This sequence comes from Ascarosepion bandense, assembly GCA_037127315.1. Classification (NCBI taxonomy): domain Eukaryota; kingdom Metazoa; phylum Mollusca; class Cephalopoda; order Sepiida; family Sepiidae; genus Ascarosepion; species Ascarosepion bandense. The sequence continues at coordinate 95,737 of JBBBDQ010001704.1, read as the reverse complement.
TGTCAATTAGAAATCATAACGATACACACAAGTAACAACAACAAAAGAAATAATAATTTGGAGCTAACAAGGGTCGACTGGAAATTTCATAGGCTGATTAAGATATGAATATTAGTAGATATACCATTTAGTAGACTAAAAACATGAAAGTATATAAAAATGAAACAGCTGGACTGCCATCTGTTGTATTCTGGTACATTTGGTTGTCTTTTAAGTCTACAAAGTCTTGCATATAATTACATTTACATTTTGGTCAGCTACGAACCTTTCTGCCGACCCTCGTGTGTATGATGTAGTGACATCATTATCGCTTGGAATTAGGTTTTGTAAATATTGATAGCGCATGCGTTGAACTTAGGTAACGGATTTCAGATGTTCCTCCGTGGAAGCGAAAAGCTTGGAATGTTGTTTTTTATTTTTTATTTTTGTTTTAAGTTTTCCTACTTTGATCCATTCACTCCTACCAGATGTTGGTTAAATAGTAGGACTTGTATCTATAAAATCAATGTTATTCTCCAAAAAAGTGTTTATCTAATATTCACGAGCAAAAAAAAAGAAATATTTATATTATACAAAATATTTTGCGTCTTTAAATAACCCACAAAACCTTGATAACTAGTAGAAAAAATAATGAATCAATCAATCCCTACTTCATGTATTTAGAGAACTGAAAAATTTTACTCTGTGGTTTATACGCTTTTAAGTGTATAAAGTGTTTTGCAAAAGAAAAATAAACAGATGTTTAAATACTAATGAAATTTACAAAATAAAATTAATAAAAATAGAATACTTTCGCGTCGTAATTTGAGTAGCAGATGTAACGATTTATGATGCTGATACATTGCGTGGGTGCCAGGCTAGGTCTTTCCATGTGTAGTATGGTATTTTTCTAATCGTAGCTTAAACGTGGCACAAGGTCTAAAGTATGAGCTACCAAATGATGAACGACCTCAATATTCTGTCGTAATTGATCTAACAAGACAATCTTCTTAACCATTACGTGACGTCGAAGTGCCGTTCCACGTGTAGGTATGAAGTTTGAAATGTTGTCTCATTGATATTTATTTGGCCAACACTAAATGTGTTTCCCTGATTTGTGTCTTTCATGAACTGAAAGAGACTGCACTAGGGTGTGTACTTTTGAATTTTTTTTTTCACCTCAAGCAAGTTGAAGCCATTAAGATGCAGTGAAGTAAAAGAGAATAAAAAGATGAGAAGAATCAGATCCTAAATAGGAAACAAGAGGAAAACCTCTACCCCTTTTTAGAAAAACCGGCAAAGAGTGTTAACCGGCGCGATATGAGAACATATCTACTCCTACTGAGAAGATAAACCCTTAAAAATAAATAATTAGTATTCGTCTATATTTCTGAGATGAGGCAGTATTTACATTATTCGGACTATTGTCCTCATTTTTGTTGCCATTTGTACGACGTTTCGGCCGTTGTATGCTCCAGCCTTCTTCAGGTGCTAGGAATTTCAAACTGAACCCTTTATTACAATCATCCTCATTCCTTGCATAAAATCCAGATTGGAAGTCATGAGTTATCTCCCTCTAACCCTGCAAGTTACTTGTTCACCACTGCTGTAGCCTGGTATTGAACTAACAACTCTAAGAGTCGAGTCAGGAACTAACCAACGTCTATATTCACTGGACCATGTATCCTTAAGGCAACAAAGATGAGGACAATAGTTCAAATAATGTAAATACTGTAAATAATTAGTAAGAGAAAATTCATATTTCAGACGAGGATGCTATTCTTGTTCAAAAGAAAAGGGAAGACCGTGAACCGGGCGATGAGCAAACTTTCTACTCTTCTTGGGGATAAAAAATTAGTAAAAAAAAAATTAAAAGTTAAGCTGAAGACGTTAGAAGTATAGAGTTGAAATAGACATTAGAAGAAACCGAAAACACAAACTTAAACAGAAACAAGGGATAAAATTATTTTGAATAATATTGTAGATAATAAAAAGAAAACTAAAGTAAACAGCATATGTGTTATGCTGTGATACATAACTAGAAATACTAGAGAATTTCACAAATCAGAAAATAAAATAGGAAATAAATTATAACACAGGTTGTAATGTGAGTGTCAGATGTAAACATCTCACTACTCAATAGCTATTAATATGGCAAATAGTTAATCGAATTACATTTCATACACCCACCAGAAATAGGAACCATCATGCTATATTCACCTTTGAAATTTATCCCAATTCCCTATGCATTTCTTTGGTAAGAAATAGGTTCCACTATGACAGCTTCTTCTCAAATTGCTGTTACTTTGGGAAACAGACTTCCGAGTGTGTGACCACTGCAATCTCATTCACTTCAAGTCTAGGGTCAACCGATATCTATACTCATGATATACTCTTCTTACTAACTCCTTCCCTCTTCTCTTACAAGAGTCTCATTCAGTAACCCTCTACAGTGAGTGACCCTTTGACAGAGTAAAAAACTAAAAATGTTTAAAAATTATGACGCTGATATCGAAATGTGATAAAGGTTAAATGGAGAAACATGTTATCTTATTAGTGCAATTTCAAATATGCAATGTGATATGCGAGTGAAACAATGACACAGCATATTCTGTACATAAAGCAGAAAATGTAACCCATGTCTTCTATGTGCCATGTCCTTTCAGGATCATGGCTCGCTATAACTTCTTGTATTTTGTACTAAACGTTGTTTTTATTTTATTTTTTTTCTATATCTCCTAATCCCTGTTCTGTCGACCACAAGCTAGCTCGTTAAGAAGGTTATACTGTTCATTGTATCTACTTTTAACGATGTCCATATAGATTTCCTTCAAATTTGGGTCATTCAAGCGTCTGTCGTATTGCAATTTGTGTGCTGCCCTGGCTCACTTCAACTTCCGTAGGTTTACACTAAGGTTACTTATAACTAGAGACAAAAAATGTTACCCATGTCGTCTTCTATGTGCCATATCCTTTCAGGATCATGGCTCGCTATAACTTCTTGTATTTTGTACTAAACGTTGTTTTTATTTTATTTTTTCTGTATCTTCCAATCCCTGTTCTGTCAACCACAAGCTAGCTCGTTAAGACGGTTATACTGTTCATTGTATCTACTTTTAACGATGTCCATATACATTTCCTTCAAATTTGGGTCATTCAAGCGTCTGTCGTATTGCAATTTTTTCTGCTGTCTTTGCTCATTTCAACTTCCGTAGGTTTACACTAAGGTTACTTATAACTAGAGACAGAAAATGTAACCCATGTCTTCCCCGAATTCACATTTAGAGATTTTTTTCATCGTAAAACTGTATTCTTGAATCTCTTATTGATCGTTATGATGTGGATTTACTAATTAGTTTCTATCCTTGGGCTTCTCCATGTCCATAATAGTCTTGGTAGTCCTTGAAATAAAGTTTTTTTCTACTACCCGATGGACCATTGGATCCATTTTATCGACACGCTTTTTACGAGTCTCTAGTCCGAATTTGCCAATTATTTTACCAGCTTGCTCTTTCGCTAATTTAGCAAACAGTTCTATTGTTTTCTTTTATCGTTTCACCCCAAGCAAGCCGGTACCGCCACTGATGCGCAGGGGGCTACATAAGAGTAAAAGACAGGAGGAGCGTGAAGAGAAAGAAGAACCAGTCACAGGGGATGTCAGAAAAAGGGCAAGAGAAGGATGGGAACAAAGGTGTGAAGACAGTTGCGAAGGCAGGGAGAAAGGAAAAGAACAAGATACACAGGGTGAGGTAGAACGGACTGGAGTCAAGTGGATAAGAGATAGGCATTGAAATTGCATTTAAATTCCTGGAGATTGTAGCCGTCAGGAAAGCAAGTATACAGAAGGGAGTTCCACAGGCGTTGAAAAATCAGTTATTATAAATCACCTGAAGATACGGAAAGGCTAAAACCTAGGTTGCGAATATAGCTTCACACACTAAAAGTCTGCCTCCTTCTACCGCACGCTCATAGCTCAGAGGTAGAATCGCCGAATGTCGCCAATTCGGTTGGGTTTCAATCCCGGGTAAAAAGCAATCGGATGTCTAACCGTACTGATGAGCTGTGATACAGCGAAACAGATCTGTCTGCGGGTGACTATATATTTTAATATATATATTTAATGACTATATATATATATATATATATATATATATTGATGCGTGGAAAAATTTCAAGAGAAGCAAACCACCTCACCAAATCAAATTACAAAAAAAAAAACCATTCTTACCAGGAGAGTCATTAAAGTTGTCAAGAAGATGGTGGAGAGAAATCCAGCAAGAAGATAACAAAAGAGCTGAATATTTCAGGATGCTGCTCTTTTGGGTGGAGTGAATGCTTTGCACACAGCATTTCCAGATGATCCTGCACAAGAGTATCAAATGCAAATTCAATTAAATATGGAGCCTCAAAAAACCTGATTGATTTGCTACATTGAAAATGGCTCATATGAAGTATTGTAAAGTGATAAAACAGTTAAAAGTTTGCAGAAAAACTTTATATATATATATATGCATATGTATATATATATATATATATATATATATATATATAGGAGGACGTTATGTAATTTTTATATACCAAGAACAACTAATGCAATACGAAATAACAGAAAAAAACTTGAAGCAAGGATCCAATCTATCAACTGTAATAATTGCCACAAAAATACATAGAAATGTCAATCCAATATTTTCTGAACACAAAAGGGGTTTTACAAAACAACACACTCAATGCATTAGTTACTCACTATAATGAGTTTTACTTCTATGTAAAAAATGCTGCTCTGATTAAAAGAGAATAGAATTTGAGTCAGTTAAGTGCCATACGTGATACACGCTTGGGCGATCATGTCTCGAAACAGACATGACTGACTGGGCAGAAGATTATCCCGCAGTAGTTTGCCATTGCTTTCTGTGGTAGACTGGTTGCCGACCAAGGCTATAGAACCCAATCTGTCCTGTTATTTAACCTATAACTGAAAGGAATAGACGGATTAATACCTTTCCCCATGGTATTTGCGCGTAAGTGAATGCAATGAATTGAACTAGAAATCGAAATCCGATTTCTCGTTCCGAGCTGATATCCACTGCGCCACAACGCGCATCCTAGAATTGACTTTACTAAGACGAAAATCTCTTGAAACTGGTTTAATCTCTTCGCTGTCTATAGTAAAGCTATATTTATGTTCCTACAAGATTTTTCTTGCCAGATCTTCCATTATCACAATGTGATAAAAAAATTGATAAAAAAGTGATAAAAAAATTCTTAATCAGTTCGACTATATACACAAAACACATACATTTTTTAATTAATCTAAAATTTAAAAAATTCAACCTACATGCATATGTATAATCACATCATCGGAAATATATCTTTAGTCTGATAAAAACCTAAAAGACGAAACCTATGAAACAAAATATTTTCTCACTTTGTCATAGATTTTCTTAAAAGGAAAATTATACTTAATATCAGGAAGAGACAGTTAAATCTTCTGGAACGCGTAATGAGGAAGAAGGGCTTGGAGAATCTGATACTCACTGGGTGGATAGAGGAAAAGAGTGACATAATTGATAGACTTGAGCAAATGGATAGCAGAGCAGGGTTTGGGAGAAATAACCAAAGAAAATTTATTAAGAGCTACAAGGACAGGAAGATGTGGTGAGTCATGATCGGCCACGGCATGAAGGGACAACTTCACATAAAAAACAAAGAAGATATATGTGTGTCTCGTAAAATGTAAGCAACTCACTCAATGCACTTGAGTGAAACCAAAATCTTCATCATCACAATTTTGACTTGGAAGAAAATGTAAGAATAGTTACTAAGAAATGGATATAATTTCCTCAAGCAAAGATCCATTAAAAGTGCTACAATTGGTGAACCCCTACAATTAATATACGGTCTCTATATTTTAATATATTCTCATTTTCTTCTAGAATTCGTTCTGATATAATATGACGTACACAAAACACGAAAAACAAAGAATAACAATCCTTCAAAAATCTTATTTCTATAGCAATAGAGATAAAGTAAAAATAAAGATTTTAATTACTAAATGAGTATCACATTTGGGCTCGCTAGAAGAGATTTTTCTCTTGGGAAATAAAAAAACGAATTGATTTTTACGGTTTATCAACCCTTTGTGATTTATTGAAAGTCGAAACATATATTGCAATTTAATAATAATAAATCATCTAAGTTAATATTTCAGAGACATTTTTTGAGAATAACTAATTTTATCATATATAAGACTTACTTTTTCCGCCATAGATGAGGAAGGATGTAGATTCATGCCTTTCAGAGGCATATTTGCCTGTAAGAAACAAAAAAAAAAAAGAAAAATATGTTTAAAACAGAGAAAGAAAGAATGCCCCAAAAGTAGCAAGAAGAAGGAAAATTCTAGAAAAGAAGTAGAAAGATAGAAATGAAAAGAGGAAGAACGAAAGAACCATCTAAAAAGAAAGACAGAATGGCAGAGAGAAAGGACGAAAGAAAGAAGCTTTCAGGAAAAAAGAAAAAAACAAGAGAGAAAGAACGATCCTGTAAAAAAAAATAAGAAAGAGTAAAAGAAATTAATATAGACTTAAAGAAAGAAGAAGAAAGAAAGAAATAATAAAAGATGCAAAAAAAAAAAAAAAGAGAAAACCACAATGCTGAAAGAAAAAGAGAGATATTTCTGATGCATAAGGTGATATGTGCCTGGCAAAATAGTGGGTCACACAGTTGTGTTGAAGTCATTAAACCCAATAATTGCTTTTCGAGCTGAACAATGACTGGGTCAGGCATCTCTCCTTAGTGATATTAAATAAGCAGAAACTGACACAAGAATAAGAGTAGATCCAAATGAGGACTTAATTCTCTTCTGCCGCAGTTGCCTGCAAATTTAGTGACTTACCAATGCTCTAAAGAAAAGTACTACTTATATTTATTAAGCTGTGTCGCGCTAGATTATTTTCCTTTCCAGAATCAATCTTACAAATTTAAATCTAACATTCGTCTTTGCTTTGACTATTCTTCCCACATATGGTCTGGTGTTTCTGTTTTATATTGAGAGATTCTTGATAAAATCCAAAGAAGAATATGCAATGTTATCTCGGCTTCAGTCAATTTCTTACCAACGTAATATAGCATTTATATGTACACTGCCGGTCATAATTATTAGGCCACCCAAGTTTTTTTTAAAGAAATGATGTATTTCATACTATTTTTAGTATTTATTGCCAAGTGGATAATTCCAAATGAAAATAGAATGGTTCTTTTGTAAATTTTACAAGGCAGAGATGCAAAGATGAACTTGTTCGAATCACCCTAATTTTTTTTTCATTCTTTCATTGATGAAACTGCAATATAGGTAATTATTAAATATTTATAAATTTATTTGATGCACATGTTATTGTGCAGTATTAACAAAAGAACCATTCTATTTTCATTTACAATTATTCACTCGGCAATAAATATTAAAAAAATAGTATGAAATATATCATTTTTTAAAAACACTGGGGTAGCCTAATAATTATGGCCGGTAATGTACCTTTTATATAAATACTTTCATGGTAATTATTCTTACCTTCACTTAATGAATTTAAACGCAGTATCAGAGTGGTGTCAATGTCTCATCATTTTACACTTATTATTATTGTAATTGTAAGTTCTACGTTAGCAGTTTCTTCTAACGATCTTCTCAATATGGAACTCTTTTCCAGTTTCTTGCTTCACAGTCAATTTTGATCTTTAAAAGTTTAATTGTAATGTCAATCGCAATCTTTTGTCTTATAATATGTCACACAGAAATCCAAAAACCCTAAGTAAAGTATTAAGACAGTGGGAAATTTATTATCTAAGAACAGCGAATACAGAACAATTAACTTAAAGCTACAGGTTTGTGATTCTTCTCACAAATACTGAGAATACTATGAACATGACATGTGAGCATGTAGGAAGGTGTAAGGAAAATAAAAAATCTAAGAAAATTTCTGTTTAAAATCAGAAAGTGTTACCTGAAATTTCTGAGAAAGAAGGCATGGAGAATTTAATCCTCGTGAAACATACCGTAGAGAAGACAAGAGAGGGAAACAAAAAAAAAAAAAAAGAATTAAGTTACTTAAGGAGGTTAAGTGATCTGATTAATTGATTTTTCTCTTTAACCGCATATCAAAACCTTATAGATCACTTCAATCCGAAATTCAATTTTTATATGAGCTTGGAAGTAACAAAATATGACATATGTTATTCTGCTTTCGCAAATGAGTACATGGTAGATGATATTCAGTGTTTGTGTAAATGCATATTTGTGTGGACATAATTACTAGAGATGGCGATGCGTGTTTTGTGTTCTTTTGTTGAAGTCATACTTTGAAATACAGTTCGATTCCTGAAATCGTAGGTTATTATATGGATTAAAGTCATTAAATTTTTGTCGTGTTTGGTATTATTTTAAACGGATTTGGTGTAATGTCGTTACAATGTCTCAGCATGTACATATTGTTGTTAATTTTTAATACAAAAATGTATTGCTGGTACTGCTACTATAAGAATATATTTTTACACTTTCATAGTTTTTTTTTTCTTTTGTATTTTTTTAGGGGAAAGGGTCATTATTTGTCTATAGCTGAGACCCTAACAAGTAATACCAACCCGAGTCAGAGAAGTCATGGGAAGAATAGATATTAAGAGGTGGTTCCACGCCACTCAAAACCTCCCGACCTTGCTCCAAAGTAGATTATTATTATTCCATAGACTAGAATGAATGGACGGCAGAAAAACGATTAAGCGATATTGTAAAACGTAAAAAAAAAGTAGTTACAAAAAATATGATCGTCTACGCCCTGAAAAGACATTCCACCTAAACGAAGATGGTTCACGGTACCACACACGGAACTCTAGTGAGATTATATGGTAATATATATATATAAAATAAGTAATTTTTTAAATTTTAAAATCATTCGTCTTTAAAAAGTCTCTGACGAAGCTTATTAAAGTGAAATATGTTAGATTAAAGACACTTTGTCCATACGTATTTTTTATTTAGCCTATTCAGTTTGTTGGATTTCAATCCATATTTCAATATACATATATATATATATATATATATATATATATATATAGATATCAGTCCATATATATATATATATATATATATATATATATAACTAGTAGGTTGTCATTACTTCATGCGGTAGACTGGTTTCCAACCAAGGCTATAGAACCAAAACTGTCCTTCAATTTAATCCGTAGCTAAAAGGAGAAGAGATGGATTAATACCTTTCTCAAGAGTATTTGCGCGGAAGTGAATGCAACGAATTCGACTAGAATTAGAACTCGGTTCTCTGAGCTGATATCCACTGCTTCACAACGCACTAGAACAAGATTGTGTTTCCGTATTTACTAGCCTTCCCACGCAAGGTCAGATGTGACACATGGTCATTTTATAGTGGGTATTCCCGGCCATATAGCCGGGCCAAAAAATCTCTGTCTATTTTTCCCCAGTCGTGGATCCACCCTTCGGCGGAACCACGACTGGGTTTGTGCTCTCTGCTCGGAAGCAGAGAGCGCCCTCTACCCGAAGGCAGGGAGCTGACAGTGTCATAGAGCAGTCAGGCGAATGCCTAAGATGTTTCTAGTCAGAAATCAATTACACATAACGGCTATACTACCGCTTCCTAGAAGAGACACCTCACATGTCACTTACAAGATCACATCGCACCCACGATTTTCAAGATACCTTAAGCAAAATTCTGATCGAAAACGCGAAAATTCTTTATAAATCAAATTATCAGAGATAGTGCTGCCAGAGAGGTCTTGTATATAAAACATGTCGGTCTCACTGTCAATCTCACCATAGCAGTGCTAATGAGATATTGAATGTTTCCTAAAAATGATAGAAAAACACCCACCTGAATTCCAGCTGTGCTCAACACGCTATTCAAAACAATACATTCTACAGCCTATACAGTCAAACATGGACATAAATTAACAACACCCAAAAAACAACCCACTTTGAAAATGGTTAAATAAATGAACAAAAATGAACAATACCGGCCAATTTTGCACTCTTTTACTCCTACGAAACAAAAAAATGTATGAACGCTGAAAAAAACTAAATAAAAAATAGTTAAATTTAATTTTTTCTTGTCTGTCATATTCAACGAAGCACGTTTAAAAGTAAGATTGCTGCCGAAATATAAACTTACACGCACTCACACCCTGATTGAGCACTTTGGAAGAATGATAGACTTTGAAGAAACAGTAGCTACTCTAGCATCTACGCACCGTTCATTCAGTAATGAATTAGAACATTCTCACTACTGGCGTATGAATACATGATATATCACACGCTAAAAGTCTGCCTCCTTCTACCGAGCGCCCATAGCTCAGCGGTAGAATTGCCGAATTCGGTCGGGTTTCAATCCTTGGTAAAAAGCAATCGGATGTCTAACCGTACTGATAAGCTGACAGATCTATCTGCGGATGACTATATATATATATATATAGGAAAAACTACTAAAAAGTTGTGATTTTAAAAATGTATATTTTTTGACAGTATTTAATTATTTCTATTATTATTATTATATATATATATATATATATATATATATATATATATATATATGATATTTCAAACCGACCTCGGCCTTTCATCAGAAACAAATGGACGCTTCTAGTTTAAATTTTAAAATCATTTGTTTCTGATGAAAGGCCGAGGTCGGTCTCAAATATCAAATATATATATATAATAATAGAAATAAATAAATACTGCCAAAA